>VXBQ01003588.1:16161-39290 GCA_013400175.1 Phainopepla nitens
GCCCCCTGCCCGTCAGGGGCGGCGCTGCAGCCGGAAACGGGAACGGGACCGGGAATCCGAAAGGCCGAGAGCTCGCAGAAGCCCGGGCCAAAACTCGGGACTAGCTGCAGGGTTGGATTTGACACCTTGGAAAAGGCTTCCAGACTGGAATGCTAGAAGCAAGCATGCGGATTTGTAGTCAAAATAGAGACATGTCAAGTAAAGTTCGGATATAGAGTGACAAGAAGTCTGTAAAATGGATTTGTGTGGCAGAACAAGATTGGCTAGAAAGGGAGATGGAAACGCTATTGCTAGATGAAATTTTTAGTATTGGTCTAATAATGGAAACATCCAAGTAGTCAGTATTTTATTGGCTAATAAATCTTTAAAAGACAGCGTAAGCTAGAAGCCCCATGACTTCTAGCCATGCTTTCAACGCCTGTAACAGACCTCACGCTTCCCGCTCCACGTAGAAGACAAAATAAACTGCGCTTTTAAGCCTCTAGAAGTCTCGTCTCTTGTCTCATCGAAAGAATTTCCCCACGGAACGGTCAAAAGCGGGCACAAAACTCCACAGCACTGTGACCTGACAAGTGCTGTGCCCTCTCCCCCAGAACCATTCCAAGGGTATGTCAAGGCACTCAGCTTTGTCTTTTGTCTCTTGATCGCTATTTTCCATCTCTCCGCAACAAATGAGAAGAAATTACCTGAAACACACTAACCCCCAACACACAGAAACTCAAATAGAGAAGTGCCACAGCTGAGATTTTTTCCACAGCTTGAATTCAGTGTGTCGCATCATCACTGCTTTTCTCATTCCCTGTGGCTGGGGAACTTCTTAAAGCGATAATAACATTTCCACTGGGTGTGAACAACAACTGTGTAAAAGCTCTGCAGTTACACAGGATAGGGTGGGACTCGTGGCTCCCTTAAGTGGATATAAATTGCTCCCTCCCACTGGACCTGGTTGTGCAGTCAGGGGCCCAGACCACAGGGACTGTCACCACCAAGAGAACACTGACCTGTCACACCAGCCTTTGCTTCCCCCAAACAGCTGCTGAGATACCTTCTCTGTAACACGTCTTACAGGCTATGATTTATCACAAGGTTTTATTTTATTAATGAGCAATGCTGGCAGTCTTTTTACTTGATGTCTTGCTAAGAGGGAAGTTATTTTGCTCAATAATTACAGGTACTGGATGTGAATGGCAGGAAGGGCTTTTGTTTTCTCTCTGTTCCAGCTAGTTAACCACACTATCTGGTGAGAAGAAAAGGAAAAAGAGTCATGCAGAGGTAGATCCTGAGAGGTTGAAATGCTGCCTTGTGGCCTGCCTCGAAGATGCTGGGGATGCTGTCATGCAGAGAGTGAGCAGCACACACACAGACTCTGCCAGCAGATCCCAGTGATTCCCCGTTTCACAAGCTGGAAAAAGGAGCCATGCCTTCCCACCAGCAGGTCCTCCAGACTGGGCTTGCAGGTGGCCTTAATAGGGAGAAAAAGGAAGATGGGACCCTGCTGAAGGATGGAAGGATGAAGGCCAGAGCAGTTGGATGTTCTTCAAGTATGTCTCAACCCACCCTCACCATCACACAAGGAAAAGGGGTTGGTCCTGGGCAGGGCTCCTGTCCTGAGGGATTCCAGAGGGATTCCTTCACCCAGATCATGGCACAACAGTGCCCACATCACCAGTGCTGCTGAGGCTGCAAGAGTTTGTCCTGTGGCTTCTGATTCCTGCCCATGGCTGTGGCTGTTTTATCCCTGCCACCCAGGGCAAACCTCAGGCAATTCTGGGGTTTCATTCAGACACATTTATTCTGAGTGCATCCTCATGCTATCCACACTCGGCTGAAGGTATTTTGTTTGGGATTTCTCCTTTAACTCTTTGAATTCCTCTGTAAATTGGCAGCTGGCTTTACTTAGTGACTGCCTGAGTCATTTCCTCTCTGAGCAATCCTCTGGGTTCACTCTGCAGTACTTCCTCTTCACATTTTCTTTCTTCTGATATTTATCCTTTTTTACATGAGGCAGGCTGTTAAAAATAGCAACAGGATTTCACTGTGTATTTGTAAAATCAATACTACCACCTCCAAGATGTCTTTATGTCCTTTCTCAGAATAATTTCCATTTTCACTTGTATAATTATTAAGTCTTGAGGCAAGAGAAAGGCTGTATTTTAGAGGTCCTAAAAAAACCCCATCTTAATGAAGATATAAGCTGCTTCAATATAATTCAGGTTTCTGTTTTAAAATATTACTGAAATAATATTGAAATAAACAATCTTGTCAGAATAGAAAAAACAGACTTAAGGGATGAAAGCTTTTTGCCACCTTTTCCTTTTCACCGGATGCCTGGAGGATATCAGAGAATCATAGAGGTTGGAATTTTTAAGGTTGGAAAGACCTCTAAGATGAGTCCAACTGTTAACCCTGCACTGCCGAGTTCATCACTAATCCATGTCTCCAAGTGCCACATTTTTTTAAGAACTCCAGGGATGGTGACTCCACCACTTCCCTGAGCATCCTGTTCCAGTGTCTGACAACCCTTGCAGTGAAAAATATTTTCCTAATATCCAATCCAAAATCTACAATATTATAAATATTGTATATACTGGTTTTCAATACACTCTTCTACACTAGTTGACATTAACTATCACCTAGAACTCTCCTAATGTGAGTTTATTTTTTCCTGTAAAGAGAAACCAAAATTCCAGGATGTGAAAGCCCAAACCCCGTAACTCAGTGGAACAAGATGTGCTTGTTTGAACAAGATTATTTCAGGGGGAAAACAAAACAAAACAAAACAAAAAACCCCTGGTTTTAGATAAAGGAGGAGTTTGGGATTTACCAGCTGCAGTAGCATTGCTTTAAGGAAAAAGTGTCCCTGTCAGGGCAAGGACCTTGCTCAGACTATGGAGAATAAGGCTTAAATATGAGACTTCCCAACACACATCCAGTAAAATGTCCTTTCTGAAAGAAGAAAAGCCACACCTGACAGCCAGTGGCATTTGTGCCACTGCCATCTGTGCTGCCAGAATCCTCCCCTGTGCAGGTCCTGGGTCTAACCCATCCTCAGAAATGGCCCAGGCAGCCTCTCTGCCAGGAGCACCCCATCCAGCCTGTCTCTGCTCTGGGCAGAAACAAACAAGCTGTGGCCAAAAGTGTGTCTGGAATTCCTGGGGCCCAGGAGTTGCTAAATCTAAACGTGGATCTGACCCCTGCTGAAGGATGTAGCTTTGCAGCCCCTCAGAATGTCCCATCTGCTCTGCTCAGGGCATTTGGGAACTGAAGAAAGCTTTTAATTGTGCTCTTCTAGCTCACTTCTAATTGAGTTTTGCTTTAATGTTTGTACATGAGAAGGAGTGATAATTGAAGGGGTGGGGACCCTGCTGGAGTCAGAAAATGTATGTTCAGCTGATTTATAGCAGGTATTAACCAGGGCCTCTCTAGATTGTTCCCACTGGGAAGAGAGGCTGAAAAAAAGCAGATTTTTAGTGATGCTGAACCTCATTTCCTTGAACATAGAAGAGCACCAAGCCCTATTCACCATTCCCAAACCAGGGTCATTGCACTCAAGTCTCTCCTCCTGTTATTTCAGGAGTCCATTAGCTGACTCCTTTTCTCACTGACACACAAACCACCAAAATCCTCTACCCTCTGCCTTTGCAAGTACAAGCTTTGACATGCAGCCCCTTGTTTTGGCTGGGAAATCAAAGAGAAACACCCACCTTCACCTCTCATTACAGAAAAAGGTGGTAATTGGTCTTTTTATTCAGTTTCCAAGATCCCACTGGTAAGCAAACCACCAGCTTTAACCAAGTCTGCAGACAACACACCCTCCTCCTCACATGAAGAATTCATAAATCCTGATTTAATCCATTCTGCCACAGCCCACTGGAGCCAAATTCCAGATCAGATATTACATAGCATCCTTCTGTGCTGTATCCTACATTTAGTCACTCCATATTGGCTTGCATCTTATTTAATTTCCAGTGTTCAGCTCTGCAGAGTGTTCAGGTGGATGGTTTCTGAAGGGCTGTACTGCACCAGAGGCTTTTAAGGAAAATAATCCCATCCAAGCAGGATGAAATCTGCATGTAGAGGACAGCTTTGTGCTTGTACCACTTCTCTCTGGAACTGCTTGTCAGAAAAGCAGCAAACAGGCATGAGTAGTTCTCCTTTTATTTCTGCAGGTGGCACCAAGCATTTAGTTCTGAAATGTATTTGTTCTTTTAAAGCTATTTTGAACTCCTAAAAGTTGGTCTGCTGCTGTGCAGACCCTCTGTGGCTGCACATGGCCTATCTGCAGCTCTGTGAGCTCGTGCTCCAGGGCCGGCTGGTCAGTGGTTCACCCATCCATCCCCAGGGTTAGCTGGTCAGTGGTTCACCCATCCATCCCCCAGATTTAGCTGGTCAGTGGTTCACCCATCCATCCCCCAGAGTTAGCTGGTCAGTGGTTCACCCATCCATCCCTCAGGGTTAGCTGGTCAGTGGTTCACCCATCCATCCCTCAGGGTTAGCTGGTCAGTGGTTCACCCATCCATCCCCAGGGTTAGCTGGTCAGTGGTTCACCCATCCATCCCCAGGGTTAGCTGGTCAGTGGTTCACCCATCCATCCTCGCTGTCTCTGGGATGGTGGTGGGAGCTGAGGTGTGAGACGTGGAGAGCCCCAGACAGGGTGAAGACTGGACAGGGGCCAGTGGCACGAGTGAGCGTGGGATTACAGCTGAAGCAAGCCAAGAGCTTGGCAGGGGTGTCACTCCCTAGACCCCTATCCCAGCCCTGCAGTCCTACCCATGTCCCATCCCATCCTCCCAACTTGTCTGAGCTGCTGCTGACCCCTCTCACAGGGTGATTTTTCTGCTGACTTCAGAGACAGAGACACCAAAGGGCTGATGCTGCACGGCCAGGGCACCCTTTGAGCAGTGAGGTCTGCAAAGCCTCGTGCAAGGACCATGCCAGAGACCCCTGTTCTGTGACAGCTCTGGCTAATCCACAGCCCACACTAATCTGGTGAGTCAGGGAAAGACCCAGGACTAAAGTGCACAAAACACAGAAACTAAATATCCATATTCCTAACCACTTCCCATCACTGTAAAACTTCAGTGCCACAGTCATAACTCTCAAATTCACCAGATGTAAGCTCCCACATACAACCAGGCCGGCTGCTTTGAGTTTTTGAGGCTGCTGGGGATTACCCAAATTGAGCCAGTTACCTTTTTGGATGCTCTTTCCCACAGATGGCCCAAGGAGCTGCCCTGTGTCCGATCCAGATGGCATTTCAGCAGCCTTTGGAGCTGTCACTCTATCCCCAGGATAACATAGCTGCCATGCTCGCGTGCCAAGCACACAGAGACAGCTCCCTGGCCCCGGACCAAAAACGTTATGACTTATTAATTTAGCAAGGCATTTAATTCACCACTGGCAGCAAGAGCTGAAGAGCAAATGAGGAAGTCAGATTCATCCTTGTCTCCAATGCATCAAAATAAAAGGACATCTATAGCACTGCTCAGCACACTCTTAGCAACCAGGAGCTCCTGGGCTGGACATTGGAGGAAATAATTGGAAATCAAAGATGCTATACCTGCTCCATCCACCTCCAGCCCTGCTCTACACTATGATTGTGCAGAGGTTTTGCACTACACCAAATATTGTTTTATTTGGCAGCTATTTGTATTCTGTTTTTCTTAGCTGGGCTATCCATACTCTGAAGGTACACACGCTATAAATTTAAAACTGATGAAGATTTTTCTTGATTTCATTGTGCCATGGGCACAGAAATTCCTGGATTATTTCCCTTAGGAAGCATTTCTGGCCTACCACTGAGTGTGCAGCTGTGTACAGAAGCATGTACTTGTTAGAAAATGTTATGGAAACTTTATAATATTTAAAAGGTAGATTGTGTCTTATAATTTCAAAGCACTGTATAAGCGCTGACTAATTGAGCTTCATGGCATAGCCTTTCAGCAGATAAGGAACTACCACTGAAAAATAAGTAGCAGCCAACACTTACTACCCTGAGGTCTGAACTACAGTAGTTATTTTTCAGGTGTGGAAACGCAAAATACTTGAGTTTGCTTGGATGCCACAGTACAGTAATAACTGGCAAATGTCAGTATTTAAATGAAACTTCAGATGGAAACCCCCCACCTCCATCCACTCCCCCACCCACTCCCCAGCCGAATTTGTACAGCTGAAGTGCTGCCGGGACAGGACCTGTCACAACTTTCCACACAACTTACACAGCCTTGATACCCTCTTGAGCAGTGAGGTGCAGGCTGGCTGAAAATCCTGCCCCCAGGAATTGCCTGAGAAAAGACAAGGCTCCAGCTCTGGTAGGCTGAGCAGGTTGTTGTCATACTAAGCAGAAGAACCAGTACTGCTGGTGGAAAGCCAGCACCTCATGCTCAGCCCAGCCAAGGCACTGGCTGCTCCTTTCTTTTTCATTTCCTGTAGCAGAACAAGCTTCAAAGGGCTCCTGCGACAGCCACTGGCTTTGATCCAGGGTAAAACACCTTGGAGGTGTTTTAAACCACCTCAGATGCCAAAGCAGGTGCTGCATCACCATAGTTAGGCAAAGGAGAATCTCCAGGGCTCTTCAAATTTCTCTCCTTTTTTCTTCTTCACTGAACAAACCATTCAACCTCAACAACATGCTTGCAGCCCAGTTTATGCACACATGGGTATCATCACACAGTGCTCACACCATTTATACCAGGCCACTCACCACAGGACTTCAAACCACTCAGGGCTCACCACTGCTGACTTGAGACAGAAACCTTCACACGTGAAAGCCGAAGTCGTGGCAAAGAAACCAGTGGAAACTCTATTAGCAATGCTGTGACCTGCTAATTAGCAGTCATAATGAAAGCCATTAACTCCCAGAAAACAAGAGACCTAGAGGTTTCTGTTAGCTGAACGTGGGTTGGAAAGTACCAGGACTGAAGGGTTTGCCTTGAAAAGCTCACAGAACATGTGCTCAGTGCTTGACTGAAGTGGTTTTGCTGGGTTCAGGTGGTTGGTGGCTGCTGTGCCTGGTTCACTGTGCAGGGGTACAGTAGAGAATTACCCTCTGGAGGGCTCTTCTGGACATAATATAAATTATCACCCAGCATTACCATAAAATGTATCTAAAGGATTACTACATCTCATTTTTTCAGAAATATTTAAATGTCTTGCTAGTTTAGCCCTTAAATTTCTAGAAGGAAGAAATCTGTGTCCTTGCCAAAGATGTAAATAAATGTAGATCTAGAAGATACCAGACTGGACAGAGTGGATTTCATGGGGAGCTACAATCCTTCATGTTGCTGCCCAGAGCATCAATTTACTCATCATAAGGAACTTACCTATTATTTTACACTTACAGTGCTTCAAGAACAGAGCCAATGCTCATTACTGACAGCTACACTGGGGGCCTAATTGCAGAGCACATCCCTGATTGCTTTGCAGGGGCTGGATAAATGATTTACTCTGCAGGCAGAGTGCCACTGCCAAACTTTTAGCATCTGCATGATTTGTGTCTCTGACTTCCAAATCTCCAGATACCACAGAAAGGACTCACACAGGTAGATGGCCTCATATTGATCACCTTTACACAGTCCATGCAGGGACCTCTTTTACCTGCCTATTAAAAACTGATCACTTTATAACAGTAATTTTGATTATTTAATTTTCTTTTTCTTAAGTGGAGAACACTTAGGAAAGCTTAGGAAAGAAGATGCTTTCTTACATTTTAATCTTGAAGACTTCACAACACTGACATTAAGTAAAAAACATGAAGCCAAAGGAACCATGGAATGGTAACCTTTTGAGGGAGACACAATCAGAAAATGCTCAAGGAGTAACATCTGGTCTTTCTCTTCCCACTCCATGCCACCAGTCAGAGCTTTATATGAAGAGTAACCCAAATGGAAAACCTGCCTGTGACAGATGCAAGCAATTTGTTAGGGCAATGCAATCCACTGTGTCAAGAATAAATGGCACTGCTGTGATTCTGTAGTAACAACTTCACAAAACAACCCCACCAGGCAGGGAAACTGGCCACAGATGGGCTGGTGCTTGTGTCTTAAGGCTCTCAGCTCCAAATCTGGCCAGTTATCACTCCTTCTGTGGTCCTCAGTAGCACAGCTCTTGCCAGGCTAGTGTTTACAAAGAGCTGCCTAGTGGGTCCAAAAGTGGTGAAATTCAGAAAATAAAAAAGAGAGTTTTGTGTGGGTAAAATGAGCAGAAGTCTGATCAGAATCTGACCCTGCATCTCTCACTGTGTGTGCATGGATGTGTAGGAGCAGGGAGCAAGAGGAAATATGTGAGAGAAGCCATAAGAACTCCCAGATAATGCCTCCAAAGTATTTCTAAGCCATTGCACAAGGAACAATATACAGAGGCTTAAATTCAGACACAAGGGATCTATTTACGTGGATAGAAGAATCCTCATGTGGAATACGCTTACAAAGAACCTTCTTTAGGCAAAACAAACAAACAAACACTGGAGTCATTTATCTCCTTGCCCTCTTTCTGTGCTGGAACACAGGAGCCTCACAGTGCTACAGTCCCAAACCATGGCAGGGGCCTCCCGCTGTCCCTGCAGAATCCCACTTCAGTTCGTTCAGCTGGGCAGGAGCAGAGGGCCCGTTTCAGGGGAGGACAAGGTAGGGTCTATGGTGAAGCAGCCTGTGAGACCAGGGTTTTTCCAAGCCATGCAAGGAGCCAGTGGGAATTGCCAAGGCCACAGACTCCAAGCCAAAAACAGGAAGGAACCACACTGCTAAAGCTCTTCTCCAAATATATTTTGTTACAGAAAGAAACGTTGCTGTTTGCCTAAACATTATTTCAGTATGAAATTGGTCTTCTAAAACTGATTAAGTAATCCAAGAGCTGAATATTTTTCTTGATGCTGGTGAATAGGACCCATAGACTTTACTCCATATTGAACTTCGTAAGACTGGATGAATTGAAGTGGGGAGAGGCAAATTCAGCAGCAGAATTAACAGGTTGTTACTCCCAGGTGAGAAATGGAACCACAGCTTCTCAGCATGGTGAATGCAGCCCACGCTTTCCTGTGCCAGACTCACTTATTGGCCTCTATGGTGCAGCCCCAACAGCATCCATCCCACACCAAGAGCATCTTTGACCCTGGGGACAGTGGAAAGTAAACTGGAAGAAGTCATCCTAAAACACAACTTGTTAGTGCCCACTCCCCTTAGAAGGTGCTTGGAACCGCAGCTAGAAGGCATTTGGATAAAGGAGGGATTTTCAGATAGGTAAATGCCAAAGTACTGCAGAAATTTAAATTTTGGATTAAATTAGCTTCAGCTATCAAATGCATTAATAAAATCAATATTAGAATTTTGGTGGATTTTTGCTGCTGCTGCTGCTGAAAAGCCATTTTTTTGTCCCTTCTTCCTTTGTGAGCAGGACAATGTAACCATCATTTCCAAGGTTCTCCTTGGTTCGAGTTTACTTCCCTTTGGAATAGGAATGGCTGGCCAAAGGCAGCACATTGCCTGTACCAAACCTCAGCAGGGAATCCAGACAATGAAACGAGGCTGTTAAATCCAGCCCCGCCAGGAAATGGAGGGAGAGCAGGTGGCAGTCTGAAGCAAAAAGTCTACACAGAGTCTGGGAAATGGGAACTATTCCTGACAAATCTCATTCTTACTGCAGGAAGAGCCACTCTTCAAACCCCAAGCAAACACCTCACATCAACTTAGGGAAGAAAATACTTCAGACTAAGTTTCTGTCCTTGTGCTAAGAACCTTCCCCATCATCACTACAACCTGCTCTTTGTTCTTGCTTTTTCCAGTGGCAGTGAGGCCAGGAACTCTCCCATTCTCTGCCAAGGAGCTCTGCACAGAATAAAGTGTGCATCAGTGGCTTTTCTTCTTTTTTGTCCAAGGAGACTTCCTGGACAACTAATCTTTCAAAAGCAGCAACCTTCAAACTGTTAATAAGAAAAACATCTAAGCAGTGCTAAGTTACTTAGAAATATTTTCATGCTCAAACAACTGAAAAATTATTCTGTATTCTCATATTTCCCCTAAGTGCTCACTTCTAGGCAGGGATCAATCAGACAGATTTTTAGATCATTACATAGATTTGAGAAGTCATTTAAGAGTCTTCAAAAAATGTCCTCTCAGTCATATGCACAGCACTGCTAACAAAATACTGTAACTCATATCAGGGATTTATCTCAACACCACTTGGAATAATAAAATATTCATAAAAAGCCCTACTGGAATATATTATCTCATCAGCACACGGTGATAAGATTAAATTGTTTGGTGTTAGAAGTGATAAGGATTGCCATATCAGTGTTTAGCTTGTTGAAATCATATTACCTAGTGCCATTGACGGTAATCACATCAAAATTCTGGATAATTTCAAATGACTCAGTTATAATTACCACACTGTGCTGTAGGCAAAGAGAGATGCTGGAATCTGCAAAGCCAGTGCTGAAGTTGTACAATGACTCGGTGTGATGGGATTTGTACCTTAAGAAAACTGTCTGAGCTGATTCTCCTTAGTCTTTCCTTTGGGGAATGTACTGCTCCAAACCAGAGCAGGACAGGAGGGAAACAAGTATGGAAATTCTTTTAAAAGTTATCCAGCTGCTCTACAGTTCCTGTAGCAAAATCAGGACCAGGTTTGGGCTCTTTGGGGTAGGGAGCAGCCTACTGTGATCTGTGTTTACCCATTATTCCTGCAGGCTCCCAGACCATGTGGAACACAAATAAATAGCCAGTGATGACACATGCAGTGAGAACTTGAGCACAGAGCATCTCAGTTTAGTTATACAGATGCAGCTTTGACACACACTGTTAGGCAGCCACTTTCACAAGAAGTGGCCTAAGAGCTTAATTTTTATAATTTACTATTATTTGTTTACTGTCTCCAGTGTGCTCAACCTCCCAGACACACCCATAATACATACACAATACAGCAACTGCCAACCTCAGAGGGAGCTTATACTTGATGGAAAGCCACAGAATAAATAAGTAGATACATAAACACTGAAAAGACAAGAGATGGTGAGAACAGACTTACTTATCCCTATTTTGACCCCTGCAAGAACTAAAGTTTGTATGGAAATATGTTTTCTAAGACAACACACAGGTGCAATCCTATGAAGTGAACAGTGCTGGGCAGGCACAGGATGGCAGAGAGGAAAAGAGTGGATCTGTTTCCATATGTTACATGTGCATGTTCTTTCTCACTTAATTCCTTTCTGTGTAAATTGGTCTACTGCCCTTAGTAAACTATTAAACTATTATAGTATTGTACTGTATGAGAAAGGATGATCTCAGAAGCATCAAACCCTTTCTGACAGCCAACCAAGCAGCCACATGACCACCATGTCTTCCCTTGAACTCATTTATCTTTTGTCACTGCTTAGAACACTCTGTCTAATTTTAGAAGGCAGTTCTGCAACCCTTGCAGTGAATAATACTTGTTCTGGCCAATAATCCAAAAATGCACGAGTAGGAGTGCCAGCATCACAGAAACACAGAGCTGAGGCAGGAGGTCAGGGGGTCAGGGGGTCCCTCTGATCAGACCTGTCTTTCTGGGCAGACACTCACCTGGACACAGATTCCCCATGCTGGAGCTTTACTGCTTCTCCAGCAGTCTATTCCACTATTATTTCCCTACCCCTACCTGATAATATTTTACTTGAAATCAAATAATCTTCCCTGATTAAAATCACGTCAATCATCTTTTATTATCTCTGTTTCAAAGAAAGCAGATTATCACCCTTCATTTAGGTCTTCATTAGACTGAAAAAAATAATTCCAATTCTTAAACTTTCTTCATTAATCCTCTCATTATTCCTTCTGACTTGCTCTAGATGTTCCTCAGCTGGCTTGTATCTTCTCAGGCAGCATCTAGTCAGGCTGATCCCCAGCACTGCTGAGCAGAGGGGAGCTGTGTGTCCCACAGCCCACCCTCTGTCCCTGCTCTTGGGCACTTCCCTTTTCACAACACCAGGCCACTGTTGACTCATGCTCAGCTTGTGACATCCCAGATTATTTTCTGCTCTATCTGCTATTTAGAAACAGTCATGCCTTTCCACGTGGAATTGTTCTTGTCTAAATGTTTTCTCTTGCATTAGTCCCTATTTACCCCCATCTGCTCCTGGACTGTATCTGTAAATTTCAGGATCATTCTGAATTCTATCCTTGTACTCTACCATATCAGCAGTGCATCCAAATTATAAAGGAATGTTTCCCATTCTATCATCCAGGAAATTCATAAACATACTGGGCCAAATACAAACTAATGGCTGGATTCTGTATCTCTTCCATATTGTGTAATAACTTCACATCTAAGGAATTATTCACCCAGATAGATACATGTGAACTTGAGCCAGAGCTGAGAAATGTGGTCCTAAGCGTACAGATGTATTAGTAACACCAAGGTTTGCAGGTATTTGTCCCAGCAGGAGAGTAATAAACAAGAAAGTGCAGTTAAAGCCCATTTGGAAAGAATATTGGGCAGCTACAGTAATTTTCATGCCATCAATTTTCTTCCCATCAGCCACGACAGTTACATTCACCACAGGAAACCCACTATAATCTGTCACAATACAGCCCTTACACTTTTGGACTTAAAACATTTCAAAATACTTGTTCACAATTTCTGAAAATCCTACACATGGATATAAATATAAAAACACATTTAATTTCCCTGGTTTCTTGTTTTAGCTCTTACTCAGCAAGACTCTGACACAGATAAAGTTGAATACACATGAACATTTTACTGGTAGATACTTCAATGACCAAAGGAATTAGGACCTGTAGTCTCACAGAAAATCTGGGGGCTGTTTTCTTGAACTAGAATATAAAGGCCATTATATCAGCTTTCAGACTGGGTCCAGACAAGCACAACATCTAATACTGTGTAACAATGGATACTTTGGGAAACAGGGTAAGGAATAAATTAATAGGTGGGTGCTTCTTCCTCTGACACCCTCCCCAGATCTATCAGTGCCTTAGGTATTTTCTGAGCATTTCTTTTTGCATCTGGGTCATCACAAGTGCAGCTTCTACCTGACTAATTTCAGCCACTATTATTCCAACTACTTTCAGTATTCCTTAAGCTGAAATGGATAGTATAACCCCCTGGAATCTCACATTGCATGCAGTGCCAGGGTTCTATTGATTCTGAACTCCCAATGCCAATATGCACCCATCAGTGATTCAGCCTGAAACAGCTTTGAAAGATTTGTCAGAAACTACCACATGAAAATTAAAAGGATATAAGAAGTGACTATAAAATTAAATTATTCATTTTTCCACAGGGACATGGATAAAAGGACAGTCTTTCAAGGATTAAGATAAATCAGCTACTACAATCAAATCTGCAAATGCTGCAAAATTGAAAGGCAATTGCAAGTTCTGCTGAAGCCACGTGAGGTCAAAATTTTAATGGAGTTCCACCAAAAATGCATAAGCAGTAATTGCATGACTGAGCTGAAAATCTGAGAAACAAAGACCAAAAGGAAGTAAGATGGATGTTACATTTGCAATTGCTGCAACATTAGCTCAAACGTTCCTAAACTGCTCATCAGAGAAAAAGATAACACATTTTCCACATTGGGGCAGATTTTCTCAGCTCAGTTCCTGTGTGCCTAAAGATAAAAGATATGCTTATCAAGCAGTATGTAGATACATGGAAAGCAGGGAGGAACAATGCCCCACTTCTACCTCAAGAGTCCTTTAGTCTCTCATGAATTTGTATATGCTTGGCCTTTTTATTTTAACTTTACAGCCTCCACTGCACCACCACAAACATCCTGAGTGTGCAACACTTGGTCTATTTCCCTTCCTGTAATTCATACCTTCTACTCTGAAGCTTTGCACGTGCAAAATATCAGGCGTGTCAAACTGCAAGCAGTGGTACCACTCATATATGTGTCAGCTGAAATGGAAAGAAAATGCCATGTCATTTGAAAGTTAATTTTAGTTGTCCATCCTGTTTGCAAGTATCCCCTTCAGTGTGATTGCTCCCATGCCAGTTGCCTCATCTTTCTCAGAGGAACAAAAATGTATAAATAGACTCTGACCCCCTTTAATTGCACAGTGTGTTAAAGAAATAGGAAAGTTAAGGAAAATAACTGTAACCTAATAAAAATTTGGAGGCACCTCAAAATTTTAATGAACAATTTATTTTTTCAGATATGGAAGTTACAGATATGGGAAGTACAGCCCCATAACTACACATTACTTTTGGGACTCGCGAAACATAAACCACAAACTACATCAGGTAGTTTGACCATTTTTTCTCATCACACCTGCTGTACTTTATGCTGTTGAGAATCAATACAAACCATTTTGGTGATAATTTCTGATAGCTGTTGATTAAAGGAGGATGGAAAAATACATGGATACAGAACAATGAATCAAAAAACCTGGGGCAGGCTTTTTTTTGCTGTGCTGCTTTGTTCATGACACAACCAGAGACTTTGATTTCAATGACTCAGTCTTCTCATCTGTAAAATGAGGGTAACATCTGAATGTGTCTCAGTGGAACGGTGAAATTTGATTTCAGAACGTGTATAAAGGACATGGAGATTGCTACGTGGCAAGGTGTTATTACCATCTATTATAAAAATAAATCTAGAAAATTTGGCATTGAATGTGTAGGGTTTTTTTCCCTTTAGCTGCCTTTTAAAATACTACTACTAATAATTGACATTCAATTAACACTGAGAGGAAACAACAGACAAAGGGTTCTTTGCACACACATATAGCCAACATAACCAAAAAAAGAAACAAAGAACAGGGCAGGTCTGTGGTCTGAATATTCAAGCTAAAACGGAGCACTGCTTGGAATATTTAAAAGACTCCTTTTTCGTTCTCTTGAAATACTACCTGATCTTACTGCTACTTTTCCTGCATTCATCACATTTATGGGATAATTTCTTGCCCCACTAGCAGGCAAACTTTCTGTTCATGATTGCAAAGGGAGATCCTGCCCAAAGAGCCTGCCCCTTAGTATGGCCATGGATGCTGCTTTGCCTTCACTCTTCTCAGAGCGTCAACTCAGAGGCAAAATTATTCCCAAATTTATTGATAACCAACTAGAGCAGTACCTCTCCTTGAGAGCTCTCTAACAGAAGGCAATCCATCATGGTTAATAACACATTAGTTTAAGTTGGAAGGGACCTTAAAGACCATCTGTTCCAAGTCCCTTGCAGTGATGGGATGACGTTTGCAGTTGTGGGGACACAAATTACCGCTGGCCTGTGAGGTCCTGGGGAGCTGTCCCACGGCCACCCAGCTGGGAGCCGGCCAGCAGTGCCAGCTCCCCTCAGCACTGCCCATCGACGGCTCCCGCGGGCCGGCCAGTTCTACTGGCCCCTCTGGCAGATATTCACAGAATATCCAAAATATTCAACCCCCAAACCACTAAACCAAAGGCATGTTTAAGAGGTTTCTGGATCTGGCACTGGGTGATGCGGTTTAGTGGCTGCAGTGCCAGCGCTGAGTGGATGGCTGGATTTGATCTTGAAGGTCTCTTCCAGCCTTGACCATTCCATGATCCTAAACCACATCACTCAGATCCAGACACCTCAAAGCCCTCCAGGGACGGCGACTCCACCGCCTCCCCGTGCAGCCCATGCCAATACCTGACCGCCTGAACAGTGATTTCTTTTTCCTAACCTGAATCTCCTCTCCCTGCAGACGCGGCAGACGAGACCGGCCCCACCTCGCTACACCCTCCTGTCAGGGAGCGCTGAGCTCCGCCAGAGCCTCCTGGAGCCCCCGGCTCCCTCAGCCCCGGCTCCGCAGCCGCGTTCCCCGGCTCCCTCAGCCCCGGCTCCGCAGCCGCGTTCCCCGGCCCTTGCGGGAGCCCTGCTGCCCTTTGCTCCAGCACCTCCACGTCCTTCTAAAAGCAGGAGATACAGAACTGAACGCCGTACTTAAGGTGTGGCCTCACAATAAGTAATAAAAATTACGCTTCTTTTTTTACAAAGCTGTCATCATATTGCACATGTTGACCGAATTACAGTATAGTGAGAAACCAAAATGTCAATACTCATTTAAATTTTCATGCTGCTACCGCTTTACATCACAATACATGGATGATTTGCACACTTATCCTTGCTGGAATTATTCTGCCATCTTGTTATTGTGTTCATTATATCTCATTAATTAATTACTTTATTAATAAAAATTTTCTTCATTTAGTTCCAGAAGCCACTTCATGTCTTGAGGAAAACCTCTCCTTTCTCTTTGGTGTTCTTTGGTGTTTATTTATCAGTGAGTGTTTATTGAATATCAGCTGTTGGGGAGGGAAATAAAGCCATGAAACAATTGCTTTGGGTTTTGCCTGAAAACAACTCTTCCAGTGGTTGTGCTTCCTTCTGACGACAATTATTTTTGTTCCCCGCTGGCAATATTTTGTCATCCTTTGACACAAGGAGCTATAGAGGGTAGCATTTGAAAATACAACAGTAAGGATGTGGTGCTGGTTGTTTGATTTGGCTGTGGTTGAAGTCAGCGTAGAGCCAGGTGCTGCTCAGGCACGTGTGGAGGAGGCAGGAAGAGCTTTCTGGGGAGAAATCCTACAGATTTCATTTTCAGGGGCAAGGCTGACAACCAAAGGTGTGGAGCACGAGCTAGAGGTGGAGGCTACAGTTGGTATGCTTTATCAGAAAATGATATTTAGTCCTATTTTATTCCTGATTTTCCAAGCATGAATGTATTTTCCTTTCTTTCTAAAGGAACTTAAAATGAACATAGCCAGTAGCTTTACTCCTTAGAGCACAGCATCTAAGAGCACTCTAGGGATGCTGCACCTCACAGGAACACCGAGTTCTCACACACTCATTTTCAACAAGAGCCTCAGCAAGGCAGAAGAATTAATGAGTTTTAGAAACAGCAATTCCAGCTGACTTCATGTTTTGTCATCGTGGTGTTTTACAGCTAAAGATCCCAGGAATAATGGTCATGTGCAGCAGCATCACAGATTTAGTTTGAATTCCTAATACCGGGTTATGATGAGCCAGTTGGTTACACGGGGGAAAATGACAACACAAGGAGATCCAAACTTCATGGTAAACTGTTTTGACCGTGTTGGCAAGGAGCCCACAGGCATTAAGGACTGCAGGAGCTTTCAGAACTTCTCAGTGCCTTGGGTTTGGCAAGCTCCTTACCCACAAACTCGATTATTTACTTTCATCCATCTCAAGAGAACGAGAAACGTCATAATAAAGAATCTAAAAAGAGTGAAATTACAAAGTGGAGATTGTCATTTAGTCACAGACTCAGCATTAACCCAGTTACTTTACAGACCTCAGACTTACATAGAAACCATTTATCTCTCATCAGAGACATGATCAGCTTTGCTGATTTTCTGTAGCCCAGCTGTAGTGCAGTCCAGTTTACAGTGACTTAATTGCGTGCAGCTAATTATTTTAGTTAATATTCTGGGGAATAAATATTCGTTCATTTCCCACAAAGCAGTGCCTGATTAAAGTAAACCCCAAACATTATATAAGGTCTGTCAGAACACCCAGGGGAAGAATTATTTAAGAAAAACCATTTTAGGAACAGGTTGAGTCCCCTAAAAAAATATCTCTTTAGCTACTGTATTTCTGTGAAGCGATTCAAGCACCATCCAAACAGGAGCAGTCAGACAAATCTTGCCCTTTCTGCAGTCTTGGTTTAGGTACAAGGTGTAGCAGAAGTTGAACAGGATGAGACCTCTGCAGCTGCCAAGAACAAGCAGCCCAACCAAAAACCAGCTACTCGCTCAAACATCCCTCACAAGTTCTCTCTATTTGGACAGTGCTTTACACCTTATGAACAAAGGCAATCTGTGTATGGGATAAGATTCCAAGACAGGCTCTGCCAACTTGGCTTTAAGGACATTCACAAAAAACTGATTGCCAGGAGAGAAATGAAAATAATAAGAAAATTGATAATGGGTGTAAGGTGTTCTGAGAAAAGAGAACACTGAATGGCTCAGCCACCCTGCAGGTACTCCCATTTGTATCTTATCAGAAGGAAAACCAAAAACCCAGACAAACCAATAGAACTTCTTGTAACTTTATTAATGGCCATTCAAATGTAGTTTAAACATGATCATGAGTAAAGTTGACTGTGTGTCCCAGCTGGAGTCAAATATGGGCATCGAAGGCCTGTGCCAAGGCAACTTGTGTCAAAAAGCTTTCAGCTCCACCCCAAAACACTGCAGGCAAACAAGTCTCTTCTCTGATTTCACTGTACAACAGCAGCTTGGTTTTAAACTCTGGAATAATTCTAAGCCAATAGGTATTAGATACTTAATTGCATTTGCTTGGTTTTGTACAAGATTGTTGATCGTATTTCCTTTCATTCTCAAAGCAGCTACAAAATGTCCAGATGTTAAATCTGAAATGAAGCAAAACAAGTCCCCATAAATCCCCTTCAAAAGAACAAATGTTGCCAATGGTGACTGAAACCCTAATTACTACTACTGATTATTTTAGCATAAAAATGTGTATAAGGTACAGTGTTCCCAGTCCTGAAGCAGTTCTTTCATCTCCCACAATTACAAAATACAGAGGTTCCTCACTCACTCACTCACTCACTCACTCACTCACTCACTCACTCACTCACTCACTCACTCACTCACTCACTCACTCACTCACTCAAATTCATTTCACTGAGCTTGAAGCACTCAAGTACAACAGCCCATCAGCTGGGTGAGGTCTCACATGTGCACTGTGCTGTCCATGAGGACACTGGTTTAGTGTTCTGTCACCTCAATAGCTGCACCTTCTGTGTGCCACACGCTGCTCTCTGTGGTCCTGCTCTGCTCTGGGCTATCTCTCTGGGATAAACGCTCTGCTGAAGCATGAACAGATGCTTTTCCCAACCTAAGCCCAAGGTTTGTGTCTCAGCTTCTCGACGTTTCACGCTGCACATGTTGTACCCACCATTAGGCTCTCGTGTCACTCCATCTCACTGCTTTTTCCTCTCTGACTTGTCCATATAAGTTGCAAAAGTTACAAGCAGGAGTTTCTATCTGCAGGCTTATATTCAGCCAGCATCCTGCTATCTCCTAGCCCTCAAACTGCTATGTTGTACAAGTATATAAGAGATGATATTTCACAGGTATGGACAGAGGTCTAGGTCTGAGTTACTTGATTCCTTACCTGTACTATGGTATCTTGCAGAGTTAAGCGTGACACAAACACCCAACTCAGCCCTGATCCTGTACAGTTCACAAACTAATCCTTAAAAGGAGATGAGATTACAGAACATTAGGATATTATAAATACAAAGACAAAATGGCAGCAAGAAATAAGAATTTCCCACCATTTATGCGGCGGGAAATATAAATCATTGTTCAGATTCTTTTGGAAAAGGAGAGAACTGAGATAAATGTGAATGCTGCGTGTAGGCTTAACCAGGTGGACTTCACTGCTAATATCAAGAACATTGGATTTTGTATTCTTTTATTTCCAAAAGTAATAGAACAATTCCAAACAAATCTGAAAAGGATTAATACAAGTTGTACTTGTTTTGATTTGAGATGTAATTAATACAGATTCTGCCCTTGTTTCAAATACAAAACAGATGTTTGTGGTTATAGTCACTAACTGAAACATGCAAACCATTGAGGCTAGAGGTAAAGAGAAGATAAATTTAAATATCAGTGAAGGACATTAGAACCATTTGGAGAAAAAAAAAGATTTTTTTCCTGCTAAAATATAGATAGCTAATGCTACTCTCATTTAAATAACCATCTTTAAGTGTCTGAATTAAACAAGTCGGGAGCACTGGATGGTTCTTGGAACCATTGTCAGAGCTATTGTTTCAAGCCATCTGTGGCTTACAGCAAACATCTTCTCCTCATTTGAATTCAATATATTTTTAAAACCATCAGCACTTCCTTAAAAATAAACCAATTTCAGTTGTACCAGTTTTCCATCTAGGAGAGGATTTCACAGCTATGGATTTAACACGCCGTAGTGTTTTTTGATACGGAATATCTTCTTTACAGTCAGACAATAAAGATATTTTAGACCAGCAGCTCCTAAACTTTCTGGATGAACAAATACCGTTAACTTCTTTATGAGTTAGGGATCACTGTCAGACGTATCTGAAAACATTGGCTTGTGAGTACTGGCAGAGGCATTGCAGACTGTCCTCTGGGAATACCTGCATGAGACAAGTGAAGATGCAAAGTGTGTGTAAGACATGGGTGTTACAGTGACATTCAGAATGAAGACATTCAGAGAACAGCCTGCAGTTTTGGTCAGGCTCCCTGAAAAAAGGTGGATAATCTCTGTGTGTGATTTGGGACTTGACTCTTGCCTATGCGGAGTTTATACCCTTTGTCACAAAGAATGTAGATTACTCTGACTCCCAGAGGAGATGCAAGTATCTTAATTTTTATTATATATTTATTTTACCTGTATCTTTATTTTTACAACCAGCTCAGCAACCTGTCCTGACTGATTTTAAGCCAGCAGCTCTGCCTGAGCCTGGGAGTGACAATGGCTGGGGAGGGAACCCACTTCCATTGCCAACACAGCCCCAGCTGGGACTGACACAACTTTGGGAAGACTTTTTTTTTTCAGGCTGTTTTTCAAAGCACAATCAGGCAATTTTGGTGTATGGCCCAGGACAGTCTGGAAACCCAGCTGGCCCCACAAGGTAACTTTCTGAGCTCTCCCTGTGAGGAAGGAGAGATGACTGATAATTCATCAAATATCAGCAGTCAGCACGTCACTGCCTCTCACACAACACCCACACATGACTGACTTGTAGCCGGTTCTTGTCCCAGAGCTGCGGGCTTTGAGCTCAGCTGATACAAACCACCCTGCAGAGCTCTCACTGCTTCACACTGCAGCAACATTGTCTGTTTGAATGGTGGGGAACAGCCGGGCAGAAAAGCCGTAAACAAAACACACACACTGCCATTGTGTTTTATTGCAACTTCCACGGTTTTCTGAACTGAAATTGCGGACTTTCCAGCAAATTACATTCATGCTGCTGCAAAGTCTTTGTGTACTGCTATCTGCTACCTGGCCAGCAGCACAGAGGCAGCTCCGTGTTGTCCAAAATGCTTGCCCATTTCCAGTACTTCTGGCAATGTGTGTTGCCTTCATACTCTTGTATCATCACGGAGAGGATAAAATTTAGTTATCACAAGAACTACTGCCTGGCAGGAAACCAGACTTCTGATAGGTATAGCAAAGGCTTGCCACAATAAAACTGTCTGTGTGTGGGCTAAAACTCATGAGGATTTTAGGTATCACATCAAAGAGTTCTTGCCAGTTTTCAGCTCATCACTTCATGGAAATGCACTGCAGTTATCAGCAACTTATTGCATTTAAGATTAAAAAACAAAAAGCAATTCTCAGTGCAAATAGACTGTGAAATGTATTTGAAAAGCAATGTAACAATGGCAAATTATATTTTAAGAGCTTTCTTCTACCAGTAACTATCACAGTAACAGTACAACATTGGGACACTGGGAATACTTAAACTTGATAGTCTAGCCCAAGGACTGCAGTAAGCTTTAATAAGACTATAAAGTCATTACCTGGAGTACCATTTACCATGGTTTCACTTGTCAGAAGTCAGGAGATGGACAGTATTTTAAATACCCATGGCTCGGATTCTGTCAGTGTACACCGCCATGCTTCCATAATCTGAACCTGAGCATTAATTCTCAGAAATATCCCAGGAGTATGAAAAAAATGTGCTAATCAGATTAAGTGCAGTGTTGGACTTTTCACTTTAAAATAATAAGCCTCACCTTAAACACACGGAAGATCTAGCAGCTGTTGTAGTGCTGAGTTTGTGTTTATCTCCCCTTTTTTCTATAGCTTATTTGGTGACATCATCTGTACAACAAAATTGTGGGAATAAAGCCCCAAAAGCATTTAAACCCAGGAAAGGCACCAAACCAATCACTCCAAAGAAATTAAAAATTAAATTATGTAATAAACTTTCAGGTTCCTCCTTCCAGAACAGGCATGAGGGAAGAAGGTGCAATGCTGGGCAACATTCTGCATGTGAGAGCAAGGACCCCAAGGACTAAAATCAGCAAATGGGAAGTGAAGAAGTTTTACTGCAGTAGAGGAGAAAATTAGGGAGAGTTCACCAGGGGAGTCAGGCAGGAGATTAGTTTTCATTTGTTTTTGCTCAAGTCAAATGTGCTTCTAAATCATGACAGAAAGAGATGAATGCAGTTGTGATTGTGGGTTTGGGAGACAGAGGAAGAGGGAGAAGACTGGCAGCAAGATTACTCTTGGCCACAAACAAACGCTGTTTTTGCTTTACAAAAGCAGAGATGAATACTGAGCTGTGCAGGCTCAGCCCGATGTAGAGCAGCCTGGAGAAGACAAGCCTCAAACACAGGACAGGACAAAGGCCAGGGAAAGCTGCTTCAGCCTGTCACCCCTGAACTGGATGCTTCTGCTTAAAATATCCCAAACAATTCCGCAGTTCCTCCACTTACCAAGCCTCAGACTCAGCTATAGTACAGCTGTAATAAAAAGAAATGAACAAACCAGCAACAAGTTTGAATCAGTGCAATTCATTTTACTTTCTTGCATCCATTTTTGTTTCTCTCAGACTGCCTCTAGCCAGTTAGTTTTCCATTTTGAACACCCCATCGTCTGCCCCCCTCCCATAAAATGCAGCCTCCAGTTATAGGGTAATTTTGTCCTATAGCTTCTTATAACTTGATTTTTTTTTAAGCTAGCTATTGTTTAATTACTACTTTGAAGTCAATTTAGCAGAAGAAAAATCCCTAGTTTAAGGTGGCTTTTTGCATCCCCACCAAGCTATTCAGCAGGGCATTCATCCAGGATACAAAACTGGGCTGAGGCTTTAGGAGTTGAATGGATCACTCCAGTAGAGATTTAATTTCCATGAAATTCCTCCATGAAAATCCACTCACTCCCCTCAGATCTGACAGACAGGCAAAGACCAGCCACTACCTTTGAACTGAGTAATTTTTAAAAGCATCCCACCCNAGGCTCAGAGCGCCCGGGTAGACTCTAAACCGCTCGCAGAGCGCGGGCAGGAGGGGAAGCAAAGGCAAGCACAGGACTCCGTGCTGGCTGACCTTCGGGGAATGAGCCCCAGGTCGCTCTGCTCCGGCTCTGTCCCGCTGCGGCTGAGCCCAGAGCCGCTCCCGCGGAGCCG
>VXBQ01003588.1:39837-58404 GCA_013400175.1 Phainopepla nitens
CCATCCCATCCCAGCTCAGTGTCACTGTCACCCTGCCCATGGCACTGCCATTCCCGCCCGGGAGCCGCGCTGGTGGCTGCTGCGGGCTCGGCCGGGGGTGCTGCCTCCACTGCTGGTTTGCTCCTCATCCTCCTCCCCGCACCCCCCATCCCCATCCCCATCCCCGTCCCCATCCCTTTCCCAATCCCCGCCCGGCCCCCGAAGCCGGGAGGTTTCTGCACACACAGCACGAAGCCGAGCCGCGGGTGCGGGTGCGGATCCCGCACCTCTCCCCCGCCTCCTTCAGCCCCCTGCGGCTCCGGGGCTGCCTTCACTCGGGTGCTGTAGAAAGCGCTCACCGCGAAGTCACCACGTGCGTCACTTCATGGCTGGGACAAAACATGGGGGGTTATCTATTTATAAAGCTTTCATATACCGGGCAGACAAGATTTTTCTACATTTATTCACTTCAGTTTTCTTCACTGAACTCGTCCCTTATTTTCCGGAGCGCTGCTGCGTTCCCACCTCTCCGTGCAAACCCTATTCCCGAGTCCTGGCTGCTGTTTGAACTTCGCTCGGACGCACACTTGGCTGTTCAAATTTCCGTCCCTAGCTAAGCGCCGCTTTTCTTGCCTGAAGCAACTCTTCAGTTCATCTCCTGAAGTTTGCTGATTTCCCCCTTAAGCCTTGCTTTAAACCCTCAGTTTCGGGATCTTTCCTGAGTCCTGCCCGCTGGCTCTGGGAGCTGGGGCGGGGAGGGTGAACCCCATTTTCCCTCCTCCCATCCCCGCTCCCCCTCCCCGGAGCTCCGGGCGCGCTCCGAGCGAGCTCCAGCGGCTCCCGGGCATTTCTCGCCGCAAAGCTGCGGATGCCTTTGCATTCCAGGCACAATGACCCTCTGTTCCCTGGAAGCTTTCTTCAGCTCCAACATCTAAATCACCAGCCCCACAGCAGGCAGAATCCCCTGCTCTTTCCTCCTTTGAAATGTTTATCTTTGCACCTCCTAACTCAGGTTCATATGCTCCAACAAGGAATTTGGGAACCCATTCTTTTCCTTTTGAACTCTTTTTCCCTCTAGAATTTTTGTAATTGCCGCATTGCAGAGGTTTTTTGTTTGTTTGTTTACTTGTTTGTTTTCACTCTTTTTTCTCCCTCTCAATCCAATTTTTCAAACATCAGTGATTCAGATTGATTAGGTTTGACTAAAAAGTCCTGAGCACTGAAATTAGGATATGAGATCTCCTCCCAGTGTTTTCTCTCCTTTCCTAAAAGTTTGTTTGCTATCACAGGAAAAAAAAAAGAAAAAAAAGTTTGAACAATATAATTTCACTTTGATGTGAATGCTGACTGGTTTTATTCTAGAAAGGCTTACAACTTTTAATACCTTTCCTTAGCAGTCCTGACATAAGGAAATTCACACACTAAGGTGGTTTCATTCAGTGTGAGAAGGGGTCTGACAATACACCAACTAAACACACAGGAGCTCAGCTGTGTTTTAGCTGTTGGTGTGATATTAAAGCTGTTGGTATGATACTCATTTGTTGGAGGAAATACACACTTTAAAAAAACCAAATAAATGTTACAGTTCATGCGTTAAGCAAAACTTATTTCTAAAAATCAACCAATTTTATAGGACCTATATTGAAATGTTTACATTTATGGATTACAAACTATATTTGCTGTAAACTCATTTCATTTAATCGCATCACCACTCAAACTCCTCAGAGGTCCTTACTTTGTTTCAACATTTGCAGTGGGATCTGAATATATGAAAGACGGCTGTGGTTTAGGCGCTAAGTGTTATTTAAGAGCTGTGGAGGTGTCAGACCTCATTACACCGAATTACCAGAAAGCTCTGCAGAGTACAGACAGGCAATATAGGCTGCCTCTGGTAACCCTGACGATTGCCCTTTAATCCTGACCTACAGGATTCCTGATATTCCAGCCACAACATTCTTTGCACACAAACTGAGCAGAGACACATTTATACAGAAACACATTTCTGGAGGAACTTCAAGAGTATCTCCAAATCCCCATCAATTGAAACTAAATTAGGACATGAATCAAAACTTCTAGGAGTGAAAAATTTGGAATATGTTATTATCATGTTTACTCAGAGCTATCTGTTCAGGTATGTTTTATTGCTCCATAGTTACTGAACTGAGGAAATGAGAAACAGTTGTTGTTAAAAATGGAAAAGTAACAAATTGTATCTGGATTTACATCAAAATCCCATAAGAAAACCTATAATAAGTGAAATATATTGCAGAAGAAGTACAGTAAATGTTTGTTTGTTCTCAGTGTTGGATCATCTAAAAAAAAAAGCAAGAATTATAAGGAATATAAATGAGACACAAACAAGATTTTTGACACAGACTTTATATTCATGGATGAAGAAAGTATTAACTAAGTAACAGCAGTAATATTTCACTTAACCAAAATGAAATAACTGGGCTGTAGTGAGTTCAGAGATGCTTTATTAGGTGTTGAGGTACCCCTATGTGGTATGAGTAAAGTGAAATACAAATGCTGCAGAAAGGATGTCTTCTACTTCAGTTTCCATTTAAACTTCTCACTGACATTACAGAGGTGCAGTGTAAAGTGGAGGCAGCCTGAAGTCCTGAATTTCTGTCTCAGTTGACTGAGGATTAATAATCACAGAATCTGTCTTCCTCCTCTGTGGGATTTTGATCCTCCTGATCCAGCAGTGATCAGACAGCAGCACAGTGGTTTCAGCCCAGATTCAAACAAGCAGGTACCTCTGTCTCAGAGGTCAGCACCATGCTGGGCTCAGAGACTAAATTTATCTGGAGAGGAGTCTGAAGTCACACAGGCAAGTGTCTTATTGATCATAAGAGAATGGGAACTTCCCCTGAAGTCATCCTACAACACGAGTGATGTGCACTAAGAGTGCAGAGGACAGAAATCTGCAGCCTGTTCTGCAGTGAGCAGCCTTTCAGGGCTCCTGTAGGGCAATTTGCCAGAGTGGTGCTTTTATGGAACAGGTTAAGAACAAACCCACAGCTAGGTAAAGAACAAAGGAGAAAGGAAGAAAAGAAGCAAGACAGGATGGAAGGAAGGAAGGAAGGAAGGAAGAAAAGAAGCAAGACAGGATGGAAGGAAGGAAGGAAGGAAGGAAGGAAGGAAGGAAGGAAGGAAGGAAGGAAGGAAGGAAGGAAGGAAGGAAGGAGGGAAGGAGGGAAGGAGGGAAGGAAGGAGGGAAGGAGGGAAGGAGGGAAGGAAGGAAGGAAGGAAGGAAGGAAGGAAGGAAGGAAGGAAGGAAGGAATGTAAATACTATTATTTATCCACTACAGTGCTAACCTTTGACTCGTACCAACTGCGTATCCCAAAACTCAGCTCCAAACTTTGGACCAGGATTTCTGACCAGAGTGCCAATGAACACAATTAGCCATGACACATTTACTTCATAATAAGAGTAGGCTGAGTTCCAGTGCAGCAAATGAACAAAGTCAAACCAAACAACAAATACGCATTTAGTCAGACACTGAAAGTTTGAATTCTCAAATGCCCCAAAGGATGTAATATTGTGTAAGCAAAAGAAGCACTTCTAATTTCCTCCCACCATCCTCAGCTGAACTTTTCTGCATCCTTGTTCAGACTCCAGCCTTTGTTTCATGCTGCAGTCAGCCAATTCAGCTCAGTGAAGAGACTGAAGGAGAGCCCCCTTTGTACCTCTGTCCTGCTTCAACACCAACCTGGGCACACAGGGACCTGCCCCAAGCACCCAGCCAGCTCTGCCAAGCTGGTTTGCCACAGAAACCTCAGCACGACAGTAACTCTGGATCTCAAAACTTTGGATACCCATCACAGAAATCGATTTTATGCATCTATGTGAGACAGTGTACAATGTGACCTACAAAAATAATTTGTGCCAGTGTAATTGCCTGATAAATCAATTAATAATTAAATAATAACAGAAGGAGTTGGCAAAACACTATTCCCAAACAGATACAGGTACTCTGGGCAGCTTAATCCTTTTCTATTACAGAGGAAAATTATACAAGCTCAAAGCAACTGACATGAGTTATACCTGCCTTTAGAGCTTCCCACATTCAAGCAGCAGCTTTCCAGCCACGTGCTGATGAAAAGCTCTGGAAATGCAACAATTTTGGTTCAAAATCTCAGACACTGGAAGCTTATCCTCTCAGTCTTGCCCTAAAAATGGGCTTCTTTACAATATGTCTGAGCTGAACAGATAGCTAAGGGGCACAGGAGAGGAGGGAAAGAGAAATTCATCAAATTTCCTGCTGCAGCCGGATCTCAGAGGAAGTTGCTGCTTCCTGCAGCTTGGGTAGGGGAGCCCTACAAGTCATATGGAGATTTGCTCTAAGAAATGTCTATTTAGGTAGGTCAAAAGCTGGGCAGGAGCAATCAGAGAGAATGCCAAACAAGGCTGGACAGAACACCACCAGTCATAGAGCTAAAGAATGATCTGGGCTGCAAGGGATTTAATGATCAGCTAGTTCCAACCCCCCCATCATGGTAGTGGACAGTCCTGCCAAAAATAAATCCCATCAGAAGACACCAGCTCTTATTGTTTATCTGAGGATAAATAATCTGATCATTATGTTGTAGGAACATGGTGCATCCACAGTCAAGCCCTGTATTTGGGGAGTGACAAGGACATTGTGGAAGAGAATGGAGGGATATTGCTGCCTCCAGCTTGTACCTCAGTCCTCTACCAAAGATTGCTGAGCCTGTGCACAGAGAGTGACTGGTACTGCACACTCTCTCTCTTTTTTATTTTTTTTTTTTTTTAATGCAAGTCGTTTGGAGAAGCAGCTTTGGTTTGGAAAGTATCCCTTGTCTGACCTTCATACATCTGACTTGTGAAGAGCTGCGTTGCTCTGTAGGTTCCCAGGTTTTCCTGGAGGTCCAGCACTGTATATTAAGAAGAATTTTCTCTGCCTCCTTTTAACAAGGATTTCTCCTCCCGCAGGCAGGTCTGTGTTCCTTAAGAGCAGTGGAAGTGTTTGGAGATATCTCTACCTGACACCTGTGATTTCTGTGGGCTGTACTGGTTGTTGGACACAGAAGTCCAAGGGGGTGTTGGAAAAAACTGCTTCCCATGCTGCACTCCATCCTCCTGCAGAACAGCCCAGTGTGAACCTCTGCCAGGGTTAATGGAGGTGGGGGATCCTACTGCTGCCCTTTCACAGCTGAAAGGGCACAGGAGAGCAATTACAGCTCGTCATCCTCCCTTAAAGGTATTTTGCCTTTCATCAAAACAACAAACATAAAATACGTTCCTGAGGCTTGTAATAAAGGATGATAATTTTTGTAGCACGTAACTTTAAACATGCAATTATAAAAATAATATTTTAAATGTAATTATATGGTTTGAAGCGTATTTCATACGTGACTTTCTTGTACATGGTGCAGGTTCATCTATACAATATGTCATGGAAATGTGTGACATATATTATTACATGCTTCAGCCTCAACATTTACTTAGCCAAGGATGTAATTAACACATCCTTGATAGAACAAAGTACATCCAATTTGTATAAGTAGTGAGTGTTTGGTCTATACTGAGCAAGAGCTCAATATATGAACATTTATTGAAATAACCCTTCCTCTCAGTTCCTTCAGCTTCTGCCCTTGTCTTAAATGGAAGCACTGAACAAAACAGAAACAAACCATCCTCAGCCCCACAATCGATATTTTTGTCTGATATGATTATTTTTTGTTTTAGGAAATCCTGTTTTAAATTACCCTTCTGGCTGCTGGAGGTACCAGGCTGAGATGAGCACACGGAAATGGCAAGCTGAATTTAGGAAAACTGGGTCATCAAAGAAGACAGGACAGTTTGGAGCAGCCAGGAACTGCTGCTCCATTAGGAGTTAAACCTTCACTCACTAAAAGTCAGAGCCACCAGCTGCAAAGGAAATCATCTTATGGCAGAAATGAGTGTGATCTATACATTCAACCAGACAAAATACATCCAATATTAAATATCAGAGATTCAAGGCTGCTAATCTGGAAGTGACTCTCCAGTCTGGATTAGATACAGCCAATATTTGAGCATTCCAGTGGCTGATAGATAAACTGGTTTAATGTAATTCTGGTAAATTAGAAATACCTTCCATATCCAAAGAAACAAGATATCTGAACAACACAAATGGAAAAGTCTTCTGGATGTGGGTACTTGGTCTTTTCTTCCAATTTCCAGGTGCTCTCCATCTGCTCTTAGGAAAATCAGTGTTGTACCTTGAGACTACAGGGTTGAATTCTTGGAAAGGGGAGGGACTACAGGGGATCCAGAAAATAGCTTTAAATAGATTCTCTTATCTTTTTCAGGGAAGATTTGGGAGGCTTTGGTACACATTTCAGTACAAAACCCAATAATTTACAAACTGCAGTGTTTATGCTGGGAAATGCATCCTGCTCTTCTGTAAGCAAAACAAAATGTCCTTATCATGATGAATTCTTTTCCAAAAAAAAAAAGAAAAAAGAAAAAAGTGAATGGATGACAGGAGCTTCTGCCTGCCTGGTGGGAGTTTGGCTGAAAAGGGAAGATGAGGACGTGTGGCAATCCACTGACGAGTGCCATGAAGCTTTTCAGAATTAACGGCTTCGGGTTTTGAACACATCTTTTTTTTTATTTATTTATTAGAAAACTAAAGAGAGCAACACTTGCTCAGAGGTAACACACTTTCCATGGAGCACGTCACCTTGGGAAATAACTCATTCTCCATCTTTAAAGGATGGGGTCGGCCTGACTCCTGATGCACAGAGGGCACTGCAGGCTCCAATGCTTGGAGTCAATAAATAAAGCAGGAGGCTTACCTCAGCCCCCCGTGTCAGGGAATGCCTCTCCTCTCTCCTCTCTCCTCTCTCCTCTCTCCTCTCTCCTCTCTCCTCTGTCCCACCTCTCTCCAGGCTGCAGCCTGGTGTCTGACCACTCCCCATCCCTTGCCCCCAGCTCCAGCTCTTACCCAGCTCCTGCCTCTCCTCTTCCCCTCTGCCATTGCTCTTGCTGGGACCTTGGGCGCTGCTCAGAGGACGTGGGAGTGCCCCAAGGAGGGGGAGTCCCCCCCAGAGTCCTTCTCCTGCAGAGCTGACTTCACCCAGGCCTGACTTCGAGCCCCAGATTCCAACAATTAAATGCTGGACGGCACCTCCCCTTAAAGAGCCACCTTGTACCAGAAACACAAAAGCTGAAATGGAGGTGGAGGTGTGCTGTGAGGGTGTTAAAGAGATGGACTATTGCAAATAACATTTATTTAGTATGATTAATCTTATTTTAAGGATGAAATGCACATATTGAAGAAAAGTGCTTCTTTCTTTCTTTCTTTCTTTCTTGGGCTGTAAATTTCTTCTCTGAAATTTCGTTTTCATTGGTCTTTTTAAAAGCCTAAGGGGTCCTTAAGAACCATGATTTAACTGGAAGAGATAATAAGATAATATTTAGATATTGAAGAAAATACTATGTTAGTCCTTCGCAATAAAGTCACAAATACATATTGAAGTCCTTTTTAAAAGACAGTACAAAATTAATTAACCAATTTAATTACAGCTAGATATTAAAATAATGTTGATTTTTTTGCTGCTTGTCAGTCATTATTTGAATGCTAAGAAATACTCCAGGATTAATTATGTGACTTTATGAACAGACATTTATTAAAGTTTGGATATTGAACTGTGTGATTAGTGAAAGCTTTCCCTTGAACTGCAATCTTAATTGTAATTTAACAAATCCTGCAACTGGAGTTCTGCTAGATGAAATATCCTCTATGCCTTGACCAAATTTAAAGTCCTTTAACTGCCTTTTTATACAGAATTTTAGGCTAGGAGGAACAAAAGGATGCACTTTTCACGACCCTGGAACCCTGTGACCACTGGGAAATCAAAAGGGTGGTGACACGAAGGAAAACTATTGTCCACAAAAATAAGCTCTTCAAGGGGCACCAGGAATGCACAATAAAATCCCAGTTTCCTTTGTGTAGCTGTTTATGCCTATGGCTTGCATCATCCAGAGCTCAAGAAAAGATCTAAACTAAAAAGGAATCCAGGTTTCTAAGAAAAATCTATATTCTTATTAAAAAAAAAAATCCAAAAAAAAAGAGTGAAAAAATATCTTTTAAGAATTCATCATTTCTTTACAAATAAAATATATGTAAGTCTGAGGTAATGGAAATCCTCCTGTCCTCTCTGTGGGACTTGGAGAGGTAGACTTAAAAACTGATTCCAGCAAGTAGGAGCAGATGGGAAAATAACCTGATTTGTCAGAACTGGAGGATTTAGTGAATTTGTTGCCTTCTTTCGTTACTAGAGCGCAGCAGCATGTAAGAGCTTAATTAGAGAACGAGCTCTACTTTGACCTGAAAACATTTCAAGTAGAAAGGCAAAAGAAAGAAAAAAAAAAAAGGACTGATCTTAAATTCTTAATTAAGCAAAGCTGCAATTTAACCTAGTAGCCTTTTTTCCCCCAGAAGACTGAAAATTATAAAAAAATAGCAAATAAAAAAATATAGATAAATAAAATTATGTGTGAGCCTCATGATACACTCTCTGAAAATAATTTATTGTGTCATATTTTGTCAGAAAAAATTTTAAAAAGTTATTGCTGTTTAAGTCTTATTCAAAGACTTTTTCTAATTCAACTTGAAATCAGTGAAGGGAAAAAATTCCATTGACTTTAGTAAGCTTTGTCAGGGAACTGCCTGGTAATTTATGCAGAACATTATAATTAAATTTTCTTCTCATAAAATTGCTCAAGAAAAATGTGTAAAATTTGCAGTTACCACACTTTTGTTTGTGTTTAAATGTTACTTGGATATTTGCAGAGCAAAGTGAAAGCTGTGTGACTGGAGCAAGTTTAGGCAATGAAAATGGTCAGATATGACTTGTAAGCAAAAATGAAATCAACAGATTTTTCTCATTTCTCCTTAAAAACTTTCCAAAAAAAGAAAGTGGCAGCAGATTCCGAGAAAAAGCCCAAACAAACAAAACCACAGTTCAAAAAGCTGCAGCTTTAACAGCTTGCTTTTATATCAGGAAAGTGAAAAAGTTTGGGTTTTTTTTAAAGAAAGATTGTTTTAAAATCGTGTAATTTTACAACTTAACCGACCGTGAAAATTTATTCGCAGGGAATGATGCTAAAAGCAGACACATTTCCTGCAAAATCCCCACTTTCGGAGAAGACGGACCGTCCTGAGGGCAGTCACTTAGAGGCTGCTGACGCACGTCAGGGATTTCGGCAGTGATTTCGGGTTTTGCGGGGGGAGCCGAGGATGGACCCTGCTGGAACCGGTCGCGCTCAGGGCGGGAGGAGCCGCAGGACAAAGCCCCAGGAGCCTCGCCTCGCAGGGAGCCCCGGGGCACCGCTGCCCGCATTTCCCACACGTGGCGAAGGATAGATTCAAACAAAGGACACATTCACCTGGAATTCTGCCTGATCCTGCGACAGAAAGTAAAGAATTGGAGCGCTCTTCAACGCTGGCGCGTTTTTTTCCAACGTTTAATCCAAACTTGCTGTGGCAGAGGTCGGAAGGAGATTGCAAACAGGCAAATCTCAAGGGGGAAGAAGCATGTTAGAATTCATATTATTCTCACTGAATCTTCAGTCTCCATAAAGTTTTGTGCTTTCTGGTTAGTAAAAAGAGGAAGTGTTTCCTTTCTGGGCAAGGCAAAGCACTGTCACAAACTGCAGTGATGCCACAAGCCGTGGCAGTCATCAGCATTTTTTAATGCAACACTCATCAGGAGGAATTTATGAGAAGAGAATCTGTCTAAATGAGTAATGCAGAAAGGAAAAGTCAAGCTAAATCAAAATAAACAAAACAGAAAGGCATATTTTCTTAATATTTACATTACACTCTGTGTAAGGTACAAAGTCTCTGATGCACTGAATGCTTAAATTATACAGAGGTTCATGTGGAAAATCCTGCTGCATAATCTGCAATTCAGTTTTACATGTAAATTTTAAAAAATATATATACTGAGTGTACTCTTGTATTTTGCCTTCAAACCTTTCATGTTCTTAACAAATTGCACAGTTTTTAAAAGCAGAACAGCCAAAGTCTAACACAGAGATACATGGCAGAAAATATACTTTAAATCACTAAGCAGATATATTTTTTCTGCATTTTAATACAAAATTCTGGGTCCATTATAACAAAAGGATGCACTTTGCATGACCTTGAGAGCCTGTGACTATTGGGAAATCAAAAGGGTAGTGACACTAAGGAAAACTATTGTCCAGAAAAATAAGCCTCTCCAAGGGGCACCAGGAATCCACAATAAAATCCCTGTTTCCAAGAAAATTCAGGCATTTCCATCAAAAAAGACTGGTAAGATAAATAGAATGTCCTCATAAGCCACAGATTCTTAATAATACAAAATGTCTAAGTCCATGGTAAACAAAGCCCCAAGGAAAACTAACATCTCCTAACTCAGGCTTCTCAAGACCTGGGTCATGACCCAGTGCCTTGTCACAGGGCACCTCAAAAGCATTTCTGAGCTGAAGTTGCAGGGAATTTGTTTTGCATAACACATATTTCAGTTAGAGTTTCACTCCTTGCAGAGCTCAGAAAACTCCTACAACTGTGTCCTTGCTCATAGCTGTGATTTCAGGGTTAACAAGGATTGCTGCCGTTATCTTTTAAGGATTTCAGTTTCCATGTGACCACACACTGATCTGAAAGAAACCCCAGCACGTTAGTTGCTTTCTTGTTTTCTGCCCTTAAATTTTGTGCATTTTTGGGGTTTTATCCCCAAGTTTTTCAATAAATCCATTTGGAGACTTTAAAAAATCAATAGTAAATGGATTTTGTTATACATTTTGCATTATAATTTGGTATTAAGACTCTTAACCTTTCAACTACTTTTTTTTTGGACTTGATTCTTTTCAGTTTATTTTAATTATTTCATGGGAGAATAAAATATTTGAGAGATTAAAATCTCAGAGTGTACTATTTTGTGACAAATGAGTGTGGCTATGGTGACAAAGTCGTTTGCAGAACATCTGGGTTTAGGTTGAGTGTTGCCTGTAGCACTAAACTCACCTTATTCTACCCTAATCCTGAAGGAGGCAGAAGCCAACAAATCTTTCATCAATTTTTGCTGTTCAAAGGCATTTTTGCTATCGAATGCCAAGGTTTTGCTAGTCAGCACTAGCAAGAATTAATGGAACTAGGGAAGTTATACATATCAATATTTTTAGTTGATTTATACTTTTGAAAGGCTCATTCTGCAAATATTTAGATACATGAGTAAATCTGCCCACATAAATAAAATTATTTTGCATGTTTAGGTGTTTGCAGAATTGACCTATAATTTCCATAAAAATCTAAAGGAAACCATGTCTGATTTTTCTCAAAGAAGCTAATAAAAGGGCATATATAATGGGAGGATGTGAGAAGTAGATGATCTATTTATTAACTCAGTTTAATACAAATCCTTAAGAATTACTCCAAGAATTTCTACTCTTTGGCTTTAATTTTAACTTTTTATTCCTGCAAATAAACTTGTGGGGAGCATTATTAAAGGTAGAATAGAATGAGTTTCAAGGGCTGCATCACAATAATCTGTGTGTTTTCACTAATTTTTGCAAAGCTGACAACTATGTGATGTAAGCAGCAAATCTACCATAGCTGGCTGCATATGGCTCATGCGTAACCAGAAAATAATTTCATGTAAGGAGATGCACAGTAAACAGTTCTTAAACACTGACAGGACCTTGAGATGCGTGCTTTACATGGAAAAATACCTTTTGTCCCCATCCGCTTTGTGTTCTTTGTGGGTTACTGAAATTACAGCACAGAAGTGTTGCTTTGTAATAGGCTACAACGCAGGAGTAAATTTATGCAAACAGGGAGAGGGATGTCTTTCCCGAACTCACAACCCTAATTTCTCGGAGAAGGCGATGCCAGGAGGGATGATTTTTTTTTGCACCTCAGAGGAGGCAGGAGCTGTGCGCCGGCTGGAGGGCGGCGGGCGGCGGCAGGGGCAGGACGGACAGACGGACGGAAGGCTCTGTGCCGGCCGGGGCTGCGAGCCAATCTCATCAGCTGTGCAGAGCAGCTTTTCCTGCCCTGCCGGATCCTGGACTCCATCGGCTCCCGGACTCCATCACATCCTGGACCGCACCGCGCCCGGAGCTGCCGCCGCAGGGATGCTGCCAGCGCTGTCCCCTCCCGCCCTCCCTGCCCTCAGCCCGCGTCTCCCCGTCCCTCCCCGGCATTCAAGCGAGCGGATATTATTCCGTCCTCGGGATACTTTTCTTTGCTAGTGCTGTACTTCAGCCTGTTTGCAGCCTGGGGGCAGAGCCACACCGGCGGCTGCCGGCAGCCGGGAGGAGCCGCTTCCCGGAGAGTTTTGCAGCTGGGACAGGTTCTGGACGGGGAATAACACCCCCTTCCCTCTGTTAGACATTTCGTTCCCTCATTCTGAGGCAGAAAGGAGCTTCCCTCCTGAAAGGATGTTTTTTTTTTTTTAAACCCTACCTTTGCATGCCTTTTTTGTGAACTCCAGCCTGTACCCATCCTCAGCCTTATTTCCCATCTGGGCTGGATCTGTGGATTTTATTACTCCAAGCAAGTACATTTTCCCACTATGCTGAGGTCAATTACACATTCTTCCTCGTGGTAAGGTTTGTTTACCTCCTGTCACGCTGTTCTTTTCCAACAGAACATTTTGAGCTCGGGATAACAGGATCATCCTTTTAGTATGCACATCCCAAAATGTGTTAAACTACTGTTAATATATTTTATCTTCTTAGCAGGGATCTGGAGCATGCACAACACATGCACTGGAAAAAAGCGTTGCCTTGGGATGAGAGGTGAGATCCTGTGTTATGCCTGTAGCCATAGAAATGGCAATATATAGCAGGTTTAAGATGGTTTTATGCCCTTCTAATCCTGAGCTGCTCTGCAGGCTGGGGTAGACATCCTAGTGCTTAGTCAGCCTGAATCTCAATGTGTTTTCACTAACCTGTGAACTCAGCTGTTCCCTGAATTTACAAAATGCTCCTGTGAGAGACAACAACTTCTGAAATACATCTTCCAGTGCCCAGCTCCTGCACAAGTGCTGGGAAGGGAAATCACTGAAGGGGAACTTTGACAAGCTGCATAATGAAATACCTCCCCCAAATGGATGTAAAAACCACTTCACACTGTCCTGCTCCAAGGAGCTCATCCTGACTGGCAGGATTCTGAATTTAATGAACATATCCAGAGATTTCTGTCTGGGACGTCTGCTTCGATCAGGGCTCTTGAAGCACAGTCTGATGTTGACAGAGAAAAGGGCCTGAGGGATGCTCTGGGTGCTGGGTGAAGGACGAGCATCCTGCCCCTTGCAGGTGGTTCACAGAGCCTGCCCTGCACCTGCACAGGTTTTGTACATTTAACAGGCAACCCGAGAGCTTCTGTCTGTAACTTGGTCATGCTTCTGCTGGAAAAAAGAGAGAGGAATCCTCGCATTTCCTATGGCATGCAACTGTTGGAATTCAAGAGTGGAAAAAAGCACCAGCTGGTCTCTTGCTGTGCAAGAAGATCAGGTGTGTGTGTGTCATTCCCAGATTTCTTACATGTACAATACCCAAAACTCTGCCTCTTCTTAGAGGCTGCCTGACAGAAAGAGCTCTCAAAATCTAATACCTGCTTGACTCCCTGAGTGCACACAATGTGATCAACAGGGGAGAGGTACATGTCATCCCTGGGACCAACGTGCAAACCACAGGACACAATGGAAACATGAAGACAAGGTCTGGTCCCTGGGTCTTCTCATCAGGTCCTTACATCAAATATTGGTAATAAATTTGGATTTCAGAGAAAAATGCAGGCAGTGCTGTACATCATCCTGCAGTAACAGTTAATGAGACCAACAAAAAAACAATTTTATGTGTAACCTAGAGTCTAACAGTAATTAATTGACTCATTTCTAAAATGCCACGTGGTGTAAGGGAAGTATATTTTGGAAGGAGATGTCTCTTCTAGAAATGACTTGAACATATTTTTAAGTTTAGGCACAGAAAAAAAAGGTTAAACCAGTCCTGATTAGTTCCCCTGCCCTGAAGGAGGAGTTCAGAGAGTGCACACAAAGGTGTGTGCAGGGCTGGGGCCAATTCTTCCTGCGCTGAACCTACGGATGGACTGAAGCACTCATGTCCAAATTACCCACCACGTGTACAAAATGTGCAGGATCAGATTCAGGGTGCAGCCTTGCCTTTGTAGCTTGTTTTAATGGAAAGGACACTGCTCCTCAAGACACAGCCCTCATCGTTTGCAAACTTACATACTCCTCATTTAAGTTATTTACACAGTTTCAAGGGCTTAAGCACGTATTTGGATTATGTGGCCCATCCAAATATTAAGATTTACACAAAATCCAGAGAGTTCACAACACATTCTAAAATAAAATCTATTAAGCAATCTTACAAAAGGGAAAGTTGTGCACCGTTACAAAATAGAATCTGTACTTCAGAATTAATATATCACGGACATATGCATGAATTAGAATGCTGTGTTATATACACAAATTAGAAAATTCATCAAAATACCAGTAATATTTGGCAAAACTGGAAACCTGTGTATGAGAGGAATTCACCCATTTGGAGTGAAGCAGAGAAGTTGTTAGACAACAAAAACCTTCTGATGAGAAAGGCAGATCTCAAACCACAGAGACTTTAATGCAGCGGTGTGGGCAGGTGTAACCCACGATCTAACAAAAGAGCAGGAGGACGTGTGGGGGGGTCTGAAAAGGTGTTTAACAAGACAGACTATCCAGAGAATCTGAAACTGAAAATAGACGGCCAGCAATCAAAACCCTGCCTTCCAAGAATCGATTTTGACATGAAAAAAAAAATATAAACTCTGTTCCTCAGCAAGTTCATGTGGGAAACCTTTCTAATTTCAGCATTACACATGGCCCTATCCTGTACCACCAAAAAGGCTCAATTAGTCATGCAGGTAGCTGCCTTTCGATTTGACAACTTATAACCAGTTTTCAGGATTTAACCCACCTGAAATGGGAAAGAAATAGATGAAGAACTGAGTGCTGTGAAAGGATGAGTTCATTTAACTTCCCATGATGTTATGAAGGTGGAGGCAACTCACAGAATCAAACCCCATAGAAATTGCATGAAAGGGCTTTACAGGAATGTAATTTCCAGCCTGCTACAAAGTAATAGAGATACATAACAAATGAAAAGGATTAGAAAGCTAAATGCAGACTTTAATGTACTTAGCTACCAAACTGTGAAGATGAATGAGGCAGAGTTCATTGTATACATTTAAATTTTGTTATAATAAACATGTTTGTGATAAATTGTCAAAGATCTCCTAAAAGGACAGGTTTGAGACATTAGTATGCAGCAGTCCTTTACAGCATTTCAGAAATACAGCAAATGTTACATTATTTATTACAGCAATCAATACAGTGAGAAAAAAAAATAAAATTAGACACGACGTCTATAGCATTATTGTACCCTTGTTTCTTAATTTATATGCAGATTGGTCTTATTTAGGAGAGGGCTTAGTGTTTTTATAATCATATTTCCCTTAGCTAAAATGCAAGGTAACATAGCTTACTCGTATCCCATTTTTCCTTTACAAATGAAGCAAATAGAAATTAAAAGGTGAACGGCAGTTTGAAATGTCTAACTAATACAATGACAAAAGTGTGAAATCTTTTTAAATAAAACCTCTATTATCAGTCATTTTTCATGACAAGTGCAAGCACGTATAAACAACTCAGAAAACTAATACTGAATTAAATTTTTCATTGACACTGAGGAAAATCTCGAAGTATTTCTTTTTATTCTGTCCTCACAAGAGGAAAATTTTCATTCTACATCTTTTTCAGCAGAATGCTTTAAAATAAAGACAGTTCAGCAGCACATGACAGGTAATCCACAGTTACACAAAAAACCCAAAATGTACAGAAGACAAATGAAGACAGACCTTTAAGGAACTCCACTGCTGCAAAGATTTACCAGAGTTGTGACTGTGTGAGAATTCACAAAAATAGTTTGCAGCCTCTCTCTTATCAGGAGAATAACTCTGTAGCTAATGATTAAAGTTGCTTCTCTTAAAGATTCCTTTGGGCTATTTTTTTGCTTCTTTTTAAGATGACCTGATCTCTCCAAACATTTTCTTCCAAAAGTATAAAGTATGGTGTCTGAGAGACTCCAGACCTGGCTATAAAATAGGGCTTTGGACACTGATTTCAGGCTGGTGTTCTGCAAGTTTAGGAGAAGATCTTCAGGCTTTCAACTATTCCCAAAGTTTTGAGATTAGATTTTAAAAGTTTAGAGGTTAGATTTTATTAATCTGACAGAAATCTTTCTATAAAGGAACTGATCTCTGGATAGTTTGTTTTGAAAAGAAATTTCTTATTTCACGAAGATTCATCCCTCTTAGCTGTTTCTGATTTCTTCGATGCATTTGGAGAGTTCAGCACAATTCACTGTGCCTTCTCCACTGTGAAAAAGGTCAGACAATAATTCTGATTTTGGTAGAGAACAGAAGTGGAGCAGAGAGTCCAAGACAAGGCTTGATCATAGTTGTTAGAGTATGAATGAATCAGTAAACAAGAAGAGAGAGAATAGAATTATCTGCAGCACTAAGAAGAAAAGTGCAGTGAAGGAAACAGAAATATCTTCTCAGCACATATGCATGCATGTGGTTCCATTACAGGAAAAAAAAAATCCAAATTTCAGCATATTTGTAAGTATATTGTAAGGTATATTGTAAGGTATATTTAGTAAGGGTGAGGTATAGAATTCCAGAATAAACTCTGAACGTGATTTTCAGTAACTTTAAAAAAATTTTCTCTCATCTGTGTATATGGATTGCACCTCTCTTAGCTTTGCTAACAGACCTCCAAAACCTTCCCACAGTACCGTGTTTTACAAGCACCACCTTGCAACCCATAAATCACCGTGCTTGAAAAGGCCATCAAAACTCTGCCCAGCTGACATGGCAGAGAACTGCTTTCACTACACAATACCCTTAAAACATTAAAAAAAGCTGTGGCACTTTTTTCTCTGACCATTACTTTTTTTCAGCAACTGATATATTTGCAGACCCCAGGACTCCCTTCCAAGATACACAAAAACACAAGTCAAAGGTCAGCAGGAGGATGTAAAAATACCATTTAATCTTATCTGTGCAACACTTCATGTAGACTTATTTCACCATTTTCAGGCTCTCTTTGTTGAAAGACTAATTTATTTCTGAACTGACAAAAAGAGATAATCAATTTGCAGCATGAATTGAGTAAAAGCTCCTACCCTTACGTGTAACTTTATTCATAGATAAGATTTTAATATTCTTATGATATAAATGTTTATGTTAAAGAATTAAAAATCAATGCAGAGCATATAAAACATTCTTTATATAAAGAAGGTTTTCTAGTACTGTGTCACGTTTACTTGCTGTTTAAAAAGGTTTTGTTTTACAGAGTTAGACATGAAGTATCTTTTTCTGGGGAATGTTTTCCCTGTTGTGCACGTATGAGTTACTGGGACACTTTTGCATTTGCCATCGCTGTGTCAATTCACTGTTCTGTTTCTGCAGGGGTGTTGATAACAAATTCACGCACCCATGCTACATTGCTGACTTAGGTGTTGAGCTTTTTGCTCTCTTTTAGCACTTGTGGGTCGGGACCTCAGAAAGGCACTTTGCCTAATCCGGAGAAAATTTAAATTTCGAATTTGACTGCGTCCTCCATTACACGTGATCCTCCTGCAGCCCCGAACCAGTAAACTCCGTATCAAACCCGGGCACTACAACACAAAAAGTTTGCAGCGAGCATCCCGGCGGAGGATTTCCACTGAAGATGAAGAAGAAAATCGCAGTTTCTGGAAGCAGTGCAGAAGCTCCGTGGCCGGGTGTGCCCGCGCGGAGCCCGCCCGTCCTGCTCCGGCAGCGCCCGGGCTCGGCCGCTTTGTCTGAGGCCTCATCCGCGCAGCACCTCACAACCTCGCCCTCCGACCTGCGGGACCCGGGCCGCGCAACTCCCAGCAAGAAATTAAACAGTAATCAATACCGGGGGTGGTGTGTGTGGGGGGGACGACGACACACAAGCCCTTTTCTCGTTGTGTGCGAACGCAGTCCCGATAGATACTGCCCGGTTTCCATGGGGACATTTTGTTCTGACTTCAGATCCCCATGATCGGGGTGAGACGAGGCACTTGTGGGGCTTTTCCGCCGAACCGAGCAGAGCCGCCCGGGGAAGTGGGGCAAAACTGTTCGTTATCAATCGATTTTATGTTATTTATTCTTTTTAGAAGGATGATTACTCCTAATCCCTGAGGAACCGTGGCCGCTGGCTGGGCACAATTAGCACATTTTTAGCATTCCTGCGAGGGCCGCCCGCCAGGGCAGGACAAACACCCCGCGCTGGGGTCCCCAGCACAGCCCGGGCTGTGAGACCCCTCGGGGCGGCCCGGGGGGCTCCCGGAGCTGCGGGACCCCTCGGGATGCACCTCTGGGTGCTCAGGTGCTGGAAGGCCATGGCGGGTGGGCAGCGAGAGCCGCCAGCAGCACCGTGTGAAGAGACCAGCTCGGCCGGGACAGGACCCGCCACGTCATTTCGGGGCTTTTCACCCCAAAACGGCC
>VXBQ01003589.1:0-19902 GCA_013400175.1 Phainopepla nitens
TGTCTAAATAAATGACTAAATCAAAAAACTCAAACATCTGAGACTGCAGTGTTTCCAGACAAACTTTTTCCTCCCTGATTTTATACAATGCTTATTTTGCAAAACCATTAGCCTATGGAATTGCACAATCTGAACAGCATTAAACATTAACTAAGAAGAGGCACAAAATAATGAAGCAGCCTTGGCATGCAAACTGAGCTCCATATTTGGAAAGTAACACCAGTTATCAAGCAGTCAGCAGTGACTTTGGGATCTATGACCACTAGAGACCATCAGAGGCACTCCTGGGACAGATGGACACATACATTATGGGAAGGGAACATATGTTAATGATTTTGGGGAAATGATTATCACACATATGTTTATTCTTGGAAAATCAATGAATATGTATGCAAAACATACTATACTTGAGATGCACGACCGGTGGAGATATCCTCCATACATCCAGGGCTGTAATAAACACGCCTGCTACTTAACGCTGTAGTGGTGTCAAGGAGTTTTTTGACCATATTTTGATTACAGTTTCTGGCAATCCAAGACAGTACACTTCTCCAGAATTTCAATGCATCTGAGGAACCACTTGGAAACACTTGGTCAAGTATTGTAGGAGTTGGTGCCTGAAGTATACTTTGAACAATCACAAAAACTGGTCCAAGTTTTTGGTCCAATGGTCCCTTGAATTTTAGATCAGTATGCAATCTCTAAGGAAGGGGGGCAGTGGTAAAAGGAATGTTCCCAGGCTGGGTGAAATCCAACAGGAAACCTAAACCTACCTCTTCAAACCATCAAGCTTATGACCTTAAATGAAGATGAAGAATCCCCCTGGAGCAGACCAGGGGAATAATCCTCATCTGAGTCCCTGGTTACATTATTGCTGAGGAAGGAAAAGATGCATTTTTTTTTTAATTGATCAAAGAGCAACTTACTTAATATTATCACAACGTTTAAGCACTGTGGATGTGACAAGAAGAAAAGGTAGTAGGCTTTTTTTACAACAATTACCATTTAAATTAGAAAAACAGTGGGGGACACACCATTTTTTGTATAACCTGGAACGTCTGGGGTCCCATACAGAAAGAGACTTGTTGAGTAACTTGGACGCTAAAACTACCTTTAAAAATGAAGAAATAAAATTAAAAATTCAAAAATCTAAAATTGTGTGAGCAAGAACTTTTATATTGCAGGAACAGGTAGAATAAGAAGAGATACCTGAGGAGGTGGAGAATTCACTAACTCCTTTGGTGTGGCCAATGGATGCACCTGGAAAACCTAAAGCGGTGATGCTGGTAAAAATGCCACTGAAGCCCAGCTCTAAACTAGTAAGTAAAAAAAAAAATATCCCATAAAACTAGACATGACACAAGGTTTGACTATGTTAAATGATAAATTCTTGTAATGTGGTTTATTGGTAGAATGTGGCATTATGATACTCCAATTTTATCAGTAAAAAACTAAATACTAGAGAATGCAGATTAGTACAAGATTTAATAGCAGTAAAACACTCTTTTAACTTCCCTTATAGAGGAGGACAAATGGCTAGCAGTGCTCCTTAAAGATGCATCTTAAGGATGCCTTTTCCTATATACCTCTTCACCCAGACAGATAGAAATTGTTTGCTTTGTAGTAGGGGAATGCAAACACTCGATGGAAGGCACAGCTGACATGGACAGGGTTACCCCAGGGCTTCAAAAATAACCCCATTACATTTGGCAATCCATTGGCAAGAGAATTGGAAAGCTGGAGAAAAGAAATTCTGGACAGAAACTTACTACAATACAGATTGTATTCTGCTAGCAACCAAGACTGAAAGGGAGTGTACTGATACTACGGTAAAAGTCTGTTAATTATTTTGGGATAAGCTGGATATAGGATGTCAAAGAAAAAGGCACGACTAGCCAAAGAAGCAGTAACATACCTTGGTTTTGAGAGCTTGCAGAGATAAAGAAGTTTGGGAAAAAACTTAGAAGAAGACAATTTCCAGAATCTGGACCCCAGGACTTTAAAAGATCTAGAAGCCTTCTCTGAAATGGCTAGATGGTGTGGGTTACAGATTGCCAGTTATGGGGTACTGGAAAAAACCTTGCAGGATCATCCACCAAAAAATACGTGGTATGGATTCCTGAGAGTTATGGGACCTTTAGAATCCTAAAAAGAGCCTTAATGATGGCCCCTGCTTAGAGAGGCCCAGACTTAAGCAAACATTTTGAGCTATTTTGCATGAAAGGTTGTACCAGGGGTATTGGCCCAGTATTTGGGGTCATGGAAGCAGCATATAGGGTACTTTTCCAGACAGTTGGACAACACCACTAAAGATTGGCTCTGATGCATGAGAGTGGTAGCAGCTATAGTGCTTTAATGCAGGAAACATGAAAGCTGACATATGATTACAGTATACATGCCCCCAAAAGGTAATAGCTCTTTTGGAATCAAGAAGGAGAATGCTGAAATACCAAGCTGACCTATTGGAGCAGGACAATGTTAAATTTAAGATAACTATTTCTATGAACCCTGCCATGGTTCTCCAGGCTTCAGAAGAAGCTCAGAGACCTTTGTACCATGACTGCCTGGTAACACTGAACAAATGTGTTCTGGCAGATCAAATCTCAAGAGCAATCCCACACAGGATGCAAACTGGAGCTATCCACTGACAAGAGCAGCAGGTACCATATGTACACTGACTGCTAGAAATTGCTGAAGGAGAAAGAGTAAATGTATGGACTAATTTAAAATATGCATTTAGAATATTTCATGCCCATGGAGCGATATGGAAGGAAAGGGGATGGTTATAGGCATAGGTGTCTCCTACTAAGTACAAAAAAGAAATCAGTCGCCTACTAAGGAGTGCGCAAAAGCCGAAAGAAGTGGCTCTCATGCACTGTAAAGGCTCTCAGTTTGGAAACTCCTCAGTTAATACCGGGAATCGAGTAGCTGATAAAACAGCTAAAGAATTTGCTGAAAAAGGTACTATTGTACTAAAACCTAGGAAAAAGTTGGATGTCCTAGAACAAAAACCAAATTATAGTCATGAGGACAGGCACCTAGATGCATTATATAGAAGCTATGGAAAATCCACCCTGTTTATTAATCCACCCTGTACTATTGAACATTTACAATTTTAATTCAACCTCAATGTAAGAAATATAGTATTTCTGAGCTTCTTGAGAAGAATGAAGTTGTTAGAATAGTTAAAATACTGTAACATGCCACCCAAAGCAAAATCCACCATGTGCTAGCATTGCGCTGTTTTTTCAGAACATTCCTGTGTAGCAGCAGAAAGACAGATCTTTATACCTTTAAAATTCTACATAGACAAGAATATCAGCCTTATAAGAATATTTTTTGTCTATCATCAATCAAAACTTTTGCACTCCTTGTCTCGAAATTGCACTTTCAGATACTTGAGATATGTATCCAAAAAGGGTAGTTAATTTAAGTAATTTTGTCTTCTCTCAATGTACAAGGTCATTAATTGCAATTGGGACCTTCATAAACCCTAGTCTGCTGATGGGGCGAGAACTCTATTGTTAAATGTATTATGGCAGGGTTGTCTTCGGAGATTGCCTGCTTGATTGCTTTGTAAAGGCCCAATGGCACACAGCAATTAAAATCCATAGACCTTTATAACCCCACTGATGTTTTATGGGCCTTTTTGTGTCCTTCGATGTGGTTTACCATTTGTGTGTCTCCCAGTGGATCTCCTTTTCAGAACTCAAAGTGGAATTTTTTTCCGGAGTGATAAAGCTAGTTATACATCATGCGAAAGGTTAATGACTATTTTCAAAAGGAGCTTATGTTTAATGTCATAGGGTGAAAGTTATAGTAAAGAACAATTAAGTAAAATCACTTGCCATTTTCCCATTCTCAAAGTATTTAGATACTACCACTACTTACATAGTAACCATTTAAATCATCCAGTAACTTACCATTGAGTTGGTAACTTCCTGGATGACTTAAAACTTTTCAATTAATTTTTTTAAAACAAGTCTAACTTCTTAAACAGAACTAAATAATTTGAACAGTTTTTCTATGTGTATCTGTATACATATGGAATGGAGAAATGCCAGCTTCAGAGTGTGATTCCTAGCATCTTCACTCAGTGAGCCACTTAGGGAACTATTACATAGTGGTGGGCCCATGAATGTTTTGTTCTTAGAAGGTATGTGGCTTCATACTGACTTGTTTAAATGCCTTCCTTTGGTCTCTCAACAATGAACTAACCAACACAAGTAACAGAATCACAGAGTACTTAGTGTTGGAAGGCTCCTCTGGACATCATGTAGTCCAATCCCCAAAGACAACAAGACAGCGGTCCACTAAATGAGAGCCATGTTTTTCCCACACCTGTGGTTTCACAGGCAAAATATCCTTTCAATAACAGTTAAGTATTTGAAGTCATAGTCAACCTACAATCTTTACCACTAGTGATCTTAATACTAAAAAACCTATCTGTTTGCATGATTTCTTATTTCATATTTGAATCATGTTTTCAACAATAGGAGAAATGACTGCCAAAATTCAATGTAGAATAGCTATTGATTAAGCTTACACTTGTGATTTAATGGAATGGAAAATGCCTGCTACTAGAGGGAAATAATAAAAATTTCCCAGACATCTTATAAAATGTTTTTTAAATCCACTTCTGTATGTAATAGAATAGGTGCCTTTGGGGAACTAAGTTAAGTAACACTTTAATTCTAAAATGGTATATAGACAAAAATTGATAGAATGGTAGAAAAAGAACTAAAGATGGAACAGGAAACTAAATGGCCATGAACTTATTGTCTGGATGCCTTTTGAGAATGCAATTATTCACAACTGTAAAAAAAAAAAAACAGTTTTAGGGCCTAGCAAATAAGGAAAGACTATTTATATGTTCTTCTACTGAGAGAAAGGACAGTTTAAATTTGAGGCACCTATGACTTGTTGCTTTCCACATCACTTTAACAATTTATAAATTTAAATGCACTTTTAATTTTGTTCTCAATGCCAAATACTATAGCCATTGTGGACCCCAAAAGCTATATTATTGAAAGAATTTGGTGGCCAAAGTGGACCTTCAGAAATACTCATTAAAGTTGCTTAAGGCCAGAGTTATCACAATTAGAAATGTTTGGCTTTAAAGATGTAGCTAGATTCCAAAACTGTTCTGCAAAATCTCTGTTGTTACTGGTGGCAAGCAAGATACTAATCGTTAGAAGCTAGAAATTCTGTAAACTAGTCATAAGGAAGAAGGTAATTACTCCTAGTTAAATTAATTGTATTTCATATGGAAATCAGAACGACACAATGAATACAGAATTTCATAACACCAAAGTGAAAAAGCCACTGTGATTTGGTCATCACAGCTGATGGTCCCCACACAGCTTAACAGTTAGTCATTTGGAACCACATTACCTAAATACATGTTTGATTTTCTCATGTCACAACCACAGGTGTTATGGTGTCCTTGGTTTTTTAGCTGCTATTATTCAGGGTTGTTTGATTATTAAGTGTACCAACTGGTATCAAATATATTTTGTAGTCATGGATTACTCTCACTTTAACAAAGAACAGCATAGTGTCTACTGTCACAGCAGGTAATTCTTCTTTGTAGGATTTAGTTTGCAGCCCTCAGCTGACTTATAGTTATTGGGACCACACACAAGAAGAAAATCTGTTGACCCTGAAAACAGAATTTCTTTCAGCCCTTGGAGTTTTCATTATTTAAGCCTTATCTCTGAGGTTGGAGACAAAGAGTCCTTGGTCCAGTTTTTGATAAGGAATAATAGGCAGGTGGTCCAACAGCAAATTTCATCATAGCTAAGGTCCTAATATGTGTCTGAAATAAAAGTGTTGAGGGTTATTAAGTAGACAATTAACTGGATCTGAATTCAATTTCTTGCAAATTAAATCAGTTCTTATAAAAAGAAGGGATTTTTTTCTATTTACTCTCTTCTCATCTACTCTTTCTTTTAATAGAATGATGCCCACAAGTCTTTCTCCAATCCATTTGTTTATTTAGAAAAAAGTAGAATCTGTACATTAAAAAAAAAAAAACAATTTTGTGTTTGCTGAATATAAGATAAATTTGGAACAGGGATATTTTCAATGAAATGGAACACACAATAGATTTTCTCATAAAACACAACTGTTTACTCACAGATTAATATCTCTTTCTCCTTGTTGATTTTCTTGAGTGCTTTCAGTATTGCTCTGGAGCTGTTTTGTTTGGAGCTTTCTAATGTGTACACAGCGCTTCATATAATGTAAACTGTATAGCTAAATTGAAAGTAATAGAACTGTTATGATTTATTCTAGGTGACAGTATGATCCTCAGAAATGTAGTCAATCTTTTTGCTTTGAATAAAAGATTGAAAGATGAACTTAGAGGAAATATCCATAATATTCAGCTATCTTTAAAGTTTAAACCTGCTTTTATCATTTGAAATACTTACATGGGAGCGAAATACTGCAAGAAAATGTAGTGATGGGAAAAGGAAGAATTTATTCAAACTGAAAGATGGTAGGTTTAGATTAATTATTAGGAGAAAGTTCTTTGTTGTGAAGGTAATGAGGCACTGAAACAAAGATGTTGTGGATGCCTCATCCCTGGAAGGGTTCAAGGCCAGGCTGGATGAGACTTTGAGCAACCTGATCAAGTGCCCATGGCAAAGGTGTTTGCAATAGATTATCTTCAAGCTCTCTTCCAACCCAGTCCATTCTCTGATTCTATGATTCTATGAAATTGCAGTGCATACTTTCTAACATAATGCATGGAGTCATGTGTTTCTCCCCTACTTGTTTCATTTTAAAATACAACTGGTCAGAAGGGTTTTCAACTGTGTTCTTACAAGTAGGGATTACATCAGAATAAAGAACAGGAATGATTAAATGAACTAGTGCACTAAATGCCTCTGAGCCATACGAAACTACAGAGCATTTGTGACTAGAGATTTTCTATTTATTGAAAAGTAACTTCCAGTGTGCTTGATCCACAATATACCATGGTGGTTCTCAGATACAATGGGAACATACTGACTCAAAGCAATATGCATACTTAGTGCCTCATTTACAGGACTACCACCATTCAAATGGTAATGTTGCTCTAGAGATCAAGCAGTAGTCTCCTCAAAGTGGAAAGGACACTTTTCTCTACCTTTCACAAGTGGATCAACAAGCTGGACCTTTTAAGTGGAACATTTCCTGAAGACTTCAGCACTATGTAGATTGTTTTTTAGAGGTGTAATGTCTTGCAGATACATGAGCAAAGTTCACTGAATTCAGAAACATGTAGCCTGAACTGCAAACTCTGGTTACTCTCGTGCTACAGTGGTGACAGTGTTTAATTGAATGTCTATGCCTCAATTCTGGAACTCTCGAAGGAAAACAACTGAAGTTGAAGACTTGTGCAGATGTCTCATGCTGGTAATGAGAGGAATCTGGCTGGTCTAGTTTTAAGTAAAATAGCTGAAATAAAAGCTAAATTAAGGCTTTCTGACATGGATGATCAGTGATTGCAAACCAAAGTCTTGAAATTAGTTGACATTTCATATGGTAATCAAAATGGATTCAATGAAGCGACTGAGCTGTCCATTGAGGTCCTCTCCACCATGACATTCATTTAGGAGAATGTTTGAGAAGTAACTCATCAGAGACACTTTGATGAAATCAGTTAAGACACTGTGGGAAAGTATCTTTTTGGGGAAAATGAATACATTTTGAAAGGTCTGAAGGGTTGTTAGATTCTGAAGGTACCGCAAATGAGACACAATAGAAAACTGTGTTTAACAGTTGAAATCTAAGAGAAGACAATACTCTGTCTTTATAAATAAAAAAAATGATAGGTTTTATCACACTGTTATATTTGGCAGAGATAAAACATCTTTCATATAAAATGATATTGCAAACTAACTACAAAAAACATGAAGCAAGAGTAGAAAGTTTTGCAACTGCTTCCAAATAAGCATATTCTAAATTTGAAAGACTTTAATTAGGAAAACTCTAAAGGAATATTACACAGGACAATGTTTACATTGAATCTATTTTCGCAAATCTTCAATGAAAATGTACATTTTACATAGGCCAAGTTACCAGGTTTGCCCTCTACATCTATATCTGTTCACTGCAATCTCTGAGATATGTAAGGGTAGAAATATGAATTTGAAAAATCAGGATGCAATTTATTAGTCTTTTCAGTATTGATGATCTCCAATAAGTATGAAATTTAGTGTTAATTAGAGTCTGAAATGGGCTGCTTTGTATTTATTTTGGTTTACATTGTACTACACAATTTACACAAATGACCCCTACCCCTGCGAGTGCTCTGCAAGAGTTCTATTTTTCACAATCAATTGTGAATAAAGTAGCTTTTTATTCTTTGTTTAAATTTTTATTTCCTTATGGAGACTTTCAATGAGATAGAATCAGTCAAAGTCAGAAAATCATCAAATTATTTTTGTAAGTTTTATTTTTCTTTTCAAATCAGTAGTTGGTTTTAAAATACTAAATTTATTTTGAGCCATAAGCTAAAATGATGTGGCATTATGGTATGGGCCATTCACTTAAAAGCTGGATTCGATGATTCTTGACAAGTCAAATTCTGTGATTCTAAGATAACATGCGATATTGTTTGGAGACTGATTCTTTCTCTTTGAAACACTCTAATATAGAGTTCTTTTCTAGAGTAAGTATTTTTATAAATGTGCATAAGCACACACAAATCTACTTCCAGTTTTTCCGAAATAATGGTTAGATGTGACACTTTTCCACATGAATTATTCTACTCCATAAAATAAAAAGGTTTGGCGATAAGGGTAAAACCTTGTGCCATGTTTGACTTTTCCATTTCCAGGCTCTTGTAATAATGTTAACTAGGTTTTTTTTTTATGTGTTAATACACACTAAAGAACAATAAAGGGCTTTTTTTCATGCCTTTTTAATTTTTCCTGTAGTCCCTTGTTTTTCCTAAGATATTGAAAGATTAATGCATCCAACTTCATTAGTCTCACAGTGTGCCTGTTACAGCCTTTCTTTCTCTGTGCCATGCAACATCTCCTGAGACACCAAAAGGCATCTCTCAGAGTTTGCCTTTGGAGAGCCACCACCATGGCCCTCCAAACAGATGAACACCAGTGGACTTTATTGCACGGTGCTTTTCCACCATGAAAAAGCAGGAAATAATACCTACTCTACTTCCAGATCTCATCTTATGCACTTCTTATAGTACACTGTAACAGGAGAGATATATTCCTGTCAGAAGTCAAGACTAAATAAATTATAATGCATCCAAATACTTTTGGACTTGAATATGTGATTTTTTGCTAGTCTAACAAATATCATTTACATTGCTGTGTTAAGAGAAGGCTGCTCTTTGGATTCACACAGTGATGAAGTTGCATGGAAGGAAGATATCAAGCCTTTTATTTCTCACATGTGTATCCCCAGAGATGGCAATCTCCAACAGTGTTTAATTGGTGACTTGAAAAAAAACTTGAGCTAAGTCTTCCCTCTTTTTGCTTCATCAAAGGCTCATCTTTGAAGTGCATCAAAAGCTAAATTAACTTCAGCACACATTCCCAGCACCAGTGATGAACATGGGAATTATCTACTCCTAAACTCAAATCCTCAAAAATGCTAAATACTTTTAGATAACTACAAAGTTGTGGACTGAGAACAGAAATTTTGTGTCAACATTTCCTGTCAGGTCTTTCATGTGAGCCTGTGTAATAGGCATGAGTCTGTGTAACCACAATAGATGGACAAGATCTTGGTAAATATTCCTATCCAGAAGTGAGGTAAAGTTAGAAAGGTCTCATTGTAGCCCAAGAGCAAAGCACCTAGGAAAAAAAAAAAAATGGAAACGCTTGTCAACATATTTATTCAGGAGTTATACAATTCACCAACCACAAAGTAAAACTTTTCCCTATAAATGCAATGGTGCCTGAGGGCTCTTTCTCTTTTATGGAATACCTTGAGAATAACCAGGTTTGTAGTTCAGTAGATCAATAAGTAGAGAATCTGGGTGCTTCAACCAAAACCACAAATAGTAAATATGATTTTCTCCCATATAAGCAAAGGCATTAGGTCCCACTGCAAATATATAATAAAAGAGTGTGAGATATAACCCCAGCTACACTATAGACGCCATTGCTGTGGTTTTTTATCAGTAAATATATGTTATTCACTACTGACAATGTTGTCAGGTTCAAGCATGAACTGAGCAATAATATTATTATCGGGAGGTTTCCACATCTTTTTAATTCATATGCAAGCAAGACAGCTGGGTAAATTTTAAGACACTTAAATACATTGTTCTTGGGTTTGTATGTGTAGAGGAGTCTGCAGGACTTTGAATATAAAAACAGCATATGAATGTGTGCTTGTAATTACAATACCACATGGACAGCAAACTTTGATGGAAGTTGAATATGCTGAAAACAATAGCAGTGATATTTTTCCAGTGAGGTGGAAATCCATCCTTTCAATATTTGTGGACTGAAGTGCGGATGAAAGAAACATGAGCTTTTGTGAGTAAACTATGTACAACTGTTACAGGAAAAATTAATTGAGGTCCCACCACTTCTGCCTACAGCATAAGATATTGTCTCCAATTCTCTTGCTTCTGGAGGTCAAACTGATGAGAGCCCTTCATTAACATGTCACTTACATAACAGCAAAAACAGGCTGTGTAGCCTAAGCTACTGAACGCCATTGAAAATGAAATTCCTGATCCTTCAGAATTATTTTGAAGAAAGAAGTAGAAACTAAGGAGAGACACAACCAACATTAACAACTCATCTGGTTTAATGCATTAATTTATCATAGTCATTTCCACAGCATTGTAAGGATGTGGCCCTGTCTAATGTTCCATCTAACACTACTCCAGAAATATTGGCATGGGCTTTGACTTGGCCATTGGCATGGCATTTTCATTAAACTACAATTGTATCAAAATCACTCCCTTTTTTGTCCATGATGGCCATGACACATGGTCATTTAGGAAAACAGAATAGTTACTGAAACTGTAGGTGGAGTTTCTCAGTAGGATAAGTTTGGGGGTGACAATGAAAACAGCAATTTCAAGATGTGAGAGTAGTCAGAGGACCACAAGAAACAGGCAATTTCCAAGAAGATACAATTTGTCTAACAAAAGGATTTGTGAATGTTGGATGAAGCAAGGCCACTTACATATGTGCAAACCAAAGCCTGTCTTTGTCCCTAATTCAGAACTGTTTCCATGAGTATTTCTAAAGTCTCAATGAAAGCGCGAGTGAACCACTTCTTTCAACGGAATATATACTTGTAATTCTCTTTTAGCTAAAGAACCAACAAAGGTCACATGTTCCTACCAGGGAAAAACCAGAAAAATACAGAAGAAACAATGTATGGACATTTACAAATATGTGAAAATCAACAGAAAAGGAAAATATTTTAAAAGCTTAAGTGTCAGAATGCAATGACTTTTAACCTTTTTAGTATGACATACAAAGACGCTATTTCTTATTGCAAGTGCAACGAGAACAGTAAATGGTTAACCATGAATGACCAGAGACCTACAAGATTTTCAATAAAGACATCGACCAGTAGAGTACTACCTATGCTGTGTTTATTATTGCATCTGTTTCTACTTAGTGCTTTTAGAAGCAGATTTTGTGACTTTTTTCCCACTACTGACTGACTGTGTCACTTGCAAAATGGAACATGGTTCCACTTATCTCTTACATGCAGTGATGTAACTAAGGGTTTTGCAGACTCATGCAGGAATGTTTGACAGCACTCTTACCCAAAGATTTTCCACTTGATCTTTTCTTCCTCAATTTGTATTAAACTACAGTCCACTGCTAAATAGTCATGAAAATATAGCTGCAAAATGCTCTTCACTGAGAAGGCGTTACCTATTGAGAAAATAAACATAAAAGGAAGCCTATATTATAAACATTCTTCAGAAATGAACATTATTAAAACAAACAGGTGTTCAAGTTTGTCCATGAAACTCTACTCTTTTACATAAAAGCAGTGTATACCTCATGGACGCACTATTTCATAAATGTCTTGAACTTTTCATTGTGAGGTTTGTAGTCCTACTTTTGATCATGCTTACTATATTTTCTTTTACTGCTCCTTAGGAGTAACATATGACACTCCTTTATAGTTTTAGCCTCTATTTTTCTCAGTGATTATATCCAAAACATCAACAGATTTATTATGAAGGCAAGACAAAAAATTCTTGAAGAGACAATAAAAGAAAGGAAAATAAAGTGATATTAAATACCTTTGGGCATAATTATATTGGGGTTTTTTTGCTGATGCTTGTTTGTTTGTTTTCCAGGAAAAGAGAGGAATGTGCAAAGAAAATAATTTAATTTTCATTAAGGAGTTGATATTGAAAATTTATATATATAGCACAAAATCCTACATTTCTATGCAACAGCTATGAGAATCTCTCCTAGAATACTAATAAACACAGTTTCTTAGAACTGAGGGAATTAACCATCTTTGGGTAAAGTTGAGTAATTTTTAGTTTATATGAAACTACAGAATGCTTCACTTCTGGAAGTGAAGCATTCTGTGCTTCTTCACTTCTGATTCTGGACTTCCTCTCTTTCCTCAGTGTTCAGGTATACCTCTTCAAGAAATGCACAGTGCTGAAATTTTCAATTGAAACAGTACAGTTGAAATTTTCCATAGATTAAGAAACCCACACTCTGCTGAGATCAGATTTTAAGCATCTGACTGCTATCTCTGTGTGCAGCCCAGCAAAACTGGACCTAAGTGTTGTAGGGAACTCCATCTCATATTTCTAGAAAATGTATTCCTGCAAATCTGATACAAGCAAGAAGAAAATTTCTTAATCCATGTTCTGCACTTTCTACAACAGATTTCAGATCTAAATATTACTCAATAATTATTGAGTAATAAATATTTATTACTCAACCCCTTGAGTAAGAACAACGAAAATTGATGTGGAACATGCAGATTATTGAGGCTGTGCCACCACAAGAGTAGCTTTTGGTAAGCGTGAAAAACAATGAAAAAATCCTCCTTTTTGTGGAACAAAATTAGGATTGATTTCTCTTGCGTCATTCAAACAGGTTTTCCTTGGTTGGCTGATTTCACAATCGTTGTCCTGGGAGTCAGAAAACGTTTTCAGTAGCCACTATACAATAAAGGACCTATGTTAGTGTTTTAATCTGACAGGTTCTATTTCATATGTACATTTTTTTCTGTGGCAAGTAAGCAATATTAATTTCTGTAAAAAAAGTAAGCATCACATTGTAATTCTTAGTTCTTAATTATATGCAAACTTTTTTTTCTCCTTTCCCTGCTCTCCCTTTCTCCTTCTTTCCCACCCAGCATAAAATTTTTGCTATATTTAAATGTTTACAAAACAGGTGGCACAAGTATTTCCTCATCCTTACACAGAGGCAATACAGCCAGAATCATGCCAGCCTCCATGAGCGCAGTTGCAACTGTGTGTTGCATATGACAAAAAAGAATTATGTTCTAGTTATTATCATACTCATGCATAGTATTAGCAATATTGATTACTTAGGGCTAAACATTATTGGTACAATCCAACAGAAATGCTACTCCTGATTTTTTTTGTTTGGTTTGCATTTTGTATTCCTTTGAAATAACTTATGTATCACCATTTTTGAAAACTTGTGTCATTTTGAAAGAAGCATTATGCTTTTTTTTTTTTCCTAGAAAACAGCAGGTATTTCTGTCTTCCACATCTGCTCAATCAGCTTGGCCATTTATTGTTCTGCTGTATTGTGACTCATTTTACAAGCACAAATCAAAGACAATATCCTTCTCTTGAAAACCTTGAGGGAAATTTTCAAAGGAAGGGTATTCTGATAGGCAACCAACAAATGCCTAAAGTCCTGCCTTCAAATGGACTGAGCATCTGATTGTATCTTATGCCTTTCTTTTAGGATATAGTAATCCTGTCTGGCAGTACAACTGGCAGCAAAGAACTCCTTAATTATATCTATCTTCACAACTGAAGTCATTGATGAAGTGTGGTTGCTCCCCTATCTGTCAGTTCTTACCTTGTGACTATAGGTATGAGATAAGACAGGAAAAGGATAGTTCTCGTTTGTTTTATTTTCCCGGGGACCTGGCAGCTCTGAATAAATTCCTTACAAAAATATAGCAAAAAACCCCAAACCTGAAAACACACATAAAAATGCCATCAAGAAAGAAAGAAAGAAAGAAAGAAAGAAAGAAAAAGGAAAACCAAAAACCATAAAATAAAGAGTGAGATGGGGAGGAAAAGGGAGAAGAAAAAGAGAAACAGAAAAAGTTCTCATGTCAGCGGATTTCCTAGAACATGAAAATTGAAGATGAACTAAATTAATTTTTCATGAACTGCCTTCAGGATTTAGCTTCTTAATCTTGCAGCCTGTTTATTACACTAAGGACTGTAATTACTTTCCACGGAGGGCTGAAGCACTAACAGAACAGTACTTGGTAACCAAGTATTGATTAATACCTTGCCCTGTGGAGTAAGTTTCTTGTTGAGCTGATGCTGAAGATGGCATTTCAGATATCTTTGTCTCCTCATACGGCTCATGTTTTTGATCCATTCACTGTGACAAAGTTTTATTTTATTCAGAATAAAATAATTCTATCCCAAGGACTCATGCCTTTCTTCTAATGCAGTCATAGGGGTTTTTAAAAATAAAATATGGCTCTATTTCAGCACCAAAATTCATACAAATCAGACTTTTTAATAAAAGCCAAAATCAATAAATATTATTGAAAAAGAAGAGTGACCAATCTCATCATCTAACAGCTATTTGAATGCCAGGAGATCAGGAGAGTATTTGCATTACTGTCTGGTATCTCACAAAAAAAACCATTTTATAAGCATCAGCATGTTGACAGAGCTAGCCCAACGAGCTGAAATAAAAAAGTGCCCAAAAAAGTGACTTTCACAATGGTGTCACTAGAAACGTTGTGTGATTTGATGTCTTATATGATACACCGATTTTGTTCATATATGTACAAAAATACTATACCTTATAATGACTGTGACAGGGATGGGAAAGATGGGACTGAAAGGACACAAAGGAAAAAAGGAGAATGAAATGATCAGGGGATGCTGAGTGTACATTTCAGTTGTAAGATATCAAAAGGACTGAAGTAACATGTGTGATACTCAGTTCCCATCCATAACTTTGTTGCTGTTACTCAAAACAGTCTAAGTAGGGACAGTCCATAAGCCCACTCCAGGCTGACTCCAGGATACAAGTATGTTTATCATGCCTAGTTGTGTTTTTGGCAGAAACCTGCATTAGGTTCAAAGTTTCTCTTAGTAATGTATTAAAATTGTGCATATTCGCACTCAAATGTACAGTCCACTAATTGTATAATGCACCAGTAGATCAACTCTATTGTTGATATAAAACTTCTTACCTCATTCCACCAAAGTAAAGGCCTTCTTTCAGAAAGGATCAGGCTAACGATCTCTGTTGTGGCTGATGCTGCCTTGGTTCTGCAAGAAATAGCAAGGAGAGAAAAACAACGATGTTGGGAGAAAGACAACGATGGAAAGAGAACGAAGGAGGCCAAAGACATGAAGTGCCAGAGCCCCGATGGCACAAACAATGTATTTGACTAGCCACTTTTGGAGTGCCCTGACTCACCCTGCTCGATGACCCTGGGGCTGCATCCTCATTTGAGGCCGTCTGTCTATGCTGAAACTGCCTTTCAGGGCTGTGGGGTCCATTGGAGCAGCAAGGTCCCTCCATGGGGCAAGCAGATAAAGCTCTCACAACCAGCACAACTGACACATCCTACAGAACTACACAGCTGTATGTGCTTTGCAGCATACTGCCTCTTTGATGGATCACTTACTTTTTCTCAAATAAAGTAATGCAGAAAATTCATTTCTACAATGACAAATGCCACGTCTCTTACTTCTGCAAAATACTTTTTTTTTAAATCGTCAATTGAATTTGCATAATTTTCTAATGTTTTTCATGTATTTTAATAATAATTCATTTTCATCAGAAATCAGTTCACAGACCTAAAGTTTTCTGATGATAAATCCTAATCTATGCATGTCAGTATAAATTTTAAAAATGTGCCACATATTTTTAAATGAGCAGCAGCACTGCACTCCTTGAAAATAATCATAGAGGAGGTGCAACTAATCAGAACCCTAGTTTATGTGTTCCTGAATAGCAGATATTCCCAAAATTGAAATGCCATGTTCCTGCTGAAAGAGGACTGGTGAGAGGACCTATTTTTTGACGACTGCCTTGATTGGAGGTGCTGCACAGAGAAGAATTAAGTATAAAACTTCTAAAGGCAATTCTTTTTTCTACTACACTACACTTTCAGATGTACAAGCTGGGGGTTATCTCTGAAAAAAAAAATGAAACAAATCCCACATGTCTTTGTGGCTCTTTCCTCCTGCATAAACTAGTGTACGAATAATAGGAAAGGAAGTCTACTTAAGGAGCTCTTTATCCCAGAAGTCACCTGCCTGTGACTCAATCCTATATTTCCTCTTTCCTGAAGCTCTGTTTTACCAGATACCCCTCTGTCTGGTACTGCCACAAGAACATCTCAGGCTTTAAATTCTTTCTTACTTTTTTTTTTTTTCCCCAAACACTGTGCATACACAGATTAGTCTTGAGTCTCAACATTAGTGCTGCAGCAACCTCCCACTTGCAGTACAAGCCAAGCAACAGCAGCATACAGTGGATGGTCTGCTTCACAGTTTCTATAATTAGAGATTTCTAATCAAAGCCACATCTCTTTGAGAGGGTAAAAAAATCTCTTGTCCTCATCTTGAAAGAGTAGAGGGAGAGAGGGGATATTCTTTTTCACTGGCTAGCGTTACAACAGTCTGCCTTTCTGTCCCAGCTACAGCCCCAGCTACTGTGGTGATGGATCCCATCTGTGAACACTCAGCCAGCTGTACATGGAGCAGAAAGCCATCAGCAAACTGACAAGCTTGTTCTTACTTCCCTGAAAGGATTAGGCTATTTCTAAAATGAACATTTTATTGCAGAAGGAATCCAGAAGTTATTGCCTCAATTTGTGAGGCTCTAAGATAAAGCCCATTCTAAAAAAAGGGAAAGAACAGCATCTTCAATTTCACTAGCTAGCAGCTCTTAGGGAATGCCAGATCTATTGTGATGTCTACATATACCCCTTTCTCCTGTAAATTTACTTTATGCCTATTAGAGAGGCCTGATTATTTTTGCCATTTAGTTCTATATGACTGACTTTTTAACCTAACCTTTTATGGCTGTTTTACAGCTTAGCCTATTGGAGGTGGTTTCACTTTAAGTAGAATGAACTGAAAAGTCTGCAAGGTAGCAAAATTTCACCTTTCTGGTGGACAAAAGTGAAACAAAGTAGCAGAATAAAGCAAGAAGCCTATTGCCACCCCGTGAAAAAAACAGAAGTATATGATTTCAGCTAATCATCTACAGCATTTTTTCCCAGCTCTTTTTCTTTATCTCAACACAAAGAAGCAGAGAGGAAGGCAGGGTCAAAATTTGCAAGTGGCATGACATCCCTTCAAATTAAATTTATCTGAGAGCTCAGCCTTCAGGTAATCTGCTCACAAAAAACAAAGAAAATGTGGGGTGATTTTTGGTTTTCTCTGGAGACGGAGAGTAATATACAATCTGGAATCGCAGTATCAGTATTTTGCAGGTCATCATATGTACAGTTCTTGTAGGTTTGTTTTTTTTTTCATGTTCTCTACCCTACCTCAATATTTAATGTGTTTTTCAATAGTTTTGACTCAATGAATAATTTCTACATTATCCCTTTGATCATCTAGGAATGTAAACTTTAACACATCATGCATTAACGTCTTAAACTTTCTCAGGCAGCAAAGAGATCAAACGGGAATGAAAACCTTATTACATATGTTTAGTATTTTATATAAGTGTCCATTTCATTAGCATTTAATGGTAAAACTGTCAAATTTTTTGACCTGTAAAATCCATAAATAGAAAAGAAATTATTACTTTGAGGCTATAAATGCCAGGCAGGTTTTACCAGCACAGATAGCATATAAGAAACCAAAAGGATGACAATTTTAACCAGCGAAGGAAGAAATGAAGAATGGTAAAATCAGGAGTTATTGCTATTTTCCACACTGAGAAATCTGGATATAGCGCAGAGACAGTCCTGGCTCAGAAATGAACATTTTCTCATGACTAGTGCTACATGTATTCACCTTCAGATTTGGGGAAAAGGGGAAGTTGGAAGGGGGAGAATAGCATGGGGAAAAAAACAGAAAAAATAAGGGAAAACACCCAAAAATCAAAAACAAAACAGAGAAACAAAAACCCAAACAAGCAAGCAAATGGAATCCAAAACCAACAAACAAAACCAACCAAAATCCCAACAAGCCTGACAGCCATGTTCTCACTATCCTACAATGTTCTTTTTAAGATCTGAATAAGGTTGTGCTCTGATCATATTCATTTGCTGAGGCAAAGCTTCGTCTGTTGGGAATTCTAGTGGTTATCACCACTTTCCTAAAGGCATCTATTACTCTAGTTATCTAAAGACAAGGAAAGACAAGACCCTGCAAAAATGAGATTGTAATCACTGTGTTGTTCTATTTGATACTGATTTTAATCACACACACACATCCCCACCTTGAGTCTTGTTTTTATTAAATTACAAAATACAAACGGATTTTGAGACCTCCAAGCAATTTCTGATTTAAGGTTCTGAAGCTGGATACTGTAGAAATAAGTACCTAGAAGAACATTGCTTTGCAAACCTTCTCCTAGGAGGTTAGAGGTTTTGGTGGGGGAGTTACTAAATATTTTGGTACCTGGGTGCCCAAAGCTTTAATATCTACTGTGTATATTCTGCCATCAAGGCAAACAAGAATCAGTTTAAAAGAAATAGAGCTGAAAAGTTAAATTCTTCATTCAATCAGGAAAAAAAAAAAAAAAAAACAAACAAACCAACAAAACCACAAAAACAAACCAATTTGAGATAGAATTTTCATTCAACTTTAAAACATGGGCAGCTCCTTCACTTACAGATTGTTTATTCCATTCAGTGACATGTTTACTGTTTCTTTCACGTTGTAAGATATGAAATTGATCTGTTATACATTTGATATTGGTCAGGATACTGTAGGCTACAATGCTATGTGCCAGCTAAAGCATGACCTATGTAACTTGCTCTAAAATGTTTAAAAATTTGTCAGTTGTAACTACTGTGTATCTATGAAGAGATACTGTTTTCTGGATACCCACCAGACTACATTTCCTTTGAATAACAAAACAGGAGTGGGAATTCTGGGAACCTATGAAGGTCATAATGGGCCATAATGGGAAAATCAACAAGATTGTAAATACAGCTAACCAAATTCACCCTTTTTCTTTGTTTGGTGCTTATCATATGACTTCAGTTAATAATATACCAGCTCTGAACTCAGTGGCCATGCAAAACCAAAATAAGAATTCGTATTTGGAAAAAAAGCCCCATATTTAGCCTTGTATCCATTCACCTACCAAATTTTCTTAGAGTTTTTTCAATATAGCAGACAACCTAAAATCTATGAACTATTTAGGAATAAGCTCAACCCATAGAGACAGAGTACTTATTTTCTGATGGTGTTAATCAATTTCCTTGCTACTAATTCTTCCTCTTCCCTTGATTCATGTTACTTTGTGATGGGCTTGTTGTATCCACTAAATGCCAAAAGAATATGAACTTCTAAGGACTATATTTGCCCTTACTGTTTTATTTATTTCCTTTACTGTTTTCCCTTACAATAGTTTTATTTTTAATGAATGACTTAGTACTCTTCACACCAGGACTGTGTGACCATGAAATTAGTATAAAAACCCTATTAATTTATTTAGTTCATCTGCCTGCAGATATAGGTTGGTACAGAAATAGCACAACTGTGAAAATGCA
>VXBQ01003590.1:2348-14920 GCA_013400175.1 Phainopepla nitens
CTCCTCTCCTCTCCTCTCCACTCCTCTCCGACACAGAGGGGACAGCAGAGCACAGCCAGGTCTCTGTTCAGGGACCTTCAAGACCATCCTCTTCACACCCTGCCACTATCCCAGCTCTGTCCTTGCACACTTCCAGGTTTGGGGCAGCCACAGCTTCTCTGGAAATCCTTTCCCAGTGCCTCAGCAGCCTCCCAGTCCCCTCTCCTCCTCAGCACATGGTGACCCACTCAGCCAGGCCTGGGCAGGAAAATGGCCCAGCAGGACGTGAATTCACCTCCCTCCTGTGCCACCACAGCACAGTGACCTACTTTGATCTCAGGAGCAGAAAGTTTTAAAGAAAGCAGGAATTCAAAAGCTTTTCCTGGCAAAGAACAAGTGTGTATCTCAGTGCAGCTCAGCTGATATCCTCATCCCAGCAGAAAACTCACTGGAATTTCACTTCCTTGAGAGCCCTTTAGTGGTTTTTTGCAAGATATATGGAGCTCAGCCTGGTAATTATTTCCTGTATTGTGTTGTTCACACTTCTTTCTCATGAAAAATACTTGAAATCAGGACTTCTCAGGCTGTAAACTGAAAACACAATATTTTATTCAAAGATAATTTTATTTTCTTCCTGTGTGAGTCAAGGCAATGGTTCCAAAGCACTGAGTTGTCCTCTGAGAGTGACGTTAAGAATCACTTGTTGAGGTGTTGGGTAGGGAGGGAAATAATTCCAGGGATTCAGGAATTATGGCCAGCTCACACAGCAACAGCTCTTTAATGCTGGGCTTTCAGAAGTAGATAAATTTTTCTCCACCCACAAACACCATCAGGGGGGAAATGATCTCTTAAGTTTTAGATTTTCTATTTTTCAGAATCTGTGCTGGTTCAGTGTGCAGTTCTGGGTTCATATTCAGGGTTGGGGAGCTCTCTGCACAGAGCAGGGACACAAAACAATTCCTTTCCAGCTGGGCACCAAGCACAAATTTGAGGCCCAAGAGTGGAAACAGCAGTGAAGGAAGAGAGGGAACAAGGAGGATGGAGCTGCATCACCTGGAGCTGGAATTGGACAATTCACTCCAATCTGCTGATGGACCCAAACCTATCAAAGTGTGAGGCCTCGTGCCCAGGATCCATTTTGTGCCCATGTGTGGGTTTGACTTGGGTGCAGCCCCAAGGGGTTCCTGCACTGCCCAAGCTGGATCCTGTCAATAAATCCCTTTTATCATTTTCTTCTACCCAGTCTCTGTTCCCTGGTCAGCCTTCCCAGGCATTAGTTCACCAAAATCAATCAAGACTGAAGATTCAGAGCTCTTAATATCTCTTAATTGGTCTTCCCTGTTCATTTACTCATATTTGAAGTCTGGTTACTGATGGCCACAGAGAAATTTGCTTCAAGTGAGTGGTTTCTGGTGATCAGAATTACTGCAGATAAATTCAGTTACACCTCAAATTAAAACTAAATTAGGCTTAGATTAGATTCATTTACCCTGGCTGAGGGTTAAGCCTGGCAACTGCTGCTGCCTTTTGGGTTGAAGGCACCAAAAAGTTAAAAATAAAAAAAAAAACCAAACCGACACAACACCAAAACACAGCACTCCCTTGTGGGAGAGGGAAAGAACAGGAAGTTTTCAGAAAGATTAAATCTAATCTTGCATTTCAGCAGCAGCATTTCATAGAGATTTCCTCTGAAAGCCATTAATGAAGCAGAGCCTCGCAGTGCTCCCTGATGCTGCTCTGGTTTTCGAGAGGGAAACTGGGCCAGGCAGTGCAGGTGGCTTTTTAAAGTCACAAGAGCCCAAATGCCCCTCAGATCCCATTTCTACCCCATGCTTTGCCTGCTTGATTAAAGCCCAACTGCAAGAAAATCATCTCCCTTCTTCTATTGGGAATTTCTTCCAAAGGCTTTTCATTTTATTCTTTCCCTGCAGCAGCTCCAACACTCTGTAGGAGCAGCTGTGAAACTCTGGTTTATTCTTTATTTATCTGCAGGCCAGGCTCCACTCCATGCAATGCCTTTCACTCTTCCAGGCTGCTCACATGAACATTATCCCTGAACTTTCCAACTCTTTCATCCCTGTGGTCCCAGCTAAAACTCCCAAACCCACCCCAGCAGCTTAAAAACACCTTTAACTCCTAAATCACCTGAAATTCTGGATGCAACAGGAGCTGCTGCCCCTTTCCCTGAGGAGTTTCCCCTCATGGAAGGCACTCACCCTGTTGTGGAACTTGGCACTGCGATAATATTTGGGTGACAAGTTGAACACGGTGTAGTGGTCGGGGTGCCTGGAGTCCAGGAACGTCCTGACATCCTCAATGTGGTTCCTGAATCCCAGCTCCACGCCTTCAGCAGGAAAAGACATCACTGGGAAAGCAAGGAGAGGCCAGGATGAGGGGGGGTTTAGGGAGTTATGGGGTTTGGGATATTATTATTGGGTTGTATTCCTCCACGGAGCAGTGCTTACCTATGATCCTTGAGGTAATGTAGGAAATATCCAGCTCTCCCTTGGTGTAACTGAGAGACAAAGCAGGAGACAGAATTTAGGCAGTTTAGCAGCACATTTGGAGTGTGTCCCCAGAAAAATCTACTTATCCCACAAGGAAAAATCATCTTTAAATGGATTCTTAAGATGCAGACAGTGACCCAGCCTCCCCCTCTCCACATGCAATTAACTGCATGCAAAACCTGGAAGAAAGGTCCCTTTTCCCTTTTGTCATTAATTTTTAGTGCCATTTCCAGGAGAAATTTCCAGCAGTTTGCACTTTGCAGATCCCTGAAACCCTGTGGGGTCTTGCATTAAATTTCCTTAATTTCTTGTATCCCCCTATCCCTTGGAGCTGGGCAAAGGGGACAACACCAAGAGAGTGCCCAAAGCAAAGTCACCTCAGCCTTTCTTCCATTCCAGGGTGGATTTAGGGATGGGAACATCAGCAGGCACAGCAAAGAGAGGCATCAACACCAGTGACAAAATAAATATTCAAGTGGTGGTTCACTAGAAGGGTCCCACAGGGAATCCTGCAGGAATTGGAGAGCAGGTGCTCCACTTCCACAGGCATTTTCCAGATTTCAGGGTGCTGATGCTCACTATGAAACTTCCACTGTTTTTCTTTTGTTTTTCCCCACTTCCTTGAGGCCAAACCCCAATGATGAGCCAGAACCAAAGGAATTATTTGGGATTTTCCCCCTCCTTCCTCAATCCCTGGGAGCTTTGCTGTGCTCATTCAGTGGGACCAGCACTCTGCAGCTTTTGGTTTTTCCTGCTTCAGCTGCACTGTACTGTTGTGGTTTATTTTCTTTTTTTAGGGTTGAGATTAAATGAGCAAGATGGTATTTTTTGTTTGGACTTAGATGTGTATTAGTTTTTATTTCCATTATAGTCTTATAAACCATGAGTTTTACAGCATTTTAAGTTAACAAACTAAAAATGGAGCCCTATTTCTCTTTCTATAAGGCTTTTTAAGGGTAAACTGTTCAATTAAGAGATATCACTTAAATTCTTTTTATCTTTAACTTAATAACTAACTATCTGTGGCCAGCAATGTGGACTTTTTTATCTAATCACATATTACCTAGACCTGTGAAGAAGGAGGTGAAGAAGAAGGACAAACCTCTAAAACTTCCATCTTGCTTGATATATATTACTATATTCTAAAACCTTAAACTCTAAGTTTTCCGCCATGTGATATCACACACTTCTATTCAAACTCCACTCCCATAATCCCAGTTTTATCATTCCATTTTGGAAGCCTTCTCACGGCCTCAGGTCAGATGCAATGTTCTCCTGGGGGCAGCACAGAAAGTCTGAAATGCTCAGTGACCAGGGTTCCAGCACTGTACCTGGCAACAGACTGCATGACCTTGGAGGAGGTGTCCTTCAGGGTGTCCTTCAGGTTGTCCTTGAGGTTGCTGAAGAGCCTCCCTGCCCCTCCTTTGACCATGTCCAGCAGGCCTCCCCCATAGCTGGACTCCATGTCTGGTGACGAGGCTCCTTCAACACAACAAAACCAAATCACTCGTTTGGAAGGAGCCCCCAGATCCCTCTGCTCTGTCCACACCAAACACATCCCCATGAGCAGGAGGAAAAGGGGTTTTCCTCCTCAAAGCTGTGATTTTCCAGCCATGAGGGATGGCTCATTCCTGCCAGCTGGGCTCAGGACTCAGCACTGGCTGTAGGGTGGATGTTCAGTCTCAGCATAGTGAGGACAACACGGTAAAAGATCTAAACTGGGGGTTGGAATTGGGGGATCTGAACATCAGCCAGGTGTGCCCAGGTGGCCAAGAGGCCAATGGCACCTGGGCTGTGGCAGGAATTGTGTGGCAGCAGGAGCAGGGAAGGGATTGTCCCCTTGTGCTGGGCTCTGGTGAGGCCACAGCTCGAGGGCTGTGCCCAGCTCTGGGTCCCTCAGGACAAGAAGGAGGGACTGGAGAGTGGCCAGGGAAGGGAAAAGGGCTGGCAGAGGGTCTGGAGAACCAGGAGAGGCTGAGGGAGCTGGGAAGGGGCTGGAGAATCCCTGAGGGAGCTGGGAAGGGCTGGAGAATCCCTGGGGAGCTGGGGAAGGGGCTGGAGAATCCCTGAGGGAGCTGGGAAGGGGCTGGAGAATCCCTGAGGGAGCTGGGAAGGGGCTGGAGAATCCCTGAGGGAGCTGGGAAGGCTCAGCCTGGAGCAAAGGAGGCTCAGGGGGAATTTCTGGCTCTGCACAAGTCCCTGCCAGGAGGGGACAGCTGAGGGGTTGGATTTGGGATCTGCTCCAGGGAACAGGGACAGGAGGAGAGGGAACAGCCCCAGGCTGGGCCAGGGCAGGCTCAGGGTGGGCAGCAGCAGGAATTTCCCCATGGAAAGGGTGGCCAGGCACTGGAACTGCCCAGGGAGGGTTGGAGTGCCCATCCCTGGAGGTGTCCAGGCCCCCCTGAGTGACAAGGTGGGCACTGGGCTCAGCTTGGACTCAGTGGTCTGGGAGGGCTTTTCCAACCTAATTAATTCTGGGATTCCATAATCTTTAAGGTCTCTTCCAAGCAAAGCCATTCTGTGGTTCTAAGCTCCCTCACCTCCAACCCAGCCAGCGTGGCTGATTTGTTTATCACAACCAAAAACCACCTCCTCAGGAGTGAGAAAAAGGCTCTCCCTACTCCCTGGGACATCCTCCAGGGCAACCCTCCCAAATGCCACTTGAATGAAGGCTGTCCAAGCCAAACTGTTCACAATTCTGGGATAAAATGATAATTTAACTGCTAATGCACCCCCCACTCTCAGGCAGCCTCACCCATGGTGAGCTATCCATAAATCTGGAGATTCTGTTGGGAAAGTGGTGCTGCTCTGATCCACAAGCACCTGATCCAGGTCCTAGACTGGTAAAATTAGAGGCCACCTCTCCTCTACACTTTGCCAGCTTCAGAACAGAAGATGCCTCCTCGAGGCACAGGAATATTTCCTTTGCCAAACTTCCTGTGAGTATGATTTAAAAAAAAAAAAAATCAAAGAAGCTTGTTGGCTTCCAAGCATGGAATCAGTGTTTGATCTCCCCTCAAAAAGTTTGTTTTCATGTTATTCTGTGCTGGAAGAGCCAGGGGTGGAAGGAGGAGATGTTCAAAAGGGACTTTTAGTTTCTGCAGGTCAGCTTTTAAAGGAAAGGAAGGCAGAAAAGTGGGAGTTTGGAACAGGGAAAAGAGGACAAAGGATCAGAGGTTCAACAGAACTGGGCAAATTCTTGCAGCTGGAAATGCTGTGGGAGAGCAACAGAAGGGCTCTGAGAGTATGGAAAACTTAGAATCTTTAGAAATCAATCTGAAGATTTAAAAAGTGGAGAGAAGAAGAGAAACAGAGAGAATGAGATTTTCACTGTATTTCTGAGAGAAGCAGCAGGAATCAATTCCAAGTTTCCTGAGTCTCCTAAAGCAGAGAATCAGAAAGGATGGCTGAGGAAGAATTGGCTTCCACTGCCAGAGGGCAGGGCTGGATGGAATATTGGGAAGGAATTGTTCCCTGGGAGGGTGAGCAGGCCCTGGAATAGAATTCCCAGAGAAGCTGTGGCTGCCTCTGAATCCCTGAAAGTGTCCAAGGCCAGGTTGGAGCATTCTGTGTTCAGAATAAACCTCCAGCAGTCACCAGTCCCAGAATCCCAGAATCCCCAGGTTGGAAGAGACCCTCAAGATCATCCAGTCCAACCCAGCCATAACTCCTCAACTAAACCAAGCCACATCCAGGCTTTTCTTAAACACATCCAGGGGTGGTGACTCCACCACCACTTCCCTGGGCAGACAATTCCAGGACTCTACTGCTCTTTCCATAAAAATCTTTTTCCTAATATCCAACCTAAATTTCCCTTGGTGCAGTTTAAGGCTGTGTCCCCTCGTTCTGTCAGGTGTTGCCTGGCAAAAGAGACCAGCCCTGACCTGACCACAGCCACCCTGCAGGNATAACTCCTCAACTAAACCAAGCCACATCCAGGCTTTTCTTAAACACATCCAGGGGTGGTGACTCCACCACCACTTCCCTGGGCAGACAATTCCAGGACTCTACTGCTCTTTCCATAAAAATCTTTTTCCTAATATCCAACCTAAATTTCCCTTGGTGCAGTTTAAGGCTGTGTCCCCTCGTTCTGTCAGGTGTTGCCTGGCAAAAGAGACCAGCCCTGACCTGACCACAGCCACCCTGCAGGGAGTTGTAGGGAGTGGTAGGGAAATGCCAAATCCAGCAACAACCTGCTGCACCTCCTTCCAAAGCTGAAACAGCTCAGGGAGGAGCATTCCTGCCATGGCCCACCCTCAGCAGTGGATTTCAGCTGAAGGAGCCCCTGCTGACAGCACCAGCCTGGTGTTGAACAGGATGGGAGCTGGAGAGGGTGGAAATCTTAATTAAAGCACTGAAGTGCTAATTTTACAGAGGATCAGGAGATGGATGTGCAGGAGAACTTCTCCTCCCAAGGCAGGGAGAGCTGTGGAAGGGAACAGTGATCCAGGGCAGCTCAGAGGGATGTGCTTCAGGAGTAGCTGAGGGTGGCAAAACCATCAGTGTCTGGATCAGCCAGGCCAGGAAATTCATTCCTACCCAGGGAAAGGGAAAGAAACCACAAATCCTGAAGGGAAATACCCCCTCCTGCTGTCCCCTGCAGTGCCACGAGCAGTGTTTGAGCTTATTCTTAGAAACAAAGACATTTAGACCAATCCTGCTTTAAATGTGGAGGTTTGGAGGCAGAAGTGGGTGAATGGAACAGGTGTGACCTCGAGTGACGGGGACATTTTGGCAGCCAGAGGTCTCCCAGAGTGGCCAGCACCAGAGGGTCACACCCTGCCAGCAGCTCAGGGAGGTGCTCACTCCTGAAACCCACGAGGAATTCCAGATTTGGAACCTTTCCCTGCAAAATCTGCACTCTTGGAGGCCTGCTCTGCCCCCCCAGACAAGGCACAAACCCTCCCAACCACAGGGCCTGAATTCCAGCTCTCCAGAGAGCCCAGGGGGAAACCTGCTGACATTTAAAAGGCATTTAAAACTCTGTCAGTCTGAATATTTATGCTGATGAAGCAACTCTGAGCCTGAGAGAGGGGAGGTGAAAGAAGATGCCTGAAAATTGAGGCTCAGCAGAGAAGTGCTGCCTTTCCCAGGTTACTTAGCAGGAGTGAACAGACCCTTTTTGCCTGGAAAGGGCAGACAAAAAGCAGACATGAAACCATAGAAAGGAAGCAGGTTTCCCTCAATCTGCCTAGATTTTGTGTCACAGTATCTTCAATGTCAAATAAGGGTTTGTTTTTTGGTTTTGGTTTTGTTTTTTTTTTGCTCGAGGAGCTGCTGCCTGTGCATTTGTTAGGGGTGGAGTGAGGAAGGATGTAAATATTCCCTGTTCCTCAGCATGGAATCACAGAATGGTTTGGGATCTGAAAGAGCATCTCATTCCAGCTCCCCATTCCACGTAGAAAAGCATTAAAGCTTCATCTCCCACCTTCCCAAAAAAAGAGGTTTGGGAGTATTAAATCCCCTCTGAATTCTTTTCCAGTGGTACCACAAGAGCCTGGCACTACAATGGGAATAAATTTGTTTGTTCCTGTGTTTGTGTCCCAAATTCCCCATTTCTAGATGGTTTTATCTGCTTGTTTCAGGCTTCTCCCTCCCCACAAAGTATTTTTTGGGGGGGGAAGAAGGGGTTTTTGCTTGTTTTATCCCCTGAGATAAAGGTGGAGGCTGCCCTGTGCCTGGGCAGAAACAGCCCTTTTAAAGTTCCCTGCACTGAAAGGAGTCAAGCTGCTGTTGTTGTGGCTTCAGCAACAAAGCCTGGATTGTTTTTAAGGAACACTCAGCAAAAAAAAAAAGCTGCTTTTTGTGCCTCTCCCCCCCCCACCACCAGCTCACGTTCCTCCCACACCCAGCTCTCCCAGCAAGGCCTGCCTCTTGTGGGACGTGCTTTCCCACCAGCCTTCAGGGAGGAAAGCCAGGCTGCTACGACTCCAGGATCACATTGAGGGCATGGAAATGTCTGGAGAGGAGGAGGAGCAGCCCTGGAGCAGAAATTCCTGCAACAAAAGGGTTGGAGCATCTTTGAAGGGTTTATGATGGATGCAGGGGTGTTGGGTGCAGAGCTACCCAGGCAGAGCAGAGAATCCACATCCCTGGGTACCCTCTGCCTTCTCAGGTCCTGCTTTCCCCACATTCCATCTTTCAGAGGATTGCAAAGAGGGGTTTAACCTTCCCTGTCCAGGGGAAGGGTGGCAGGAGCTCCTGAAAGCAAATCTCTGGGCAGTGACTCCTCTGCACCCAGTGATCATCAACAGTGGAGAGATCTGAGGGCTTCATCTGGAACAGCCTGGGATGGTGGAGTGTCCCTGGGATGGTGACTGTCCCTGGGATGGTGACTGTCCCTGGGATGGGGGAGTGTTCCTGGGCTGCTGGAATTCTCTGGGATGGTAGATGCCCCTGGGACAGTGGAATGTCCCTGCCCATGGTAGAGCTTGGCTTGAGATGGGCTTTAAAATCCCTCCCAACCCAAATCATCTGTGATTCTCTGGTTCTAATTATGTTTTAAGGGCACAAAATCCCATCCTGAAACCCAAACCTTCGTTCCAGCACATATTTTTCATCTGGGCAGCTGAGCTTTACCACATTTAAGCCAAGACTAAACCATCAATGCTGTTATAGGCACTTGCATCCTGTCTTGGATCAGACATAGCCCAAGGGTCAGAATTACACCAACTTTTTAACAGTCACTGGATGATGGTTTGGGACAGAAATCACCACCAGCAGAGGCAGCTGAAACAGGGATAAAGGGCTATTCACAGGGAAAACCTGCAGAAGTTACTCAGGAAGTTTCTCACACACCCTAAACACTAATTATTTTTTACCTAATTTTTTGCTACCAGTCCCATCTGTCCCTTTCTCCTCCTCCACTGTCCCAGATTCCTGGAAGAGTTAGGTTCCCTACAAGGCTGAGCACAGATATCTTAAAGTGTTACCCCATAAAAATAAGCAGCAAAACATGTGCAGAGCAGAACTGCAGGAGCTCAGCAGCAGAAGAGGTTCTGCTCATTTGATAAAACCAGTGCTGAGATCCACCAAGCCCAGGTTTCATTTCTCCTGACACTTCCACCATCCTAGGCTGCTCCAAACCCCATCCTGGGACACTTCCAGGGTCCAGGGGCAGCCACAGCTTCTCTGGCCACCTCCCCACTTGACAGGGAGGAATTCCTTCCCAATATCCCATCTAACACTTCCCCTGGGATATTCCAGATATTCCCCCTTCCCCTGTCACTCCAGGCCCTCATGCAAAGGGAAAAGCCAGAATATTTCTCTCCTAAGCAGACAATCATGAAGCACAGAAGCATCACCAGCATCAAGATATCTTCAATAATTTATTCAACTGAGCAGGGAGTTGTTGTTTATGAGGTTGTTGTTTGGTTTTGTTTTGGTTTTTTTACTGCAGCTTTCCAGCAATTGGCTGGTACTGCCTTTTGTCTGGAAGAGATAGAAAATGCCTCAAAACAGAGGAGGTTTAGGTTGGATATTGGGAAACTTTCTTTCCCAGAAGTGTTGTCCAGGCCTGGCAGGACACATCCCTGGAAGGATTTAAAAGCCATGTGGATGTGGCACTTGGGGACATAAGGAATGATTGGACAGGATGGTCTGAGAGGGCTTTTCTAACCTGAATTCCATAATTCTGTGCTTCTGTTGGGCAGCAGAGGGTCCCTGACCTCCTGTGGGAAGCACTCAGAGCCTCTGGCAGCAAACTTTGGGGCAGAGAAGCTCAAGAACCTCTTTTTGTGCTTTGCTGGGATAAAATTCCACAGCTAACATTGGATGAGCCCAAGGCTTTTTATCCAAAAGTTTCTTTGAGGCTGCTTAAATGTAAACTTCACAGAAAGTTGAATTAAGGTATTTCTGCTTTTGCTTGAGAAATGGAAACCAAGGAATGCAACTTGCACCAAAAAATGTGGAGGATTTCCACAAAGAGGGGACTTCACTCCATTTTTTTAGCAGAATAGTAATATTTCTAGGGATTACTACCCAGTACCCACCAGATTTGTTTAATTTGTTACAAATTTCCCCTCATGAAACTGATCCTGCAGCGAGCGGGATGCAGGCGAGGCCCGACACCGAGCCACCAACACGGAGCATGAAATCTGTCTTTGAAGTGGATGAACATTCTCTCTGCTTCTCCTCCCTGTCAAAACAACTAAAAAAAGACAAGACTCCTGCCAACACCAAATCATTCAAGTGTCCAAAACACACCAACCAAACAAAGGAGTCATTAAACCGAACCTCCCCGTTTGCAAACGAGGAACACAAGACAACATTGTCAGGCCAGGCCTTTGTCCCTGTGCCAGTGACATGGAGATGTCTCTCTTCTGACTCAGTGAAAAGGAATCACCAGAGCACAAGACATTATGTTTGCAAGTGTAAAATAGTTCAAGAAATCTCGATTTCACCACTTGTAGTTTCTTTCTGACACTTTTCCTTCGTGGTTACTCCACCTGAGGAAGCACAGAGCACAAACAAGTCTATGCCCCAACTGTTGAAAAGCTCTTTTCTATCTTATCTAGATGATATACACCACAGAATAGCACAGAAAGGATTTTTTTTTCCTTTCATAACAATTATCCTTGCTGCTACTTTTGCATCTAATTTCCTAGAACCTCTTATTTCAATGCTCAGCCAGCTGCTAAGAAAGCAGAAATGAATGCCACAGCAAAAACCCAAATAAATTGGCTCCTTCACTGCCTGCTTCTCATCTTGTGAGCACTTACAGCAACTTAAAAAGGAAGAGGCAGAAGCAGGTCTGCCTAGATGCTGTTCTTGGAATCTGGGTTTTGAACTCACAGTGTTCTGTGTCCTGTCAGGTTCAGCTCAGGTCTCTCTTTGCACCTTCCTCCATCCATTTCCAAACCTCCATCCCGAGCCCAGGGCATGTGCAGGAGGAACCAGCCATGAACAGGAGCACAGAGACCCCACTGGAGCTGTGTGCTGTGATCCTGCATCATTCAATCAAACAGGATTTCCCAGGACACACATCTCCCATCCCTGTCCTTGGGATGGTCCAGAGAGATCCCCGGAGCTGCTGCAGGGCTGGAGCCCCTCTGGAGCCAGGCTGGGAGAGCTGGGGGGGCTCACCTGGAGAGGAGAAGCTCCAGGGAGAGCTCAGAGCCCCTGGCAGGGCCTGAAGGGGCTCCAGGAGAGCTGCAGAGGGATGGGGGACAAGGAATGGAGGGACAGGACACAGGGAATGGATCCCACTGCCAGAGAGAAGGACTGGATGGGATTTTGGGAAGGAGTTCCTGCTTGGGAGGGTGGGCAGGCCCTGGCACAGGTGCCCAGAGCAGCTGTGGCTGCCCCTGGATCCCTGGCAGTGCCCCAGACCAGGCTGGATGGGGTTTGGAGCACCCTGGGACAGTGGGAGGTGTCCCTGCCATGGCAGGAGTGGCACTGGATGAGCTTTAAGGTCCTTCCAGCCCAAAACATTCCAGAATTCTATTCAGGATTCAGAGAGCCCCTTGGAGCCCCTCTGTGCCATCTCCCTGCCATCCATGAGGAGCTCCTGCCTTCCAGCAGCAACCCTGTGCTTCCTTTTGCTTCTTCTCTCTTTTCACACAGCAACACCAGCCCCCCCCGCCAAAAAAAATACTAAGCCAATAATCAGAAGCACTTGGGAGTTTGAGCAAAGCTGCAACCACTGATTATTTTCCTTGCAAGAAGGTGTTTATGAGGCTACAAATCTGCATTAAGAGAGGATGCTTGAAGATCTAATACTTTGCATTAGTTTAAGGAAATGAATAGAAAAACCAAACAGGAGCCCAGCTCCTCAGCTCATGGGAGTAGGTGACAGCAAACATAGCCCTGATAGTGAAACCAGCAGCAATTTGCCCCAGAACTGCCAGTGCTTTGCCTTCAGCACAAATCCTCACCCATCCAACATGTGGAATTGCTCACTAGTGACCCACACACAACCATTCCACAGAGCAAAGGGCATTTTCCTACACCCAGGTGCAGGAGAAATCCAGAGTGAGGGGGAGGAAGAGAAAGGTTTGATTGTTCAGCTTTTTAACTTCGTTGGAAATGGTCTTTGCCTGCACCCAGAGATGTGGCAGCAGGAGCAGTCCTGGGGACAGCTCTGGG
>VXBQ01003591.1:7659-66581 GCA_013400175.1 Phainopepla nitens
AGGCTGGAGCTCAGGAAAGGTTCTTCCCCAGAGGTGCTGGCACTGCCCAGGCTCCCCAGGGAATGGGCACGGCCCCGAGGCTGCCAGAGCTGCCAGGGGTGCCCAGGGTGGGGTTGTTGGGGTCTGGGCAGGGCTGGGGCTGGGCTGGGGGATCCTGTGGGTCCCTGCCAGCTCAGGACATTCTGTGATTCCTGCTTCCTGACATTAAGGACATAATCCCAGGGATGGGGCATCCACAGCTTCCCTGGACACCTCCATTGATCTCCCTGCTCTGCTCCAGGCCCACCACACCACTCTGAGAGCACTAATTAGTTAGAATCCCACTTTAATTAGTGTATTAGAAGGTTACACATAGAAATTCTGGTCCTGGGCTGAACCCTTGGCAAATGTTTCGTGATACTCCAAGTCTTGCCCCTTGTGTAATCCTCATGGTCACTGTAATTTGGTACAGCTTCCTTTCCTGTTTTCAGCCCATGGGGAGAACTCTTTCAAAGGACAACCTGTTCCCTTTCCAAGCAGAATGCTGCCTTTGTACAGCAGGTACATTTTCATCATTATCCATCATTTGCAGCAAACATCATTTTTATAAAAGCTCAGCAACAATACAAATGTGCAGGGGGCACAAATGCAGATGCACCATTATTGAAATTGTTCCTCCTTGCAGTTCTTGTCCCTGCCCAGTTCCATTTCCAAGCTCGCTATTTGCTTTCTTTTCTTTGGGATGTTTTCCAACCATGCTAGCTTGAACCCAGAACCTCAAAAATAGCCAAAAAAAGACCAATCATTTTGGACAAGAAAGAGAAAGAAAAAGAAATCACACAGAAAATTCAAGTTTGAACTTTGGTGAAAATGCAGCATTTTTCTTGTTTTGTGGAAATAATTTGCAAAATGGCTAATTTAAAGGAATTTGATATTCAGGCTTCAAAGGCTTTTCATGGAATCACAGAATAGTGGGTGGGTGTTTGTTGGAAGATGCTTTGCTCCGTGCAGAATAATATTCCAGGTAAATTGTATCATCTGCTGCTGGCATTGTGCCACCACGGGACACCTGAGGTGACTTTGAACCACATTCCCCAGCAGCTGCTTCATCCAATTTCAGTGGCTGCTGGGCCTTTGCTGAAAATCCATGGAAGTAAAAGCACAAGTGTTCCTGCAGAGATAAGGGTGCTGAGTACAGGCTGCTTTATTCCCCCTGAAATGAGCACCTGGATCCTTCTCCCACATTTGCTCTGCCTGGAGTTCCCTTTTTTCCAGCTGCTACTGGCACAGCTGGATCTGAGAGCAAGCAAGACCTGGGCATTCCAGCAGATCCAGATGTGTGTTCCACCAGCCCTGTCTGCCCCATCCATGACCATCAGCACCTCGTGGAATCATGGACTCACAGCAGCAGCCACCCTCAGGCTCTAAAATGCATTCGTAAGAATAAATTCATATTTAGAAGAAATCCATAATAAAGATAAATGCAGTTTTCTCCAGAAAATGGCAGCAGAGCTGAGCATTGCCAGGAGAAAACATCCCAGTCACACCTGCGCACACAGGTTCAGCTGTCCTCAGAGTGATCCATGGGCCAGCCTGAGGCTGTTGGAAGGAGTCACATGGCTTCTGCAAGGGAACACTCTGACTGACCACGATTACTGAAATCCAACCTAAAGAAAACTCTTCCCTCAAAAAAAACCCAAAAGAAAAGAAAAGAAAAGAAAAGAAAAGAAAAGAAAAGAAAAGAAAAGAAAAGAAAAGAAAAGAAAAGAAAAGAAAAGAAAAGAAAAGAAAAGAAAAGAAAAGAAAAGAAAAGAAAAGAAAAGAAAAGAAAAGAAAAGAAAAGAAAAGAGAAAAGATGTACACTAAGGGCTTTCAGTTGCACAAAATAAAAAGAAAGAAATTGTGATTATAAAACACCCAGCAAAATGCACCATGGGCTGGAATTGCCAAGCAGCCATAACCATTTTCACACTTTTTTATCCAGGAGAGCCATCATCCCAGGCCCAGGGGCTGGCTGGGGAGCAGGGGAATTCAGGCAGGTCTGGGTGAGGGGACAGCACAGCCACATGTCCCCTCACCCGTGCTGCTGTGCCTGTGGGCTGGTGCCACCCCCAGCCGAGGGCACACCTGGGTGAGAGTCCCCCTGCAGCTCAGATAAAATAGCTCTGCACAATCAGCAGGGCACTTGTTTTGGAGGGGAGATCTTGTAATAGAAGGGCTGTGCCCTCAGCAGGGTGTCCATTCCTCGGGAGATCCGAGCAGCAGGCTCTGCAGCCATGGATCCAGGGCTGGGAAGCACTGGATTGCTGGATTGCAGCAGGAGGAAGCTGGGAGGCAAATCACCATCCACCCTACCGCCTGACCTTATCTCAAAGGCCTTTCTGAGGGCTGCAAGCTCAGAAATCAAACATTATGCCACAGAAACCTCCTTGCCTCTCCGCTGTTGTGAATGGATGTGGGGGTTTTGTGCCCTTTGCCCAGGCCTCTGGCAGCAGGCAGGAGCTTTACTGGGGTGGCCAGCACCCCAAAACCCACTTTTGTTCACAAGTTCCTGAACAATGGCTGATTCAGCCTGTTATAGAATGAATTATTTATCTAACAGACGCAAAACTAACAGACATAAGACTTAAAACAAACTAATACTACACAGGAATAAGGACAAAAAGAAAGTACGAGTAGGTATTTACAGCGTGGGGTTAAATGTACCATTAATGTTACAGCCAGCAAAGAGATAATATAACTTAGGATCCAATGTTTCTTACCAACCAGTTTGTGATGAGGCACACATCGAGATCCTTTCCCTCAGTCCCCAGGGAAGTAATCCTGGATTTGTGTCCAAACTCTGGGGGGAAATCCCAAACACTTTCAGGGTGTGTGTGAGAAGCTTCTACCTCTGTGATAAGTCGTGTGTCTTTTATAGCTTGTAAAACAGTGTCTCTCAGTAAAGAATATTTCTTTTATCTCTTCCCACATCTGCTCTCCAGACTAAGACTTGATTCTTAGCTGGGGCCTGTGCCCTTTTGGTGCCAGACATGACCCTTGCTGGGCCTTTAACCCTGAGTTATCTCTTCCATATCTGCACCAACCATCTGTCCTTCTGCCAGTCCCAGCCAAGGAGCTGGCAGAGCTCTCCCCACAAGGCTCTGGGATTCTGGAAGATGCTTGTTTAAACCTCCTCAAAGCTGTTTGTCTCCTGGCCCCTCAGCCTCGTGGAGATGCTTCTCTCCTGGAGCAGCTCTGTGGGAGCAGCCCCACCACATCAGCCTCTGACAGTGCCCTAGGCACAGAGGGTCCAACCTGAGTGCCAGGGGCCACCTGAGGGATTGAAATGCCTCATGAACAACCATTTCAGGGCTCTCTGTGCACCAATGCTTCGTTTTATGTTGATTGAACATCATTTAATTATTGAATTCATAATCCAAGTCACCCACAAGCCAAGTAACCTCAGTGAGTGGCACAAAACCAATGCTGAACTGAGCAGCTGTGCTGAATTCCCTTTGTAGCAAGACATTGCAGGAAAAAAAATCAGCAGAGCTTTAGCAAGGTGACATTAGGATAATAGGAAATTCTTTCGTTACATTAGCAAATTATAGTAATCGTGCCTGGCATGCCTTTAAATAAAGCTTGTACAGCAGCTTTATATATCAATAAATAATAATAAGCATCTTCAGGCATTAGTGGACACGGCCCACTTTATTGAAAAGTGGCAATAGCTGCCTAATTTAACCCTAATAATCTCTCATTTTACAGCAGAAAAATCAGCATCAAGAGCAGCCAGTCACACTTGGTCTGTCAGGGGATTTTTCTCTTTGTTTCCGAATAAGGGTTTCTTCCATTTTATCCACCTTCCTCAGTTTTTTTGCCTCTCTTTTCTCCACTGGACACTTACAGAAGCTTCAGTCCATGAAGGGAGTCCCACCAGGGCTTTTTACAGTCAATGAAGACAAAGTGGTAATTTAGTGTAGGAACCTGGGCCTTCTGTCCCACCCTCCAGAGCAGCCCATGCTCCCAAGCTCCCCCTGAGGTGCTGGAACTGCATTTCCCAGGAGCTGGGCTGAAGAACTGAGTGGGAACAGCTGTGGAAAAACCCTCCTTGCTTGCAGAAGAGCCACAGGCTGGAGCAGTGGCACAGAGGGGCAGGGGACCCTGGAGTGAAGCTCTGAAGCTTCAGGGAACAAGAGATAGGATGAGAGGAAGTGGCCCCAGGTTGCAGCAGGGAAGGTTTAGGTTGGATCTGAGGGAGAACTTCACTGAAAGGGTTGTCCAAGCCTGGCACAGCTGCCCAGGGCAGTGGTGGAGCCCCCATCCCTGGGGATTTAAAAGGAGCATGGATGAGACACCTGGGGACACAGGTCAGTGGTGAATGCGGTGGTGCTGCTGGTTGATGGTTGAACTTGATGACCAGAGAGGCCTTTTCCAGCTCTTGGAAACCCTTTTCCAACCCTGCTGCCTCTATTCCGTGGATTCATTCCCCTGGGGGTGTCAGAGTCAGCCTCGGGAGCTGTTGGTTTCTGTTCTCCCCTCACACGTTTCACACGACACAGTGAGACCAGAGCCGTGTTCCCCCCGCAGCCCCCAAGGCCAAACAGAGCCATGGAGTCATTTAGGGTGGAAAAGAGCTCCAAGACAGTTCCATCAGTTCCATCCACAACCCCCTGAGGTGGGCACAGCAGTGAGGAGGTGCAGCCCTGGCACCTCACCCATCCCCTGAGGGCCACAGGCTCGTTCCCTGCCCGGTCCCCACAGCTCGTCCCCTTCCGGCCTTTCTGCCCACAGGGTGACACTGCTCTCCATGTCCCCAGCTCCTTCCACCCAGGCCCCCACACAGCTGGCAGAGGGTTTGGGGGGGTTCCAGACACTTTTGAGCAGAGTTCCAGCTCCATCACCAGTGTCCCACAAGCACCACATCTGGGAATTCACAGTGGGGACACCTCACCAACCTGAGGCCAGCAAAAACAACCTCAGGAAGATGTGCATGAAACCAGGTGGGAAAACACAGCCAAGAAGGAAACATCTCAGCAGAAACCTGGCAGAGGAAATAAAACAGAGCATTTCTGCTAAGTAAATGTTCTGGTTTTCTTTATCAGTACCCTAAAATAGATGTCAGTGTTGTCAGTGTTCAGCTTTGGGGTTGGGTTATGGAGGTTTTTAAAAGCTGCAATCAGCCTTATTTAAATTGGTTTGGTCTTCTGCCTTGTGGCATCACCTGGAAACTTGTTCTGTAATGTGGGGGATGATTTTATGGGAGATGTATGGGCAGACACCTTGGATTCTTTTGGTTTTCATTAATTTGATCCCTTCCAGGCAAGAAAAGGCTGTAATAATGTGATAAAATGAGGAAACTGGTGACATTTAATATCATAAAAGAGCACAGAGGGGGGCTTGGTGTTTTTAAGTGTCACCAGCACATTTTTGGAGATGGCCCAGCCCTGAGAAACAGAGCTCTGAAATAATTTAATCCACACATGATAAAAGAAACCACGAGAAATAATTCACTCCTTGTCTTATTGCATATAGACTAGTTTGGGAGCTCATTATTTATTTGGCAAGTATTTAGCATAACAAATCAATTTCTAGTGACACCTCAGATGAGGTAATTTATATTGAAAGTCAAAAGAAGATGAAAAAAAGGAAGATTAAACTTTGTTATTTTAGAAGGAGCCTGGGTCCTGGTGTCTACCCAGGGCTGGCAGCAGACTGGACAGGGCGTGTGACACTGCCTGGGGTGGCATTGTCCCTGCCCAGCTCTGCCTGCCCTCCACCAGAACAGGGACAAGCAGCCCAGCTGTGCTCCACGGGGCTGAGGAGAAGCCTGGATGGAAGAAACAGCAATGAGCAGAGCTGTACATCCCCATGGGAATCCTGTTTGGACACATCTGCTTTCACCTGCTGCCACAGACACCCTGGCCAGGACCCTCTGCACACACCTGCCAGGGAAGAAGCAGAAACATGGGGTGGGAAGATGAGCATTCCCCCAAACTGCATCATTTGCCATGTCCTGTCCTGCTCCCGGTGCCTGGAATTCAGATGAACAAAAATGCCCTTCCACAAGCATAAGGTCAGTTCCAGAAAAGTTTAAAGGAGACTAAAAGGCTCTGCACAAAGCAAAATTCAGATGTTTTCTGTGTTTGGCTCAGTAGGGCAGGAGAGGTGTGAATTCTCAAGCACAGATCCCAACCAGAGTTTTGTATAAGCTTGTGCAGAGGGAGGGGAGAGGATGGGCCAGAGCCTTCCCTGGAGGGCCCAGCCTGGAGAAAAGGAGGCTCAGGGGGAACTTCTGGCTCTGCACAGCTCCCTGACAGGAGGGGACTGTTGCCTAGAAAGGCTGACCTGGAAACAGAGACCAGGCAGAGTAAAAGAACAAAAAGGGATTTATTGAAAGGACACAGCCTGGGCCATGCAGGAACCCCTTGGGGCTGCACCCCAGCAATCCAGCAATGGGCCCAAAATGGATCCCGGGCANGGAGTCCAAAAAAATATAAAAGCTAAAACTTAAGGCATCAGGAGAGCCGGGGCAGTCAGGCTCTGGCCCCAGGGAACAGGGACAGGAGGAGAGGGAACGGCCTCAGGCTGGGCCAGGGGAGCCTCAGGGTGGATATTGGGAAAAAAATATTCATTGGAGAGTAGTTAAATATTGGCACAGGCTGCCAAGTGCAGTGGTGGGGTCACCACCCCTGGAAATGCTCAAGAAACAAGTAGATGAGGCACTTGACAATGTGGTTTAGTTGACAAGGTGGTGGTCAGTCAAAGGTTGGGCTTGATGATCCTGGAGGTTTTCTCCAACCCGAAGGATTCCGTGATTTAAAGGTAGCAGCAAATGCATTTGAGTTTCACTGGCTTCTGCTGCTACTTCCATTCCAAAATCTTTGAAACTAGAATGTTTCTAGTGGAATTTTTTTTTATTTTGGTTGATGTATTCAGATTTAAAACAGGAACACTCCAAAATAAGATGAAATTTCTTATGAAGGGGTCACAGAAAACTTGCTGGTGCCAAAAAAAATGCTTTTCCAAAGCCAGTGTCAGCTGTTTAAGTTTGAATCACTGAAAGAAACAGGATCATTTTCTGGTTTTCTTTGCTCTGAATTTTCTTTTCTCTTATGTTTCAGTTTCAAAGAAGGAAAAAAATAAACCAAACAGTGTCTATCTGGCTTCAGGCACATCTGGGAATTCACAGCCAACTGCAAGGTGCCCTTTGCCCAAAGATGTTTATAGAATAATATTGCTGGGGAGCCAAGAGCACAGGGCATGGCCCTTCTCTCTGCCCCCGCCTCTTGCTCTGCACCACCAGGTGACACCTTAACACCCACCTGGAGCTGTTCAGCTGTGGAAAACCTCCACATTGATTTCCTTGTCCTGTTTGGAGCCTCAGGGCATCAACAGCCCTTTCCAGTACCCTGTTACAGCATTAAAAATGCAGTTTACTGCCTCCACCTGCCAGAGCAGGCAAATCCAGGGCCAGAGCAGCCCAAAGGGGGCAGATGAAGAAGAAAATGAGCTGTTTTTGTGTAAATACACTGTTTATACACTAAATACGCTGTTTAGTCTGATATGAGTAAGTGGAAGATTACCTTGGTCTGCTTGAACTGGGGGGTAAGTCCTGAACTTTGTGGCTCTAATCTGAATATGGTTGGTGTTAGTTTTACCAGAAAAGTTGATTTTAAAAGGGAAAGGAGCACCAAGAGGTGTCTGGCACCCACCCCTTCTCATGGGTTCATCTGCCTTGGAGAGCATCCTTTGCTCCCTCTAAAATCTAGCCACACTTTTTGTCTTGCTGGAACACCCCAAGGTATCACAGACATTATTTTCTGAGGTTTGGGGTTTTTTTCATTGTGAAGTTTCAGTGCTGCACTGCAGGATGTTCAAACCACGCCAGAGAAACACAGTTGGTGTCACCCAAGGCAATGTTGGTTTTATTCTCTCTCTGTAAAGGACACCTAAAACCATTTCCAAACTGAGATCAAATCTCAATGTGAACAGCTCTGAATCTGGATGAACTTCATTCCTGCACCATAAATTGCTTTTGGCCCTTCATTATCAGATTAAATTGCTCCTCCTGCTTCATTAAACCATGAACCCCATACAGAGGTGACTTGACTCTGGACGATTCTCAGCCTGTTTTAGGAATCTTGGGCAGAAATTTGCATAGATTATAGAATCCTGGAATGGTTTGGGTTGGAAGGGACCTTAAAGCTCATCTCATTCTATCCCCTGCCATTGGCAGGGACACCTTCCACAATCCCAGGGTGCTCAGAGCTCCATCCAGCCTGGCCTGGAACACTTCCAGGGACTGAGCATCCCTTTTCCAGATGCAGATGTCACTGGGTGTCTTGGTGCACTGCAGAACCATGTACCTCAAAAGGAAGACCCCACCTCCAGCCCATGGGAACAAGCTCCTCAGGGCAGGCAGTCACTACCAGCTGGCAGTGGGGACATTTCCAGGTCCTGCAGGATAGCAGGGAGAGGGGGATGTGTGTGCACCCAAAATGTGTGTGTCCTCACCTTCTACATATTTGCATCCAGCAGTTAATTAACAGCCATTAAAGCTCTGCAAACATTTAAACAGGTTTTAAATAGCCATGAAAACACAATTGCCATGGAAAGCATGCCCATGGAATTAATGTAATTAAGTGCCAATTCCAGAGCCTATGCAGGCTCACAGCGGCTCCTCAGCCCCTCCTGCCCACACAAACTCACTCCAGAATTCCTCCTTCCACACTTTTGGAGGGATGGCTCAGTGGTGACTGCAAGCCCAGGCTGGGGGCTGGGGGGTCACCACAGCAGCAGTTCCCTGCTCCTCATGGATCAAAGTCAGGGATGTGCCTCGTCTCCCACTCCCACCCTCCCTGGTTCCCACTCCTTTCCCCTGTGCTGCTTCCTCCTTTATCAGGAGCTGGTGATTTCCTGTTCCTGTCCTCCTTGGCAGAGAACTGCAGGCTGGTCCACAGGTTTTCAAAGCCCCTAGATCCTGGGAAAAACAGCTGCTTGGCTGTGGTTTCTCTTTAAATGAAGGTGGTTTATTGATGCCTCCAGTATCTGCATCACGGAAGGGGAAGACTCCAGATTTTTCAAAAAAATCTCAGGCAAAATACACTCTACGTTTTTTTTAGAAGAGATTCTCCAAGTCAGAGAAATGCAGAGCTGGGACTGGAGCATTCCCAACCCTGTGCACAGAGAGAAAACGCGGACACTAACACAGTGACACGTGTTTAACCTCACTACCGGTGGGGTTACCCGGCCTATTCTTCCCAAAGGCAAAAATCCAGGAGAAAAAGCAGATGCAGGAAGTGCTGGTGTGACTGTGCCCTCAAGAGACAGCCCCGAGCCAGAGAAAGACCAACAACTGCAGGAAAAGCTTTTCCAGCAGCACATGCCTGTGTGGGAAGGGCTGTCCCCACTGCTCCTGTCTCTGCAGGTTCACTCAGGGCTCCTGCTCGTCCAAGCTGCCAAAACCACCTCGTGCAAGGTTGCTGAACATCCCCCGGCAGGAGAAACTGGTGCTCATCACTAACTTGGCTTAAGTTCAGACACAAGGCCCGGGGGACAACAGCTTCAGCTTTAACTAGCTCAAGTGAAATAAATTCATGCCTAAATCTCATTGTTAGTCATCTGGATCATCCAATTCCCCTCAGCTCTGCAGACGAATCAATCTCCCAAAGCCCCTGTAACCTCTGGCTGGGAGGGTAAGGAGGTCTGGAGAGCTCTCCCGTGCCATTATCCCTTTGAATCTGTCTGGGATTAAATGAACCTCTCCAATAATACTTCTGAGCACCCTGTCTCTGCATTAAGCCCTCTGTTATTTTCTCACACACGTGTTTATTTGTTTAGTCCTCTAAATTCAGAACACAGACTTCTGCCTTGGCTCATCCTGTGTCCCCTGGGACATGGCCATGACAGTGTCCTGCAGAGGAGCAGAGCCAGGGGCTCTCCTGGGGCTCCATCCTGCACCTCTGACAGATTGCTGTGGTCAAAATAAGACCTAACCCAGCCCTGCAGAGCAGCTGCTGTGCCCAGGGTGCCACATTTCCTGATTAAGACAAAAAAAGGCTGCGAGTGATCTGTTCCATGCCAGAATTTCCCTTTTTTATTTCGCATGGAGCACGTGGTAACCCCCTCCCACCCTCCCTGCCCAGTGCCTGTGCCCGTGCAGGTGGCCCAGGGTGGCTGCAGGGCACCAGGGCCTGCCCAGAGCACGCAGAGGAGAGCCGGGCCATCGACCTGAGCCCGAGAGGAGGCTCAGCTGGACAGTCATTAGCCTGTGTGTACATCCTAATTAATCATACCAGGTGTGAATAATTAATAATAACTAATGGTGTGTCTCCCAGCAGAGGAGTCTGTACATTCCCTGGATCTGAGCATGCCTCCCCCACACTGCATTTGGTACCCAGTGTTATTCCAGAATAATCCGAGGCTTCCCAACTCACCAGACAAGCAGCTGTAGTTTCCATCCCTCGGCTGGTCATGGGCTTCCATCCAAATTTGGATAAATCTGTCCTGTAGCAACAGGACAAGGAGTTCTAAACTAAACCAGGGTTGATTTGGATAAGGAAGAAGAAGGTTTTTGCAGTGAGGGTGGGGAGGCCTGGCACAGGTTGCCCAGACAGGCAGTGGATTCCCCATCCTTGGGAACAGTCAAGGTCAGGTTGCTCTGAGCAACCTCACAAATCAAATTTAGCCCTGCTTACTGCAAGGGGGTGGGAGAAGATGGCTCTAAAGGTCCCTCCCAAACCATTCTGTTGTTCCAAATCTCCTGCATTTCTTGCTGGATGGGGGTGCAGCACAAGTGTGACTTGTCCCCACTTCAGCCCTTGTCCCTCCTCTGAAGAATCCTGGCAGCCCTCACTGGAGCCACAGGAATAATCCCACCCTCCCAAGGTTAATTAGGTGAAAGAACAACATGCAGAGGGTTCTTTCCTTACCTTAGTCATTTGTGTCATTAATAATGTAAAATGACACCTCATTAGCCTCTGAGGACAGGAAAGGTGCAGAAGGCCGTTGAAGGCACACAACAAGGAGCAGCAGCCTTTCCAAAGGCAGCAGCATTTATCACAATCCATTTGAAGCTGAGCTATCTGAGATGTGCAATGTTGTTTTACAAAACTCCAAATGAGTATTCCTGCAATTGTAAAACACATCAGGATCTTTGTTCTGCCTTTAATCTGTCAGTTCACCTTCACGAATTTAATGAACTCGTCTAGGTTACAAAATGTTTTATTCAAGACAAAGTCAGATATTATCATTTAAGATGTAAATCCTAAACTAATAGAAGCTGAAGTCGATAATAAAACAGCAATTAATCCACATTGAGAGTAACAAAAATTAACAAACTGCTGTTCAAATATTTATAGCAGGAAAGTTCTGTTCCTTGCTCATTGATGTCGGCTGACTTTGAAAGCACAAGCCCAGCTGGCTGTGGAGCAGAAGCTTCTCCTGTCAGGAGCTGCCTGGCACTGGCTGCGACACAAACAGCCCCAGTGACAGCAGCACCCACTCCCAGGGGGAATCATGGAATGTGCTGAGCTGGGAGGGACCCACAGGATCCCCCAGCCCATCCCCAGCCCTGCACAGACCCCAACAACCCCACCCTGGGCACCCCTGGCAGCTCTGGCAGCCTCAGGCTGTGCCCATTCCTTAGGGAACTTTCATTTCTAATGGACTCAGTTTTCCTCCTGCTGTTGGCTGTCCTGAATATTTAACCTCTTCTCTATTACAGCTGGAGAGCTGGGGCAGGAGGGGCAGGGAAAGGATTCCTGAAGAGCTGCAATTCTGCAGCTGGTGGGTTCCACAACCACCTCACTGCACTTGCCTGGCCTGATTTAAACATTTGCTGTAAAATGCACTCAGAGTAACTTCATAACCCTGAGGACAGACTTGTGTGTCTTGAGTTTTGCAGACTCAGTGCAAAGAAAAACAGGCATGCACAGAGGGAAGGAAGTGTCTGTACAGCCCAGAGCTGCCCCTGGACCTCACAGCCTCATCCTGTTCTTGAAGGAGAGGCGTCAGAAACAAGGGCAGATATTGAAGAAATGGAATTATATGAAGAACTCCACAAACTGGGAGGGTTAAAAAAGGGTCTAGTTTCCATCCACAAGGCAAAACCCAAGAAGAACCTTCCTGCCCAGAGCAGTTCCTCTGTTCCTCACCCAGGGGCAGTTTCTTCCAGGAGCACTGGAGACACAAAGCTGGGAAGAGCTCCTTGGGTCCAGGGGTGGCTTGTGCTGGCTCACTGCACCAGCAGGACCCTGCACCATCAACAGGGAGGGGAGAGGGGAGGGCATGGCTCCCAAAACCATCCAAACCATCCCCCAACCCTTCCCACTAAAGCTGCCCCGAGGATTTGGACCACCACCCTCAGCTGCTTCCTTTATTCCTTTTTGCCTCCTTCTGGATTGTGGACCAAATCTCCAAGGCATTGAAAAAATCATCTGTGCACTCCCAGCCCCTTCCCCAAACCCTCTGTGGGATCAGACACATGAAAAAAATGAGAGAGGGGGGAAAAGAAGGTGACTGCAAACATTTGCAGTGGCTGCTCACCAATGCATGCAGTCATTTCAACCCCACCACCACTCCCAAGCCAAAGTTAAAATTAAAGCTGGCATGTCACTCTGCAGCCAGATGTGTTTCATAATGCATGGGCAGGGTATATTTTATTAATTCTGGTTTTTTGTAGATCTCTGTTTGCATAAGTTTCATCCTCCCATGAAGCTGCCTGGCTCTGTGTGTTGTGTGTTGTTTTTATAATTTATATTTTTTTCTCCCTGTGGGATGCTCTTGCAGGCTCCTGGGGCGATCTGAGCAGGTCCCACAGTGGCAGAGAGGGAGGAGAGTCCCAGGAATCAGGCAGGGAATGTACAGCAGTGCACAGCGTTCCCTTGACACCAACCTAAACCTGTGCTGGGACATTTCATATTTTCCTTCAGTAAGGCTTTTGGAAGTGTCATTTGCTTATGGGGTCTAACTGGTGAAGGGGAAACACAAAGCAGGGAGCTCTCAGAGTTGGCAGGTGTGTGCCAAAGCCCCAGTTCCCAGGGACTGCTCCGCTCTGCCCATCCCTCTGTGGAACATATCCAGGCAGCCTGGCCAGCTTGGGGACAGGGGAGAGGCAGCCAGGAGGGGCTGGAAAATCTGATGGGGTCAAGGGAGAGGATTTGGGTGATGCCCCAGCCCCACGTGTCCCACATCTGCTGCTCCAGGCCCTGATGGTGCCAAGGTGAGAGCCCCCATGGAGAGCCCCAGCCTGTCCCCAGGGAAGCTCCACCTTTTCCTGGTTGTTCTCACAGGTTTTTTCTGGCTCCTTCAAGCAGTTTCCACCAGTCCAATTCACCATCAGCCTTCTCACAGCCCAGAGCAGCTGGGGCTGCCCCTGGATCCCTGGCAGTGTCCCAGGCCAGGTTGGACAGGGCTGGGAGCACCCTGGGACAGTGGCAGGTGTCCCTGCCATGGCAGGGGTGGCACTGGATTATTTTTAAGGGATTTTCAAGATCCCTTCCGACCCAAACCAGTCAGAATTCTGGGAATTCTGTTGCTCAAGTCTTGGTGAGAAAGATGGGAAAGTACCTCAATACATCTGATTCACCACGAATCTCCTTTCTGGTGTTGAATGACACAGATCTAAAATATGTGGGCAAAATGGAAAAAGAAAGAAGCAGTGATTACAAAGGAATGATAAATGAATGAAGCAGCACAAGCAGAAAGCTCATACAGAAATATATGTATTTTTTCTTCTGTGGAAGTCTGTAGATAAAAGGAGGTTTGAAAACTGAGTTTTGAAAATGAGCTGTTTACGAAACTCAGTTTTTCCTGCTAAAACCAACTTCTCTGGGAATATTCTGGATGTCACACATTGCTGAGGAGCACGATGGCTGCAATACTGGAGATTTAACCATATTCCTACACTCTCTCAAACACAAGTGCAGTGAGTCAGGAGGACCAATAACCCAGTGCCAATGACAGGAATAAATAACACACACCGAACATAACATTAATTAAACCTCCAGACTAGTTCATGCAGTGAAATCAATGTCTGCTGTGCAGATAAACTTCAGCTGACCAAGAAATAGTGGGGAGAAGTGACAACAGGTTCCAGAAATCCATAATCCCCCGTGCCATCCTCCCCTTTCCCCAAAAAATGCTCATAGTGGATGGAAAAAATGAAAATACACCCGCACCTGCCTTCACCTCTGTGTGAGTCAGGGTGGGGAAATGTCCCTTTCTGTCACAATACCATTAAATTCTGGCCCTGAGCAGTCACAGGCTGCTCTAATATTTGTTTTGCCAGCGTTTCTGGGATATTTTTAATGCTATATTTTAAATGCTGCTGAAATATCCAGGCAGCAGCAGCAAGACAAGGCAAAGGAAAACATCATCGTTCATTGCTGTGAGCAGCACACACTCACTCTTCAACGTGCTCATTTTCAAGGCTGAACAGACATTTTTCCTGATTTTTATTTAATGCAAAAAGCTATTAATTATGCTGCTATTTCACATTTAATATCAAAGAGTGAGTCTCACTCAAGCCAAGAGTGTTTCTGATTCCCAGTGCTGGCTGCTCTCTGTATTCCTTCACTTAATAAATTTCTGATGGAAAATACACAGGTAATCAAGTGCATTTATTACCAAGAAGCCATTATTTTTGAGTTACAGAAAAACAAAGAAATAAAAAATCCAAGCTAAAATTCTGATTGTAAAGGGTAAATTAATATTCAAGATTCCCAGGGGGAAAAAAAAGTAAGAAAAAAAAAAGCCCTACTTCTGCACACGTCCATAGAAGAAAACTTGTCAAGAAAAGAGATTTGTTCAGAATTCAGCCATTTTTTGGCTATCACATCATGTACAAATAAATACCTGGTTTGAAAATCCTTCTTCTTACAAATCCTGTGCGAGGAGATCATTCCCAAAGGCTGAGTCATCCCATCCAACCAGTAAGAATTTCACTTCTAGGTTTAAATAAAAGCTTCCCTGGACTCTTCACAAGGAGCATTTTCAGTGCCTTTTGGAATTTAAGCTGTTTTTTATTGTTCCCTGCTCCCAAAGGCGGCCTTATCCCGTGGGAAGTCTGTGGGAATGGACACATCCCCTTTCCCAGCCAGCCCCAGCTGCCCTGCCAGCCACGGGCACACATCAAAACCTCCCAGGTTCCACCTGCTGCCAGGCTCCTTGGGAAGGGGGAACAGGATTAGCCATTTCCACAGGGCTATTTATGTGCTGATAAATGAGAAATATTGATCCCTGTGGCGTTCCTCCAGCAGCTCCCTGAGTGTTCTTCCTGATCCTGTCAAACCTCCGTGGCTGTGAGCGCTCAGGTGGGCTCTGGGGGAGCACAGGTGCTGGGGGGGCTTCCACCAGCTCTGATGCTCTGAGGATTCCAAGAGGAAAATGAACACAGAATGACAGGACAGTCCAGCTGGGAGGGACCCTGAGGGATCCTCCAGCTCTGACCTGGACGAGCCAAGCCTGAGCTTGGCATTTGGACCAGTGTCGGGGCCACCTCTCCTTTCTCCCTCCGCTCTGCTGTCTCTGTGCTTCCTGCAGAGCACAGCACTGTCCCCCTGTCACTGCTGCGAGCTGGGCACAGCACCAGCAGGATCTCTGGGGTCAGGAGAAACAGGAATCCACTTCCACCCATCTGCAATCGGATCTCAGAGGGGTTTGGGTGGGCAGGGTCCTCAAGGCTGATCCAGTGCCACCCACCCATGGGCAGGGACACCTTCCCCTCTCCCAGGCTGTCCCAGAGGCTCCAGCCTGGCTCCAGTCAGAGCTCCCATTCCCAGCTCACCCACGTTAAACAATGTGCAGTCAGCCCTCGTTGGGATTGCCTGAAGGAGATTTCAGCAGCACACAAACAACAGCATCTCCTTGCCCTCACTTTGAGCAGTTTTCCTCGCTGGGCAACTGCTGGGAGGGAGGACAACCTTCCCCAGCCCACTCACTCTTCTTTTCTGATGACAGCAATTGAATCCAGTCAGCTTCATGCTCAATTTGGCATTATTTAAATGACTACGAGAGGAATAAAATGCTTGGAAATACAAATTTTCATGCACTCATGTGCTAACACACCATGCAGATCTGACTGCTGCAAACAAAAGGCACATCTAAGTGGCAAGTGTTTATTACAGAGGTTCAACCTTTAGAATCGTCTTTGCTTATTTCCAGTCCCTTTGATTTAATTGCTTTATTTCAGTTTATCCATCATCAAAGCTGCTGAAAAGCATTTCCTAAAGAGAGTTTTGTCTTTAATCTACAACTCATGTATTTCTTGATTGTCCCTTTAAATCTGTTCCCCTTCCTATAATCTCCAGGGTCTTTCTTGCCTGGAAAAGTGAAGGAAGTGCTGTGAACTCACCTAATAACTGCAAGAACAAGTTACACACCCACGTGGGGATTTGTGCAGAGCAGTTAGGGCACTTGCCTGCTCAATTACACTGATTACCTGCACTGAATTAAAGAGCATCTTCATGTATAACTGGTATAGGATGGGGGCCCTCTGCACATCTCCTTCAGTTTCTATCTATAGATATTTCCCTGGAAAGCCTCCACTGGTATTTGGTGCAGGTTTTGGGGAACTAAAGCTTCCTGCAGAGGAATTTCAACATTCAATTTAGAAAAATGGACTTGCCTGAAATTGTCTTTTCCTGTAGAAGAGCTGCTCTCAGTTTTTTATAGCAGGTCCCTGAGCTGGTGAGCTGAGAGTAGCAAAATATGGTTAAAGTGGTGAGAGTGTCCTGCATCATCAGAGAATCCCAGGATGCCTGAGGTGGGAGAAGCCCTCTAAGAGTCCAAGCCCTAACCCAGCACTGCCAAGACCACCACTAAACCTTGTCCCCAAGTGCCACATTCACTGCCCTGGCAGCTGTGTCAGTGCCTGACCAGCCTTTCAAGGAAAAAAAATTCCTTAATAGCCCATCTAAACCTCCCCTGGCCCAGCCTGAGGCCATTCCCTCTCCTCCTGTCCCTGTTCCCTGGAGCACAGCCCGACCCCCCCCGGCTGTCCCCTCCTGGCAGGGAGCTGTGCAGAGCCACAAGGTCCCCCCTGAGCCTCCTTTTCTCCAGGCTGAGCCTTCCCAGCCCCCTCAGCCACTCCCCATCCCACGTGTGCTGCAGCCCCTGTGGTTGTGTTCAGCTCCAGGCTTTGGAAGCACAGGAATGGGAACCCATTTTCTCACACTGAGACACAGAGCCAGAAATGCTTCAAAGAAAAACACACCAACTCGTCCTGTCAGGGCCTTTATTGCTGAAAAAATGGAAACTTGTGGCTGCCCCATCCCTGGAAGTGTCCAAGGCCAGGCTGGATGGAGCTCTGAGCACCCTGGGGTAGTGAAAGGTGTCCTGCCCATGGCAGGGACTGGAATAGGATGAGCTTTAAGGTTTTTCCCATTCTGGGATCTGTGACCTATGTTCTGTGATCCTATCCTTCATAGGATCCCATCCTATGAACCTCAGAGAGTGTTTCCTCATTTGCTGCATCCTGACTCATTCCAAGGAGGGTTTCTACTCAAAAAGAAGAGCCAGCACCAAAATTAAATCAATCCCCAACCTCCCCATCATCCCAGCAGCAGTCTCTGGATGTGGAGGGTCCTAATGAGGACCACACCAGTTCCCAATAGCAGGGTGAAGATCAGAGCCCAAAAAGCTCAGGAAGACAAAGGACTTGGAATAAGAGTTTTGTCCATTCAGGGGAAAAACCTCTGAAATGGGTGGTGTGAGCTGGGAGGATGTTGAAATCTCCACATCACACATCTCCTTGCCAGAGCTAAAATAAGGAACTATGAGCAGGGCTGCCAGAACTGGCACAGGGTGTGAGGGTGGCTGCAGGAGCTGCTTGTGGGAGTGAGGAGCAGCTACAAACTCCTGGCTCAGACCTCGCTGTCCTGTGGGGCTTGGCTCCCTTAAAGTGGGAGGGGAGGTGACAGCAGAGCACTAAAGCCCAGCGTGGCTCAGCAGGCACCCTGTGGGAGGGGACACTCTCGACTGCCTGCTTCTAATTTAGGTGCTGGGCTTTGTGATCCTGTTTCTCTGCTTCCCTCGGCTCTTCACCCTTTCATAGAAAGCCTCATTTGGCTCTTGTTGTGAAAAGGAGAAAATGCATCCAATGAACACAAGAAAATTAGGGACACTTTGCCAAGTTTCGGGGTAGGTGTGTAGAAACTCAGTCCTCATTAAGAGCTATTAAATCCCAAAGAAAAGCCTCCCCAGGATCACTCACTGCCCAGACTTGTCACTGACCTCCCTTCCCCCTCAGTCCACATTTCACCTCTTTGTTTCCTCACATCTGAAACACAGCACGACAAGAAATTACACACATTTCTTTCTTCCCCAGAGTTAGAATTGCTCCTACAGGCCAGAGGAAACTCGGAGCACGCACAATATCCAACAGTAAGGACAGACCCTGGAACTGGATCTTTTTTTCCCCATTCACCAGCAAACAAGAACTGTGGAAGGTGGGAAGATGAAAACTTACTTGGCATTTTTAGAGAGGGTGCTCAGGGGTTCCTGTGACCAAAGCCACACTGCACAACTGTGCTCCAGGGTGGGTGACAGAGCTTGATCCTTGCCTAAGCATTTTAAGACTGCTGACACCTGGCAGTGAAAAGCTGCTGGCACCAAAGATATCCCAGGTAATCAAAGCTTTGGGAAATCTTTCATACCCACACTGGGGAATTTTGGTGCCCAGCTGGTACAGGGGTGCAGCAAGGACCAACCTCAGACCTAGGAAAAGGCATCCCTCTGCTCCCAGGTGCCTCTGGAGTGTGGCTGGGAATGCAGGGTAGAGGCCAGCTGTACCAGGGCTCTGCAGGTATTTGGGATTTTCCCCCAGCAAGGCAGTGAGCAGAAAAGCCAAGATGAGTTCCTGAACCTTGGGGAAGTTGGAGATACTAAATGCAGTGCCAGAAGCGCCAGAGGTGGGACCTGTCCCAGCTTTCAGCAGCTCCACAGAACTGTTTTGGCTGGGAGCTGCCAGTGAGGCAAAGCCACAGGATTCCATATAGAAAAAAAAAAGAAATTTAAAAAAAAAAAAAGAGAGAGAGAGAGAGAAAGCAATTTCCATGACAACATGATGGGATGAGAGAGGAAATCCTCATTTTCATGGAGAATGGTGCACACAAAAAAAATTAAGATAATATAATAAGAAAGGCCCTATTTAAACCCAAATCCCCTTTTCAGAAGGAGCAGAGAGGGGTGAACTCAGCAATTCTGTCTCCAGTCATTCACATGATGAGCCCCAGCTCCTCTGCAGAAACACGATTAGCCCATATATCCACAGGCACAAAGCCCTGCAATGAATGAGAGGCTCATGGCAAGCACATGGAACAATTCATTCCTCCCACAAAAGTGACAAATAAGGATAATTTCACCTCATTTCCTAGATGGCTTTTTGGTCTGGCTGCAATAAAGCTGTAACAATTGTAATGGCACGGCCACACAAATTATCCTTTGTGGAATTACAAACTTTTGAGGAATTGGGCATTTCACTGCATAAATCTGCCTGGCTTTTATTTCAGGGACATGGACTGTGACCTAGGACAGGCAGCATACACAGCCCAAGGGAGAGCAGCCACATTTTCCAGAGGAACTGATCCAATGGGAAAAGGGACCCTGGCCACAATTCAGGGTTTATCAATGACAACGTCAGTCTTTCCACATGGGGAAAGATTTGTGGTAAGGTTAAAGATACCTCAGGCTGTTCTTCCCTTCCCCTCACACAATTTACAAGCCCAAGGACACCTGTTAGGACGAGTGGAGATAAGAAAGGACAGTCATATTTCCTTATCTGGAGCTCTCTGCATTATAGCCCTTCAGCCTTACGGGGCAGGAGTGGTTTTCTTCCCAGAGAAAGTCCCTGGAACAACATGAACAGCTTCCTAAACACTCCAAGCCTCCTGAGGCAGCAACAGCTGGATCCACACCTGGAATAAAGGCCTCCTACCCACACAGACACAGACAGAAATCCATGGGAGTTCATCCAGCCCAGGTCCCCTCCAGACAGGGTGTCCCCATCCAGGCTTGTTTGATCTGGAATACCATCCAAGCCTGGATTGCCCACCCTGTCTGTGCTGGAGGCACTGGGACACTGAGCATCAAGATTTTGGCTGTGAGGTTAAACAATCAGAGCCTGTCCCTACAATAAATTATTCAGGTAATCCAAGAAACATCCCCAGAGCACACAAAGCCCCAGGAGTCTCAACATCCTCTGCCACCTCCTTGTCTGGATTTTGAAACAGCTCCTGTTTGACACTGTGCTTAATCTGTTGTTAATACATTCTTTCATTATAACAGTACTTTATGAATAAATTCTTCTATAAAACCTTACAATGATGCAATCCAGCCCAAATATCCTCTGATTTTGCTAAATTTGGACTTGGGATGCAACCTAGAATTAGTACTTAGGCAAGGTTTGAGAAATGCTGGAACTTTAAAATTAGATGGCAGAAAAGCTGCATTTGTGAGGACAATATCCAAGTCAAAACATTGGAAATGCTGAGATTATATTCAAACCTTCATAAAGATTATTATTCGATGCAAGGAATTTCTTCTTCCTTGCAACAATAGGCTCGTAATTAGAATTACTGCCTCCTGTGCTGAGCAGCACACGGTTCAGTGCCCAGGCAGCACGCCCTGATCTCACAGCAGGACGTGCCAGGGATGGGTGTCCAATTTGTCCTTGTCCTCAGGGAAAATCAAGTGCCTCCAGGAGGCAGTGAAGATTCTGGGTGGACTCTCCATGACCCACTGGAGGAAGTTGCCTGTGCAGGGACTGTGGCAGATGCTGGAGATGGCCACACTGATGAATGACTTGCCAAAGGAATGACTTGCTAGAAGGAGCTGAGCAGTCCCATTTAGATGATGGAAAATTGGTGACACCACTCCTGCCCTGAGGTGACTTGTGCACATTTCTCGGGCTCCTGCTACAATCTGTGCCATGACCCTGCGGCTCTCGGCCGTGTTGGGCAGGATTCATCTGCTGGAACATCCCCTTGAACTCAGCCAACAGCTCTGCTGAGAGTGCCAGGCCTCAGGAGATCTGGACATCCAATTCCAGCTGCTCAGTAATTCTCACAGTGCTGTGTGTGCAGGCAAATGTTCTTACACTGCCTTTGGCAATCATGGAGTCATTTAGGTGGGAAAAGAATTCTAAGAACATCGAGTCCAACCATTAACCCAGCACTGCCAAGGCCACCATTAAGCCATGTCCCCAAGTGCCACATCCACACAGCTCCTGAATTCCTCCTGGGATGGGCACTCCACCACCTCCTTAGGCAGCTGGTCCAGGGATGGACATCCCTTTCCATGAAGAAATGTTCCTTAATATTCAGTCTAAACCTCCCCTGGCCCAGCCTGAGGCCGTTCCCTCTCCTCCTGTCCCTGTTCCCTGGAGCACAGCCCGACCCCCCGGCTGTCCCCTCCTGTCAGGGAGTTGTGCAGAGCCACAAGGGCCCCCCCGAGCCTCCTTCTCTCCAGGTTGAGCCCCTTCCCAGCTCCCTCAGCCCCTCCTGGTGCTCCAGACCCTTCCCTGGACACTCCAGCTCCTCAAGGTCTTCATTCTTCTCCTGAGGGGCCCAAAACCACCTCCAGGCCTGGAGGTGCCTCAGCAGTGGCAGCACAGGGACAGGCACTGGAGCTGATCCAGGCCAGCAGGAGCTCTGGTCCAGGGGCCGCTAAAGACACCCAGACCCAGATTTTCCAGGTGCAGCCTTTGGCACACTGCTGTGCTGGCTGACCCCACAGCCCTGCCTAGGCTCTGGCCAGGCTCGCCCCTGGCAGCCAGAGCTCCCAGCTCAGCCCTGCTGCTGGCCGGGCCGGGTGTGGGGTGGGAACAGGATGGGCAGAAGGAAGAGAAGAGATAAAGGGGAGATCTCTGCTATTTGATCTGCTGAAATGGAAATGTCTAAGAGCCCTTCCTTGAAGTGCACGAGGATGAAAGGAGCAGGAGCACAGCTCCGTCTGCTTGTGCCTGCATTTGAGAATAAAAAGTAGTCAAGAAAGGAAACTCCTTTCTCCTCGTTTTATCTGAGGACAGAATGCAGACGGCAGGGTTTGTATTTACCTTTCATTTGGATTCAACAAATGTGTCCTGTGAATACATTTTTAGAAACTATTTTTCTTCAGGAATACATTTTTTATTAGCTGTTATTGCTCAATTTGTGCTGGTTTCTAAAGAACTCGTGTGTCTTGTAGGGACAGATGAAGACGAGTGATTCATGACTCGCTGCAAAGATCGAAGCTTTTGTGGAGCCTCATCAGCCAGGCATTTCACAGGGTTTATTTCACAGGGTTTTAAGCCCAGGTGAACACTCTGGAGCAGTTGTGGCCTGTCTGGAAATGCACCAGGAGTAGGCACAGGGATACTGATCCAGATTTTTCCCTAAGGAGAGTGAGAGGAAATGACGGATTTGTCTTTACAAACAAGCTGTGGTGCTGCTGGTAGATAAAACTAGCACTGAGAGATAAAAGAAACCATGGGAAGGGTTCCACTGATTGATGAATGGAAAACAGGTATTTGCCTTTACAAACAAATTACAGGGTTGCTGATAAATGAAATTGGATATTAAAAGATGAAAGAAACAATGGAGAAAACCCATAAATTCCATAAGAATGAAAAATTAAATGGGGAGGCTATACATTAGAGGGGAATCTCAGGTATCAGGTGTTCTGGGAAGTCTGTACCTCTCAAGTACCTCAGCCAATGGGGAAAGAGAGAGGGAAATGCGGCAGGGAAATTAGGATAAAAAGGGAGGCTGCATCCTCCAAAATTTGAGAGACCCCAGGGGAATGCCCCATAGCCTCTCCCTTTATTGGAATAAAGTAAAAGGACTCCTCTGTCTCCTTTTTGGACATAAACCTCTGGTGTTGGTGGCTTCATTTTCCTGACAAGAGTCACACTGGAGGCTGACAGAGATCTCAGCACGCGTCCACAGCTTTTCAAATCCTTGAGTTGCCTTCAGGCTTGAAACCAATGGAGCTTTCCTCCCCTACTCCTCTATTCCCCCTCCTCTCCCACCACTGTAGCTTACAGTACAAATTTCATCAGGTTGGGATTTTACTTCTTCATTCACAGGGTCATTTGAGTGACAACACAACTTTTTTCAACAGCAGAACAAGTTTTCCCATTAACAGCCAGAGGAGAAGGCCAAACTGGGAACACAAGAGAAAAAAAAAGCCCAGAAAATATGTTCAGGTCCCTGGTGCAGCAGGGCCAAGACATTTCAGGCTGCACAGAATCCCTGAATTCCTCCTGCAGTGATAACAACACCCTCACACTGATGCATAAGTAGATGCTCTGCAATGCATATTCCCCATACAAATATGTTTTCTGGGGAGGGATAGATGTGGGAAATATTGTATATGTGGCTAATACATCTCTCTCCATCTGAAGATACCATTTGGGATCTCAGACCCATTTCCTTGGTCATGCTGAATGACTTATCACTGAAATCAGTCTTTAACAGAAATCCATTCTCTTCTCCCATTATCCATTGGAGGAAAGAAAAACAAGTGAGTAGAACAATTTAAAGGGAACAGAAAAGAAAACAACTCCTGCTCTACCTACTCCTACCTCACCACCTGGAGCCTGGAGGACCTTTCCAGGTATTTGTGGGCACACTCCCAGAGCAGGGAGGTCACAGCATGGGCTCCAGCAGCCCCGGGGTGGGGCCCTGAGGGAAGTGTGAGGGGATGACAGGCTGTGAGGGGAGTGAAGACACAGCACAGATTGCAGCCAGCTCCCCTTCCCACACAGGGAGGCTGGAGCAGGGAAGAGCCAGGCAGGGCAAGCCAGAGGATCACTGCTATTTCTCCCAGCCTCTGAATTACAAGAAAAACACCTTTTATTTCCCTTTTGTCTTTCGTCTGAAATAATCACCCAAGCCTAAAGATACTCTAACAATAATTCACATCCTAAATTGCTTCCCTTTCCTGGTCAGCTTACTTGGAAAGTGTCACACAAATTGCATCCCAGAAATGTTCTTTTGTTCTCCTTTGAATTAGCTGGTACAGGGGTGTGAAACAGGAGAGGTTTATACAGAATATTAGGAAGAAACTCCTCCCTGGGAGAGTGCTGAGGCCCTGGCCCAGGGTGCCCAGAGCAGCTGGGGCTGCCCCTGGATCCCTGGCAGTGCCCAAGGCCGGGCTGGGCAGGGCTTGGAGCAGCCTGGGACAGTGGAAGGTGTCCCTGCCCAGGGCAGGGGATGGCACTGGATGAGCTTTAAGGACCTGTCCAACCCAAACCACTCTGGTTCTTTTATGAGATGTCTTCTCATCCTTTTCTGCAGGAAAACCTAAATAAAAAGAGCATTTAGGAAACTATAAACTTGTGCAACGCAAAATGTCCTACATGAGAAAAACTGTAAAAGAGTAATTTAAAAATAATAACAAGGAGGATGTGGCCTTTTGTAGAATTCAGTAATCAAGAAGTTCATCTGCTCAACACAAACCAAATTATCTTCTTGGTAGAAATGTCTAAAGTGGTATTCAGATTTAAGGAGCTTGAAGAAGTAGGTACTTTTAATTCCTAGGAAAATAAATTAAAGACAACCACAGTGCACTGAGCTGACTGATGAAATTGGGATGAAAGGGTGTAATTACATTATTTTACAATAGTTACATTAGTTCAGAGAAGCCATGATATAAAAACCAGTGCGTGAATGTGACAAGGGCTGATTTTTCTGAGCAGAAACTTAGCCCTGTAAGGGATGAGGAGTGTGTGAGGATGAGGAGGGTGTGAGGAGTGTATGATGATGAGGAGTGAGTGAGGATGAGGTGTGTGTGAGGATGAGGAGTGTGTGAGGATGAAGAGGGTGTGAGGATGAGGAGTGTGTGAGGAGTGTGTGAGGATGAGGAGAGTGTGAGGATGAGGAGTGTGTGAGGATGAGAAGTGAGTGAGGATGAGGAGGGTGTGAGGATGAGGAGTGAGTGAGGATGAGGAGTGTGTGAGGATGAGGAATGTGAGGATGAGGAGGGTATAGGGGATGAAGGTCAGCAGGAGCAGTGCTGGGCAGGGGTAGATGGCTGGGCCAGCATCCCAACCCCATTCCCCATAACCCCACTGCAATCTCCCCTCCTGTCTGGGGAACCTGCTGAAGCAGAACTCCCCTGCTCTTTCCACAACCCACAAACGCGGGAGCTGGGGCTGTCTGGCCCAGCACGGTTTTATTTTATCAGCTCAGCCATCCTTCAGCCAGTTCCTGTGGGGATCCATGGGAGTTTCCTCCTGTAGTCACTGCAAACACACTGAGAATTTCTCTGGAGTGACAAGAGCACTCTTCAGCAGCAATGTCACTGCAAAACAAGCTGAGAAACAGATAAATATTGTGACAATGTCACTTCATCCACACGATGAAGACAAGAAACCTGCTCCAGGAGCCCAGCATTTCAGAGAATACTGGTGTGTTTTACAAAACATTTTGGTTTGAACAAAATGCCCATCATGGGAGAAAATTGCTAATCCAAGCTGTGAAGAAACTACCCTTGGGGGGTTTAAAACCCTGTGGATGTGGCACTTGGGGACATGGTTTAGTGGCTTGGCAGTACTGGGGAAGTGGTTGGACTCCATGGTCTTGAAGGTTTTGTCCAACCTAAACAATTTTCAAGATTCTGAAGAAAGAAGGGCCCTGGATCTTCCTCCTGGACTCTCAGAATCCTGGGAGGGAACCATAAATCCATAAATCATCAGGGCTCCATTGAAGCCAAGGGAAATAAGAGACTGTACAGCCTCACAGACCTGCCCTCCCATGTTCACCTCTTGGTAAGAGCAAGTAAAAAATCTGAAATTCCTTTCCTCTGAGATCTTGCAAGAGCAACAGAACCAGAGGGAATTTCACTCTGAACACTGTCCCTGTGACGAGATGCACGAGCAAAGCTCCCGGAGGTGGAGTCAGAGCAGGTAACTTCTGAAATGCTCTGCACCAGCAACGGCAGGAGATCAGCTGAGGGAACAAAGGACATCAACATCTGCAGGAAAAAGCTGCTTTTCTCCTGTTCGCCTCAAATATGTTGGGTTTGATGCCAGCCTTGGCAGTGCCACCTATTTATAGCTGTTGGCCAATGACAACAACAAGATTTGAAAATCAAACGCAGAGCATCCCAACCCTTTGGGAACAGCTTTTCCTACACCTTGGGCTCCTTGAACAAAGCTGACTGAGAGGATAAACTGAGGCCTGTAAAGCAGGGAGGGCAATGATGGTCTCTCACAGTCTGTCATTCACTTCTCTCCAAACATATATGAGAAGTCACAGCAAATCTAGAGGAGCAGCCCATCGAGGGTAAGGAGGGATGCAAAGCCATCCTGGCTTCCCAAATGTCACACTCCAGCCCCTCATGGCATCACTGCTCATCTCCAGCCCGGTGAGATGAGGCTCTGCAGCAGTTGTTAGACATGAAATCACTCAGCAAGGATTCCTGTCATAGCCCACAGTGTGGACTAGGAGTGATCCTGAAAGATGCCATGGCTGACTGTTCCTTTCCACCCTGACTCAAGCCGAGCAGAGGCTCCCAGGAATTGCTCATGGCTCTGCTGGGGCTGTGATTTTCCCCATGGATGCTTTCCTCCACCCATGCACAGCTCTGCCTGTCCTCAGGCTCTGTCAAAGGCCAAGCCTGCCCACACATTGCATTTGTGTTCTCTTTGTGTCTTTCCCTCTTAGGATCTCCTTTTTGTGACTCTCTGGGTCCTGGCAGTGCTTTATTGAGGCCTGAGAGGGACCTGTTCCCTGCCATTCTCCTGAAAATGCCCTGAACAAGGCAACCTCAGTTCATTTCTCTTTCTGCCCTGTTTCATTTGCAGGATGCTCCTGCTCTGGGATGTGGATGCTTTAAGGAGTGCCTGTCATCAGTGGTGCTGCCTATGGCAGGGGGCTGCAACCTGAGGATTTGGAAGGCCCTTTCCAGCTCAAACCATCCTGGGTTCCATGATTCCATGATTCCCTGATTCTGTGCTCTTGGATAACTCCCCAGGACAGGGCTGCTACCTGTGTGGCCTCAAAGTTCTTCTCCAGAAGCACTGCCCCATTAAATGGCAGCTTTGGTGCCCACTGAGCCCTGAGTTTTATACCAGTGACCCATGATCAAAACTCCCAGCTGAAGGTCCCTGCCCAGGGGATTTGGGATTTCTGGGAAATCCCATGGGAGCTTTTGGTACAGGGTTAAGAAATCCTTGTGCCAGCTCTGGCCTTTCATCCCTGATGCCAGATGTACAGCCAGGGTACCTGGGGGAGGGCAGAGGGGCAGGGCAGCATCCTCAGCCAGGCAAACACACACAGGCAGTGCCAGCAGCAGCTGAGGCAGGGGGTACACCAGAGAACCCATCCCCAGCCTCCCGTGAGGGTTCCAAACACAGGCATGGGCAGCTCCCACAGCAGCTCGGGGACAGGGAGGGGCTGCAGGGCTCAAAGCCCAGCACAGCCCCTGCTGCTTCTCATGGGGAGAGGGGCTCTCAGCAGTGCTCTGCTCCTCCTAATGCCTTGGGATGGTCCCAGAAAGCTCCTGACTCATTTCCTGATGTCTCCCCACCCTTGTGCCCTTCAGGCCACATCCTCAGACAGGCTGAGAGATGCTTTCCTTCCTTTAATTTTGCTCTGAGACCAGGCAAACCAAGAAGCCAATGCAAGCCCTGCTGTTCTAAATAAACGACAGAGCGAGGCTGTTTTGAAGCACAGGAGTTACGTGAGGGTTTTTTCTTGCAGAGTAGAGTTTAATTTTCCATAAGGAAGCTGCTGAGAAATGTTTCTGGGAAGATGTAGGGGATGAAGGATTTATAAAGTCACATCTTTTCTGCTTCAGCTGCCAGATGCCTCCCCACCAACCTCTCCCTCGCTCTCCCCTGGGCCCAGTTCTCCAGCTTTACCAGGTTAGCACTGAGTTAACATCTCTGATGTGCACCAGAAGAGAAAAGCAGGAGTTTAACAAGATAGAGCAGGAAAATAAATACATTTACTACTGTTAGTGGCACTGCTGGTTTGGGGGGGATGGACAGAGTGAGGAACTTTTAAAACATCCTGTTCTGTGCTGAATGTATTTCAGGAGTCACCAAACAACAGAGAGAGTTCAGTGTCCAGCCAGCCAGAATGTCTCACGTGGAGTTAGAGAATTCCTGCCCATTTATCCCATCCCATGCAATAGTTCCCAAGGATAACCTGTAACCATGCCCCTGTCCTTCAGGGACACAGAGTGCCAGGGCCCCTTTTTGGTTTCTTGTAGTGAATTTCCTTCCACAGGTGCAGATGCTGCCCAAGAGTTTGGTAAAAGCTCTTCCTGGCAGGAACCTGGGCTGCTGTGGATCCACTGGCACCAGTGGGAGTTCTTGGAGAGCATCCACAGGACATTGGGTTCCACTCAGCTTTGAGGCTGAATCAAAGAAACAGCAGCAGAAGCCTAAAGCCAGAGGTACTTTAAAATAAAGGAAATTAACACAAAATAAAGAAAAGAGAAATTAAAGCCTCTTCTAAGCCACTGCATTTTCAGAAAAAGAGGTGCAAAGCTGATCTTTTCAGCCAGTTCCAGATGACAGATTTCATTCTGTGAATCCTTCTCTCTCAAGCCTTCTTCTCCCCTCACCATTCCTCTAAAAGATCATCCAGGCTCTTCCTCCAACTTTTCCCTGTGTTCCTTCCATTGTCACCCAGCTTACAGTCAAGGGCATTGCTCATTTCAGATTTCCCATGCTCTGCTTTGAGTCATTCACCAGAGCTCACGGTGTTCCAGTGTGTTCTCTTCCAGCTGCCAGCTCTCCTCACTCCCTGAGACAAGATGGGGTTTCATCCATCAGGTTCCTTCATTCAGGGACAGAAACAAGCACAGCTGCAAGGAACTCCTCATGGAGAGAGGTGAGACTGTCTGGAAACAGAGGGTCTGGAAATTGCAGTCCCATCTTTCCTTGTGCAGCATTTCCATACCCCTGTTGTGTTAAGCTATGGACTCTCCATTTTATTGGTTTGGGGTTTTTTCCTTTCACACATCCCACTTTTCTTTAATTGGTTATCACAATTTCCTTGGTTAATTATTCCATTTCCATGCTATGCAGAAGAAGAAATCCCACTCATTTCATGGACTGGTTGTGCAGTTAACCAGGCCACCATCCCTCACTAATGATGTCATCCCAAATTCCACACCCAGATGTGTCCTGGCCCATCCTCACTGGAAAATTGTCCCTTCCTGAGACCTCAGACCTCCTCTTTCCAGCATTCCCACTGCAAGTGCCTTCCCCAGCCTCCAGCTCCCCAGGCTCCATCTGGGGACAGGGACACCACTCCCTCCCCAGGAGAAGGACACAGCAGGGCAGGGACAGCTCAGTGACACCCCTCCATCACTTCAGTAGGTCACAGCCTTGCCTAAAAGCACTTTTTGGCCCACATCCCCCCTCCCCTGGGCAGGGCAGCTGATCCAGCACAGGCAGCTCCGGAATCAGGGCAGCCACTCCACTCTCTGCTGCTGGAGCTGGAGCAGGTAAAGCCCAGTGGGGGATCCAGTGCTGGCAGAAAGTAACTCCATCTGACTGCTGAGCAGCTCTGCTCTTCCCTGCCTCTTCCCTGCCTCACTTTTCTTATCCTTAAATGCCTCCCTGTCTCCTCTCCCACACAGAGATTTCCAGGAGAACCAAGCTCCTGGGGTGTCAGCTTCCAGAGCAGCTTGGAATTTCAACACACCCCTCAGAGAAGCAGAAGGAAAAGTCACCAGGAGTGGACTTCCCTTGCTTTTTAAACCAACAATTCCTTGAGGTTTTGTATCCAAAGCCAAGCCCTTATCACTAAAAAAAAAAAGTAAGGCAGAGAAGACATCAAAGTTTCCATTCAGATTAGTCCTGAAACCTCAGAATTTTATTATAAATAACAAGAAATAATTTCTTTTTTCTTGAGTGTGCAGATTTAAGAGACTGAATAAACATTTTGGCTTTTAATAAAACATCCCTTTTCTAGTCTTATGGTAGCACAGAGAATTTGGAATCATAGGCAAATTCAAAGCAGGCAACTTCAAGGTTGGATCAGGTCACCAAGAGCCTTGTCCAACTTTGTTCTGAAACCCTCCTGGAATGTTCATCCCTCATATTCATGGACAGCCTGTTCTGGTGCCTCACAACTCTGGAGCTCAACAGCTTCACCCAAGGCTCTCTAAAAGGTTCAGAAACCTGCAGGGAACTAAATGAGAATGGCAGAATAAATTGCTTTACACAACCCATATGATTAAGGGAGCCTTCATCAGAATGCAGGTGTGAAGAGAGGTGGCAAACCAGGTCAGGTTGGCTCCCCTTCCTTCTGTAGTCTGTCAGGAAGAACTCCAAAGGGATAAATATCTGGTTGCCTCACCAGTTAAAGTGCTTTAACAGCTGGTTCTCCTTCAGTGTTTCATTTTCGTCTCAGCCCATCTCACCACGCCTGGTTTAGGTGGACACAGATCCATGAGAGCCTTCTGGAACCTCTCAGGTGCATCCTCACTTTGGAAGAAGCACAGGGACTATGATGAGGGCCCAGCTTCACCCTGAGAGGTCCCTGCCTGCCCACCCATCACCACAGGGCCTCTGCAGAGGCTCCTGCCCAGAGGGATCTGCTGGAAGGCTCTGCTGCCCTGGGAGATCCCTGGAAAATCCACTGTGGATGCCATTCCCTGGAGCAGCTCCACGCTCCAGAGCCTGTTTAGATGCCCTTCTTAATGGCTTTGTTCTCTCACTTCTCAAGCTGACAGTTTATTTTCCCTCCTCCAGGTTGCTGCCATCACACCAGGGAATATTTACAGCTGTCTATACCCCCTGGCCATGCATTTTCCAGGCAACTGGCTCATGGGATATGCACTGTCCCTGAAAGGAGACATAGGGAACTCAAAATAGAACTGAGGATGAGCCTCTCAGGGGGCACAGGCTCCTTGTGGCTCCCTTAATTTCCTCCCAAGCTCCTTAGCATATGGAAAATTAAGACCCCACATTAAAAGAGTTCAGAAGTTGTCTCTAAAAAGCACCGCACAAGGTGGAGAGGGAGTTCAGGAGGAATTTCTTCATGGAAAGGGTTGTTCATCATTGGAAGGGGCTGCCCAGGGAGGTTTGGAGTCCCCATCCCTGGAGGTGTCCAAGGAAGGACTGGACATGGCACTCAGTGCTCAGGGCTGGGGACAAGGTGGGGATCGGGCACAGGTTGGACTTGATGGCCTGGGAGGTCTTTTCCAACCAGAATGATTCTGGTATTCTGGGAATCCAGGACTCTGGGATTCTGTGAGCCAGTTCTGCTGCAGGTGCAGCTGTATCCCAGTGTTGAGCTGTTGGGAAAGAGCTGGGAGGGCCCTGTTGGAGCCACCTGCTGTGCTCAAGCCCTTTGATCCCAGCCTGGCCTGACCACAGCTATGCCTGGGCTTGACCTTGCTGATCCTGGCTTGGCTTCCCAGCTGGATCCAGGATCTGTCACCATGACCCTGGCTGGACGTGGCTGGCTGAGCCCAGCTGTGGCTGCTGGACCCTCTCCTGTCAGCCAGGACATCACTCCTGCCTCACTGTTCCCACTCCTGCCTCGTGTTCTCCCTGGAACAGCTCCTCCTGCTGCTCCTGCCAATTTATATCCGACTGTACTGTTGGAAAACACAGTGCAGAAAGGCAGGGACATGTGGGAGAGCATCTTCCTTCCTCTTGTTATAAAACAGAGCCGAGTTGTTTCTGGGTTTGCAGAGCTTGTTGGTGATATTTTCCTTCCTGTGCTTTTCCCTTAGGCTCCTCTGCTCCAACCAGAAAAAAAAAAATATTCCCACCGTTTCATTGGAAAGGTGCCAGTTGCTGGGTGAGTCACTGCTGTGGATTCACACTTAGGGCTGTCTGTCACTCTGTAGCTGGCCTTCTCAGGTGGTAATTGGGATGTGCTGTTTGCAGTGCCAGGCAATCCTGGGAAAGGCCACTTCCGCTGGGAGCTGGGACACCACACAGCTCTCCATCCTCAGGACACCTCAGCCCGGATCCCAGCCTCTCTGCTGCTGCAGATAGGGAGCCTGAATGGATGCTCTGTGCAAATAGAACATTAATTTTCCTGACAGGGTAATAATAAAGGCACTAAATCAGTAGCGGGATTTTTTGCGTTACACACACTATTTAAATGACTTGTCATCCCTACAAATTGTACACTGGATAAATGACTGCTCCAATGTTTACACATGTGACTTGCAATTGAGACTTTCTAGCCATGAAGTGGCATTAGTGAAGAAAAATGTGCTGGGCAGTGATAGTCCTCAAATAATTCACTCTTCCTGAACAGGAACTGTCTCTCCTGAAGTGCTTTAATGCTGAGATCAAAATATGACCTCCTGAGACACTGTTTAATCTACATCAAAAGGTGAAAATTAGGGAATATGCTCCAGGATCCTGCTTCTTGCAGGTGCAGGTGCTCACAAAGCTCAGAGCACGCAGCCATAAGATGTGGGCTCCCTCTCACCTCACCAAAAAGTGTTAACCACAACCAGGGATTGCTCCAAGGAAAGCTCAGCCCCTGCTTCAGCCTGGATGGCTTGGACAGGCTTGCCAAAAGCAATAGTTCCAGGGAGAGGAATTCTGGCATGAGGAGTTGCTCTCCAAGATCCTGAAGCTGTTCTGACCTGTGGCTGGTGTCTGCTCTGTGTCCCTTGGGAAGGCCCTGCCCTGCTGCAGGCTCAGCAGGGAGCACAGGCAGCACCCACCATGCAGCCCTGTGTCCTTTGGGCACATCTCAGTGTGCAAGGCAAGGACTTCTGGCTTTGGAGGAACTGCAGAATCACTGCAGGGTCAATTAAAAGACCTCTGAAGTCATTAAGTCCAACCCATGACCCAACACTGCCTTGTCAAGCAGAGCATGGCAGGTCCAGTCTTCCCTTAAACACCTGCAGCCACAGTGCAGCCACAGCATCCTGCAGGAACAGCTCAGGGCAGGCTGACAGAGCACACTCATGAGGACTCACCCCACCCCTTTTGGCAGGGTCAGACTGGATTCTTTTGTGTTATCTCCCTGTGGCCAAGCCTAAATTGTGAGCTGGTCTCCCTTGCACTGGAGGACACCGAGACATGATTTGGACACACCAAACCAGCCAGCTCTGGGGGCTGACCCCACCCCATCCACCAGGAGCAGCTGCTTTTCCATAGGAACAGGTCCTTGTGGAAGACTGAAAAGAAAAATTCCCCTTCCTCCCTGCCTGCTGGAGCAGCAGCTCAGCCAAGTGGTGGGGAGCTGTGGATGGACTGACATTTATACCTCTTAATCTCTGCAATGCTCTCACAAAAGATCATGCCCTGAGATCTCTCCTGGTGCATGTGCAGGGCATTGGATGAAAGATTTACAGGGACAACACAAAGTCCTTTTCCACTGAGTGGCTTTTCTGTCTATTTAGTGTTGGAGTCAAGTATTCCAGGAGGACGTTTGCCTGAAAAAGAGCTGTCTCTTTCAAGCCTCCAATCTTAAGCCATAAGAGAGCAGCAAATGCAGTGAAAAGAGTGCCCTGTCCCAGGAGCACGTGTTTGGTGACAAGGGCCGGAGTTCAAGTGGTTTTGGCAGGAAAGGACTGTGACCTGCAGCTAGCAGGTCTCTCTCACATCCTGCACAATCACTGTGATTTCAAGATCCTCATGTGGATAACACCAATTGCTCAGTTTGAAGCACTTAGAGCTGTCATGGACTGGAAGGAATCACTTCTGGGATCAGAAGCTGCTTGCAAACCCTTTGCTGGCTCTGCTAAAAGGAGGTTCAGAGTGTGGGGCAGGGCAGGCTGCAGGGATCAAGTCTCCACTGCAAATTCCTGAGAATTCAAGGCTTTGCTCCAAGGACAGCACTTGGATGTCAGGATTGGGACTCAGGTGGGCAGATCTGTGTGCCCAGGGACAGATGAGGCAGGAGGAACCCCCCTTTTGCTCTTCCCTTCTCCATCCTCACCGCTGGAAGCAGCCTGCTGGCCTTGGGACAGCCCCAGGACGTGATGTCCCCTCGAGGTTTCTGCTTTGCTCTGCCACTTCTCTGTGTGTGGCCATGGAACAGTCACTCACTGTCCTTCCCTGCACCTCCAGATGCCCTTTCCCATGGCAGCCTGTGGAATATTCACTCCCTGGACAAGGACTGCCTCAGATCTATAGCCCCGTGGGGAGCAGTCTTACCAGGTACAGTCCTTGACTGAACCCAGGCAAATCATCCCTGTGGGAATCACTTCAGGACTCTTCTCCTTGCCACTTGAGAAATTCCTTTGCCAAATGAAGAACTCCTGACTCAGCTGCCCCTCTGGAGGGAGAAGCAGCCATGAAAGTGAGTAATGTGTGACTTCACCCAGGCCCTGCCCCTCAGACCCTGCTGTGTTTGCTGCCTGCTCCAACTTTGTCTCTATATTAAGCTGCACATCTTTGATTCCCCAGCCTTCCTGGGAAGCTTCCAAGGCTTCTTGCTTCAAGGCTCGTGCTGTGGCAGTGTTCCTATTACCAGCCAGGAAAGTTTGGGAGTTCAGAACACGGTAAAGTTACACAACCTCTATTAAAATAACACCACAGCAATGAGCTCTGCTTTCCCTGTCTCACTACCAACCACTCTGTTCTCTTCCAAGAGAAAGTCCTGCTGAAGTTTGCTGTCTGCACGAGCCTGAGCCCCTGGTGTTAATCCCCAGCCTTCTCCAAACCTGGATTTCAGCTCCTTGCCATGCCTGGCAGTTCACAGTCAGGCAGCAATGATTTTTCAGGACCATTCAACCACTGTGCTCAAGTTCCCTGGGCAGGTCTGACTGGGAGATGAGCCTTTACTCCTTTACATGACTGTGTCTCTTCCTCAGTGGGCTGCGGGGTGGTGGCAGTGACAAACCCTGCTCTGGGGTGGCCATGCAGCACAACAGGGACAGCCTGGGTCCAAGGGGAGCGCTTTCCTGCCAGTAAACCACAAGGAAGTTACTTCAGTACCAAAACACCACAATTAAAAGAAGCAGACTTATCTCATTGCTGTGCCACAAAACCAGTGCTGCCTCTGCACTAGACAGCCAGGAGTACCCTCTGTGCTGGACAAGAGATCACAGAATGTCCTGAGCTGGCAGGGACCCACAGGATCCCCCAGCCCAGCCCCAGCCCTGCACAGACCCCAACACCCCCACCCCGGGCACCCCTGGCAGCTCTGGCAGCCTCAGCGCCGTGCCCATTCCCTGGGGAGCCTGGGCAGTGCCAGCACCTCTGGGGAAGAACCTTTCCTGATCTCCTGCCTGAGCCTCCTGGCACAGCTCCAGCTGTTTCTGCCCCTTTGACTGCCTCATTTTCTTTTTGTTCCTTTCTCTTTGTTTTTTCTTCTCTTGCGTGCAGCTGTTTCCCTTGAACAAACCCTGCACATCTCGTGCCTTCCAAAGCCGTGCTGGGGTGGGATTTCTGAGCCCTGCCTGCCGCGCCAGCTGCTCCCTGAGCACACACCAACACATTCCTGGGGCCCCGGCGTGAACCGGGCTGTTACTTACGTGAGCATCGTGTTACAGGCATTTGCAAAGGGCCACTGGCACCTCAGCTGTCGCTGGCTTAAAATAAGCAGAGTTGCTGGGTCTGGTGGCTCTGCACCTCGTTGTGACAGTGGTGTGTCAAAGACAAGGTCCCAACAAGGTTTTGATTCTTCTCTCAGCAAGATGCTGCAGAAGAGCTAAGCTTAGACATCATTTAATCACAGCTTTATAGGCCTCTTAAAGCACCATGAAAGAAATATGTTCCTCAGCCCAGGCAGTGCGTTTTATTATGCTCATCCAACAGCATAACCTTAGTTTAACTCCAGGTTAATGAAACTTAGGGTAGCACCGAAAGAATAAAAAGTGCCAGGAAGCAACATGAATCCTAAATCTACATTTTTCACTGGTACAACCTTAGATTTGACCTCAAGAACAGACCTGCAAGAGCAAAAGCCATCTGAACTAAAAGTTTTACTGGAGACTCCAAAAACAGGCTGAATGCTGTGGGAGTTCTTGGGCATGGACTTGTCTTTCAATCTGTGATGAAGGGTTCCCAATCAGGCTTGTGTTTCCTCTCTTTACATCACAGTGCTGGGCAACAACTGCCTGCCAGGCTTGGAGCAGCTTTCTAGTGCACCACTTCAAATAAATACACTCACTCCTTCCCCATTAAAATATGTTGGAAAGCCTTTCCATGAGAAATGCTTCCATGGGCACTTTTCAAACGAGCAAAGCTCATGGGAACCATAAATTGCTGCAGCTGTGCAGTAAGGGCTGGGAGAAACCTGCCTGTTCTTGCCTAGGCCAAGGGTGATGTGAAGGCTTTTGTAGTTAAAGGTGTGAGACCACACGGCTGCAGATCCTCCCTGAGGCTCTCCCAGCATTGCCCCTGCTCAGGTGGAACACCTGAAGCCCTGTGCAAGAACCCCCAGAGCTGCTGAGCTGCCAGCAGGAGAACAGAGGCACACAGCACAGGGAAAGCAGTCCATGCTCTCGTGCTGAGACATGAGGTGTCCCCAGGGTGTCCTCCCTCTAACAGGTCACACCATGGTTTGGGGCAGGAGGGACCTCACCTAGTTCAAGGACAGGGATGCCACCCACTAGGTCAGGTGGCTCCAGTGCCCATCCAACCTGGCCTCTGTAATTTCTGCCCACCCCCTGTAAATCCTCATGCCTCTCCATCCCAGCCATTCCCTCTTCCTCCTCTCAGAGATTCAAACCCTCAGAGCCCTGAGCTACCCCTTGCTCCAGTCCCACATAATCCTGTCCTCCTGTCCCTGAGGAGCCACAAATTTATTATCCAAAACTCAGAGCCATCCCAGAGCTACCACTGTTCCCAAATATGTACCTGACCCAGTGGAACCCTCCCAGCCTGGGGCAGCAGCCCAGCTCCACAGCTGCCCTGTCCCACGGGGAGCAGGCCTGCACGGTCTGCTTGGGCCATGAGCACGGCTGGTGTGACAGGGGGACTTGGATTGTGACCCACTTGGCTTGTAGGAGATGTCCCAGCCCCGTGGCTCGCTGGGAATGAGGGTCACTTGGCTGACATTTCCGTGCAGGAATGCACAGCATTCTCTGGGTTCAGCTGCACTCCTCAGGCTGTGCAGGAGGTGAGGAAGAGGCTGGATTGTGGATTCCTGCAGGAGATGGAAAGTGGGGAGAGACAGGAGCTCCTGCCCAGACCCTGCAGGCAGAGCTGCAAACAGCCCCAGCTGTGCCTTGACAAAACCACCACGGAGAGAAGAGTAACCAGCTCTGACATGAGAGATGCTGGGCTGGGCTCTGCCTAAGGAGGAAAAAGCCTTTTGCAGACCAGGAAATGCCTGCAGGAATCCTTCTTTCTGCTGAAGCCATACTGATATGCCTGGAGAGGAAAAGACTCTGGGGGACTTCACTGAGGCCTTCCAGTTCTTACAGGGGACTTTTGAAAGAGGGAGAGCCACTTTTTGCAGGGGCAGTAGTGACAGGACAAGGGGGAACTAAAAGAAGAGAGATTCAGCTTGGAAATTAGAAATAAATTCTTCCCTGTGAGGGTGGGCAGGCCCTGGCACAGGGTGCCCAGAGCAGCTGGGGCTGCCCCTGGATCCCTGGCAGTGCCCCAGACCAGGCTGGACAGGGCTTGGGGCAGCCTGGGACAGTGGGAGGTGTCCCTGCCATGGCAGGAGGTGGCACTGGATGAGTTTGAAGGTCCATCCAACCCAAACCATCCTGGAATTCTGTGATTCCACAATAATATCCCTGTTACTTCACCACCAGTGCAACTCCTGCATTCAGGCTAACCCTGACTGTCTTTGGGTGGTTTTATTTTTGCAGTGGATAAATATGAGCCATCCAAGCCCTTCTGTTCTGTATTCCCACCCATGAGCAGCACAGAATTTGGAGGGATGGTGCTTGCCGCAGCTGAGTTCCTGTATCTGCAGGGTGCTCACGGGTTCTGTTTGCCTTGAACCTCCAAGATGCCAACCCAAATCAGGGCTCTGCTGTGCTCCCAGCCAGGAACAAACCCTGTCATGCAGAGTTTGCAGCCAATATAGGACAGGCAGTGCATTTCCCACGTTATAGACTAGAAACAGAGACCTAAGGAGCCTATTTAAAGTATGTTTAAGCTCCAGGAAAGACTCTCCTTGACTCCTCCAGGTTTTGGATCCCACTCAGGGAAATTAAACAAGTTGCCAAAATTCACACAGTGAGTTTGTAGAAAAGCCAGAACCCAAAAGCTGGATTTGCCAAGCCCCAGCACTCGTGCTCCAGCCAGTCTGATGCTGGAGGTGCTGGGATGGCAACAACAATCTGCTGGAGTGTGAAATCCTCGCTGCCAGCCTGGCAATGCTCTCTGTTCCCTGACCTGCTCCATTGCTCACATCCAGGATTTTCCTTGAGCAGGCTGGGATTACAGAGCAGAGCCAGCACTGCCAGCTCCGTGGTAATTCACTGGCCTCAGGGAAAAGGGAAAGGGGCTCTTTCTCAGGGATTGAGATTCCTTGGCATCTCTGGGGTGCTTCAGGTGCCCCAAGGAGGCAGCTTGGGGCAGCTCAGGCACCAGATTCCCAGGCTGTGAGCTCTCTGATGGATTTGCCTCCCTGCAGGATGCATCCCAGGGAGGTTTGCTTTGCTGCAAGCCAAGCACGAGTCCTGAGGGTCAGCAGACACTGCTGAGGTGGTGGACACTGCCCACACAATGTATTCCTTTCACTCCACCAGTTAAATGCTGAGGTTTCCCCTCTCTTTCATCCACAAGTGAGTTTGGCATTGTTTTATTTGTTTGTTAAGCTTGCACATTCCAGCTAAGGGGCTTTCCCTAAAGAAAAATAGTTACTGCCTTGGACAATGGTTTATTTGGAATCACTTCATCTATCAATAAAGTGGAGCCTTCTCTGCAGGGAAATGCAGCAGCAATTTAACAGCAGGGGCCAGGAATGGAGACAACTGCAAAGAATGAGCAACTTTTACCAGGGAAAACTGCAAAGAAAACTGAATGTACCTAGGCACAAACAGACATTTGATTTTGGCTAAGGTCTACCAGGCAATTGTTAGAAAAGCCTCACTAAAGCTCTTCTGACTAAGTGACCTTTAGTTTTGGATCTGATAAAAGCATCTTCTGGAGAGAAGGTGAGATGGTGAATCTATTTGAAGCAACCAATTTGAAAATGGAGTATTCTGAGGGGATTTATTTAAAGATCTTGCCACTGTTCTGGGTTCTGAAGCTCTATTTTTATGCCTTTGTTTTCATTTGAAAGAGAACACATTATTCCAACTGCCCTATGACTAGCAAAGATGATTATGAAAAAGAAAAGAAATGTGCATTTCCTTCTTCTCTTAGCCAAGGAATTTGCATGTTAAAATAATGGATGTGAATTCAACACAGCAGAAAGCCCAGACATCTGTGGTGGCACCATCCCCCAGCACTTTGCTTTGTGTGGGGGATGCAGGAGACCAACAGGAGCCCTCGAGAAAGGGCACAGATTCGGGGAGAGTGTGTTTGGATTGGCAGCAAGCAAAGTTCCAGGATCCCAGCCCTGCTGCACCACGGCAGTGCCTCCATCCTGGTTTTATAAAGATCTGGGATTTCCCCTCTGTGGATTTCCTCCACTGCTCCGGAGCTGTCAATGCTTTGGTTTGGTCAGGACTACCCAGGGGAGAGTCCCCATTAAGAGACAGCTTTAAAATGGGGCATTTGCTGGTATAGGGGTGTTTTTTTCTGCAGCCCAATGGTAAATTACAAGTTGTACTTGAACTCTTCATTTCTTGGCTGTGTGGCCCACAGGAATCTGGTGGATGTGAGGAGCAGCAGGTGTCACTGAGCAGTGCAAGGTTCCGAAGCAAAGCAGCCCCTCAGCCCTGCCAGGACCTGCCAGCTGCCCACCCATGCCCAGGAACAGCTCACACCAGCCTGGCAGAGATTCACACTGCACTGATGGCAAAGATTGTTGGGGTTTTTTCTCCTCCTACACAGAGAAAGAACAAACCCATGAATTTACCTCAGGAAAGGAATGAGCAGCAGGTTAATCAGAGTCCCGAGGGAGCAATGAAATGGAGAGCAAATACTTGTGTTTGCTGTTTTCCAACAACAGAACAAGTTACAAAAACCCCAGTGAAATATTGAGTGCAGAACTCAGGAGGAGAATATCCTGTCCCAAATTACAGCAGCTCTGTGGGAGTCTCAAACTCAGGATGCCCAAGGTTTTGAACTTAAAACAAGACTTGATACTTTAATGTAATATGAATTCAGCTCTACAGAGATTTTTTTTTAAGAATATTAAATCTTGTTTACCAGATGCAAACAGACCTCAGCCAGTAAAATGGAAGGTTGAGAACTCCATGAACTTGGTCAGACTTTCTTCTCTTGCATAAGAAAAACAACAAAATTGAGGAAACCTCAGGAGTTTTTTTGCCATTTCTGGCAAAACCAGGGAGGAGGTAGATGAGGTGATAACACATGAAACTGCTGAGCAGAGTCAATTTTGAACCAGGTTTTGTGGCTGTTTGATGTCATCACAAGATCCCTCGAAAAGTTGTTAGATTTGTTTCCCAGGGAGTAAATTGTTCTAATAAAGCACCTCACTGAAGAATTGAGACTATCTCAATGAGGAATCAATAGCCAGTAATGTGTGTCAGTGTGAGCTTGTCACCAACAGATGCAAGCAAAGAAGGAAGGTTAATATTTGGGAAGAAATAATATTCTTACCAAACGTGCAGCTTTAGAATAATCAAACCTACGTGCACCTGCACTGCATCAGCAACTGGTCCTGTAAGAAAAAGCAAAGGGGGTGGATGGGTTGATGATGCATTTCAAGTTTTTCTAGATTAAACATTTTGATTTTCTCTAAAGTGGATTAAAAAACGTTCTTACATTTGACAGGCAGTGTCAGGATAAAAGCTCAGTATCTGCTCCAATTTGAGATGAGTGCTGTCAGAGAGGCAAGGGAAGGACACATCCTGTTTGTCTCCTGCTCAAATACTCCAGGTTTGGGCCATGGAGTGGAAACACCAGGATCTCCACTGAGACAGGGATAAAGGAAGGGTTGGGAGGGGGATCTTTAGAAGAGCTGAACACTTAGAATCAGTGGATCACGGAATGATTTGGGTTGGAAAGGATTTTAAAGCTCAACCCATTCCAGCCCCTGCCATGGGCAGGGACACCTCTCACTATCCCAGGTTGCTCCAAGCCCTGTCCAGTCTGGCCTGGCTCTTTTTCCCAATGCTTCCTTGGAGAGAGGATCATCTCTTGACAGGGGAGTGCTTGTAGGCACCCAGAGAACAGCTGAGTAGTTTTTTATTGACAGACATGCTTTGAAAAAAGTGGGATTCCCGAGCCTACCTCACATTTCCCTCCAGCCTTGCTTGTGCTTCCCACAGGAACTCTGCAAAGAGAGAATACCTGTCCCTGCCTGCCAAACCATCCCCAGCCAACATCCCACATCCCAGCACTCCCCAGCAGGGCAGGATGAGGTGCTCAGTCCTCCTGGCTCCCCCAGTTTCCCTGTGGGACAGGCAGAACCACGCAGGTTTTAGCACGGCACAGCAATTCCGGGGCGCTGACAGCTCAGGCCTTGCTGCAGCTCAGGAAAAGTACATTAGGAAGCAGAAACAAAAGGCTTTTACAAGCACCCTGAGGGTGTAACACATCCCCTCTGAGCTCAGCCGTCCTGGGGCCCTCTGGACCCTCCTCTGCAGGTCAGTCCTGAAGCTTTCCAGGGCGAGGAGTTTGATGGGGAACCTCAGGACTCACCAGCTCATCCTGCAAAGGGCTGGAAGGCTCTCTTGGCTTTCAAACGGGCTCCTGGGAAAGCAGCACAGTTCAGAAATGCTGGTGAAGCCCAGCTTAGGAGGATTCCTATCTCCCTGCCATTCATTTCTCCCTGGGGCTGGATCCAGGCTCACAGTGAAGCTGCTGCTGGTCTGTTCCCACCCTCTCCTGCTGTTTCCAAGCTCAATAAGCAGCAGAAACCAGAGCTCAAGGAAGAAATGGCGTTGGGATGGTGAAACAAATCCATCTACATGAAATCCAGGAAGGAAAATGTATTTCCATAGGAGCAAGGGAAAAGAGGAAACAGGGACAGATTTAATAAATTGCATAAATCAGGCACACAGCAGGGAGGAGCCAGAGCAGAATCTCAAAGAGGAGCAGCAGAGGTAATTCTGGGGACTCAGAGATCCCCCTCCCTCCTGGAGCAGTTCCAGACCCCTCAGGGAATGAACCCCTAGCCTCAGACATTCCTGCCGTGCCCCCTCAGCCACCAGAGCTGGGACAAGGCAGCAAAATCCATTGGCTCCAGGAATCTGCCATGTCCTTGGACACACAGAGGTCTCATTTAATACATGCAAGTGTCACCCTGGCTCAAAACAGGGGTAGGATTCAGGGAACAACAAAACAGTCAGAAAATGCTCATAGAGGTGAACCAGAAAGAACAGGATTGGTGCTCAAAAAGAGACACAAGCAATTTAACTGGAAATATTTTTGTGTAAAGCAATGAATGTGACACACTACATTAGGAAAATTGAGAGCTTCTGCTAATTAATATCCAGAAAAGAGAGCAGTCCAGGAGGACAAAGGTGGGGATTCCAAAGGATGAAAAAGGAACCTCGAGTCTCTCTCCACACCTCCAGACCTGACACAGCTCTGTCCCAGGTGAGTTCAAGCAGAATCAACCCTCAGCAAGACAGGAGAAATCTGAAGATTGGGAAGCATTAACATTAAAAGAAAGCACTTAGAGCTATCAATTACAGCAACAGCACCGAGCAAGGGGGTTCTTTGTTCATCAGACCTGAAACTAAACATTAATTGTTAAAGATAGGGAAGATAGAACGTGTGGGCGAGCCCTTCCATTAAGTTCTCCTACGTTGCTCTGAAGAAGCAGCTATTTTTAGTTTAAATCACAACATAAACCTAAGCAAGAAGGGCCTGGTCCAGCCTGACAAATCTTATCCATTGCTTATATTAATCTGAAGACCACCTTTTAAAGTTCATCCATATCTCAGGATTGATCCTTTAGGTAAAATCATTAAGCAAATTATTTATGCCCAGCCCTCTGTGAGAAGAGGGCTCTTCAGATGTGCTTAGTGACACTGTGCTCTGTGCCCTTCTGTCAGAAAACATCCGATTTCAGAGCTGCATTGTTTGATTTGAAGGAAAGAGCAATCCAAAATGGGATATACAGAGAGCTTGGTGAGTGCTGCTCTGCTTGCCTTTATTTTCTTTTCCCCTTTCCAAGCATTTCTCATTCTTTGGTGTCTGGTAAGTGGTTTAGGAGTGGGCTGGATTGCAATGGCAGCCCAGAGGTGGGGTCTGGCAGAGGGGAGGGGTGACTGCCCAGCCCTGCAGAGCCCCCCTGAGCACTGCTGGTTGGCTGTGCACACCGAGGCAGCCCCTGCTCCATCACCACAGCAGAATATCAACATCCAGGCATCTCCACAGGCCTCAGAGCTACTTCCCAAGACCGGAGATGAGGAGAACAGAGGCACCAGAAGACATCCTGAGCGAGGAACAGTGCACAAAGGAGCCAGTGCAAAGTGGGAACACATCCAAGGGGGAAGCCAGAATTATCTCAGCACCTACAGAGAACCAGACAAGCCCCGGACATGCCAGAAGCTCCCTAAAACGCCAGGGAATCACAGCATTATCCCTCTGTTGCATAAATGACATTCAGAGCACGCAGAACTTCTCCAGAGATCAGTGCAAGGGCTTGTCATGATGTGACATCTGTCCCATCACATCCCCAGCACGTCACCCACGGAGAGCAGCGCAGGGAGGGGGCGGCTGGGGAAGGATTCCAGCACAGCCCTTCCTGACCTTTCCTCTGCACATCTGCTGCCAGGAGATGAGGGAGAAAGTGCCCAGCAGAGCCACGAAAGCAGAATCAAGAAAGATCTGTCTCACATTTGCTTCTTTTGAACAGCCAGAGACAGCTGCAGGCTTTTCCATTCCTAAAAGCACAAGAACTGCAACCTAGAGAAAGACTTTTCTTTTCTAGTGATACAACAGAAACCTATTCAGCAGCAAATTTGATAGGAAAAAGCCAAACAAATCCTGTTGCCCAAGTTTGTAAGTCAAGTTTCCCCATTTTCTAGTAAATCCCAGCTTTATCCTGTCAGGTGACAGCAAATCCCAGAATTTTGGACACTAAGGAACACCCCCAGATGCTGCCCCTTCTCCCCAGTCTGACACATCCCCTGTGCTGCTGGATCCAGCACAGACAAGGCAGAGCTTCTTCAGGAGTTCCCATGGGATCACTGAGATCCCTGCTTGGCCTGCTGGGTTATGAGAGGATAAAACAGTTTTGGGGAGGGTTATCCATATATCTATTTATCCAAATAAAAAGCTAAAGAGCAGCAAACCCTGAGTTTGGAAGGCATCACCACCTGCTCTGCCACAGAGGTAAAACAACCAAACTCTTTGCTCCCCAAGGCCAGCAAGCCACAGTCACTACAGCAGGTTTTGATGTTCACCTGCTCGTGAGCACAGCTATTTTTAGTAGGTCATTTATTTGAGATCAGGCTCTGGGAATATCCATTTCCCACTCAGCTGGGCAAATCAGGCTGTGTTTACTGCTTGCTGAGTTTCTACACAGAAAAAAACTCGTCAGGGCTTGGAAACACGTGGGTGAAGCAAAGGGAAGCAGCCCCCAGGCTCCAGGGATGGCACAGAGCTGCCACATTTTCACCTAACACCCCCACTCACCTCCAAATGTCTTTTGCATGGCCAGGGACAGCCCTGTGTGTCTGGGCTGGTGTTGCACACACTGGGGAGAGATTCAGGCAGCAGGAGGGACTGGGCTCTGTCAGCAGGAAGGGAGGCATCAGCTACAGCATCTCACCCAAAATCCACAGCTCATTGGGCCCAGACTTGTTGCTTCCCAGTGTAAATCCTCAGCTGGAGGGAAATGGCAGGCTCACAAATACCCTGCCCTGGATCCTGGGGGAGGAACTGACCCAGCTCTGCGGGGAAATCATTCCTGGTCTGCCTGATGCTCCCACTGAGCACAAACTCAGTCCTGGCCCTGCACATCCTCCAACCCCCTGGGAACTGCCTCCTGCTCCAAAACCCAAACCTCTGATCTGCTGCGCTGCCCCCAGGAAGGGACCAACCACTCCAAGGGAGCCTTGGAATCTTGCAGGGCACGGGGACAAATTCCCTGTTCCATGGGCAGCTCTGAGCAGAGCCAGGCTGGGCACACTCTGGGCTCTGATCTTTGTGCTGTTTCAACACCAGCAAGGCAGGTCTCTGGCAGCACCTTTGCTGAGGTGGAACAGTTTGCCTCAGTTTCCCATCTGGATGCCACCAGGAATGACTCTGCCTGTTCTTTTGTCTAGATTTTGATGGCACCCCAGCCATCCCTCCCTCCTTCCCTCCCTGAGCTGGTCTCTGCTGCCTGATTGCCCCCACACATCACCTTGCACAATCTCCCTGGGTTCCACTCCACCTCTCCATCCATCCCTTATTATTTCCTCCCTCAAACACATTTTGTCTTCTTTTCCAGGTCCTTCCCATCCACCCTGAGATTCTCATGAAGGACAATGATCTCTCACACCTCAAGGATCCTGCATCCTGGGGCTCTTACTCCCCTTTATCCAGCTGTACCAGGGCCATTTTTTGGGAGTTCCCCCATCATCCCTGAGCAGCAGAAATCCCAGGGGAGAGTTCAAGGGAGTTGCTCCTGCTGATGTCTCACTCCCCAGATTCCAGTTTTGCAGCTGGTTAGTGTAGTTACTGAGATATTATTTGGTGCTGTTTTTCTGAATCTTCTGGGAGAAAGAAAAAGAGAAGAAAAAGGCCCAAATCTCAGCCATGGTCTCCTGATTCAATGCTGGAACCAGAGTAGTGTGGATGTAAAACTCAAGCCACACTGAGGTTCAATTTTCCATCTTACCCTGGTGCTGCTTCCTCCTCAGACCCAGCTCTGAATTCAGACACCCTCAGTTGCCTTTGCTGGGCAAACACAAGCCCTAAATCCCACTGACAACTCTTGTCTCACTATTATTTCTGTATTCATTGACATCACAATTAGGGGAACAAAAACCTTTTCAAACTCAGCTGGTGGCAGGAGCTGTGAAGAAACAAAACCTCTCTGAGCCTTTCCAAAGCAGAGTCTGCTCCTCAGACACCACAACTCTTTACAAAACCCCTAAAAAAGCTTCTGGGGTCAGTGACATGTTGAAAACAGGGTCAGCTGCTACAGATGCAAAGTCCTGCCACTGCCTCCAGACATTTCCTACCCTTATCCCAACAGAAAACATTACAGGCAAGCTTTCAAGCAGCCTGTTTGAGTAAAACTCAATGATCCTCCTGGCTTTCAGCACTGCTCACTTTGTTCCTGGCTGTGTGGCACAGCTCAGCACCTTGATGCTCACAGATGAAGAGACACCATCTGAGCCCAGCAGGCTAAGGGCTAATTGAGGAGAGATTTTATATAGATATATATAGATATATATTTATATGAGCACCCAGGCAAAGGAAAGGATCCCACACAGCATCTGCCTACCCACAGTGTCCAGAAATCGTAAAAAAATTGGACCAAAAAAAAAAAAAAGAGCAATGTAGAACTTGCAAATAACAAATCAAATGCAACCAAGACTACTAAAAAGTCCCTTGCAGGGGAGAGAAAATGAAGAGGAAAAGCTGGAATTCATACTTAATCCCATTTCTGCAGGACAGGACATTAAAAGAGAAGATCAGGTTCTGTGCTGAGATGAACAGGGCCAAGGACATTCCCACAAAGATCCTGTACCTGCAGCCCAGGTTTATTTTGGTCTCTCCTGCAGCAGTGGCACGGCTGGGCAATGTGTGCCAGCACAGAGTCAATTAAAAGCTTCCATCAGAAACTTCACAGAACTGTAACTGGACTGTTCCTGCTCCAGCCCAGAAGGGAAGGCTGGATGCTGATATGTGCTTTCAGGAGCTGAGAAATCCATGGGGAGCCAGCAGTGCCCAGGATAGGTCCATGGAGCCCATTCCCAGCGAGGCTCAGCCTGGCAGCTCCCTCAGCCCATCCCGTGCCCCACTCCCAGGCAGCCACAGACAGCCTGGTTCAGCCAGCACCAGGGGCAGGAGCAGCCCAGAGCAGAGAGAGCAGGGCCAGCACAGCCAGGCCCTGCCAGGGGAGCAGGGCTGGCAATGAGGCAGCACAGGGCAGATTCAAGGGCAGCAGCATGGGCATGATCCATGGCTGAGCATGGGCAGGGCTCTGCAGCTGGGTTTGTCTGCCTGGCACAGCCCTGGCACATTCCTGGCAAAGCCCTGGCACAGCCCTGGCACAGCCCTGGCACAGCCCTGGCACATTCCTGGCACAGCCCTGGCACAGCCCTGGCACAGCCCTGGCACATTCCTGGCAAAGCCCTGGCACAGCCCTGGCACAGCCCTGGCACAGCCAGGCAGCTCCATGCTGGGAAAATCCCTGTGCCAGCCATCCCCTGCCCTGCATGGAGAACAGGACAGAAACTTTTAAGAAAACCCAATCCATGGGTGTATCACAGAATCCCAGTATGGTTTAGGCTGGAAGGGACCTTAAAAATCATCTCATTCCAATGCCCTGCCATGGCAGGGACACCTCCCACTGTGCCAGGCTGCTCCAAGCCCTGTCCAACCTGGCCTTGGGCACTGTCAGGGATCCAGGGGCAGCCACAGCTGCTCTGGGCACCTGTGCCAGGGCCTCAGCACCCTCCCAGGGAGNGTACCCTGCTCTGGGTACTTGGGTCATGGCAGTGGTGGGGACAGAAGCAAACTGCTCCAGGTTGGGAAAGGACCCCAGAAGCACAACTCAAGGACAGTCTTTCCTGATTTTGGCACACAGGAGCAAGCTATGAGTCCATCCATCAGGCACAGCCCAGACAGACACAGTTCCACAGCCTTTATGGCCCAGAGGAGCACCAACAAATGCAGCGACTCTTATTCAACAACAAGCAGCAACTCAATTTCCTTCTTATAGAAGGAAAAGGTTCTTCCCCCACAGGGCACTGCCCAGGCTGCCCAGGGAATGGGCATGGCCCCGAGGCTTCCAGGGCTGCCAGGGGTGCTCAGGGTGGGGGTGTTGGGGTCTGGGCAGGGCTGAGGCTGGGCTGGGGGATCCTGTGGGTCCCTCCCAGCTCAGCACATCCCAGGATTCTCTGACTACCCTGTGCCAGTGCTGTCCCACAGAAGTGACACGTGGGTGATCCCTGTGCTGTCCCTTCATTCCTGAACCCCTGCACCTACAAAAGACACCTGCAAACCCTTCCCAGCATGTGTGGATCTGTTTTGTTCCTTTCAGACCCAGGTGTCCCAGCAGGAGCTTGGTGCTGAACCAGCAGCTCTCCTTTTATTTAAATCTTGATGAGGAAGGTGCTGGCCTGCAGCTCCCAGTCAGGACACCTGGCTCCTCATTATGGTTTAAAATGTGAAATAAAGGAATCCACTGAAATTCAGGCAGCAGTATCTCAGCCTGCCTGTTGTAAAAGAGTAAGGCTAAAATCATAATAACAATAACAAGCAATAATAAAGCCCTGTCATCTCTGGAGTTCTCTCCTTTATGTAAGGCTGAATGTGATAACAACGTACAGAAAGGAAAGCCCAGTCAGAGACAACACGGCCTTTGGTATTTTTATCACAAAGGAGCCTTTCAGCAGCCCTTTATCAGAGGGGCAGAGTGCAGAGAGACCCCCCTGCATCCCTGGGGATGTCACTGGAGCCCCACAAGCTGCTCTGGCTCTGTGGGCTGGTCGGACCATCCTCCCAAAACTCATGGTAGGTAATGCCAGAGCATGAGGAACTGCCAGTGCCTGGGTGAGATAAAACTGCTGAAACTCTCAGGAGTGGAGATCAGGCTGCACAGGGTTTACAAAGAGCTACCCTAATTACCAGCCACTGGGACAGTAAATCAAGTTCACCAGCTCCATATTTCAACATTTGTACCAATACAGGCCTGGCAGAAACCCCTTTTCTTTGATTTTCTTCCCGTTTAATGAGCTGGAAGTCCAGCAGCAAGGCCTCAGGGCCTGATCCTATGCTGTTCAAAAGAGCACAGGGTGTTTTGCAGGATTACTGAACCATCTGTGCTTTGGACAATCATTCCTTCAGACCCAAGCTCTCCTTGCTTAGCCTTGAAAGGAATCAAGGTATCGGAGGTCTGGGAGCAGATCTGAGCTATCACAAGCACTTCAAGGGCTGTGAATTCAGCACATTAGTCAGGGATTCAAACCCCTAAATATCCTCAAATCGTTCAAATTATCAGAATGTTTAGATCAAACATCAAAACAGGCAGTGGAGACAATTTAACTTCTTTTACGCTTCATTTCAAAGCACTGGGTTTTTCAAACTGATAAAATTTGACCATTAGAAATTCCAGCTTATTGCAGCACAGTAGCAAAGTATGCCAATTAAAAGACGAAAAAAAAAAGGGGGGTGTTGTCATTTTTCTGAAGATATCAGAGTGGCAGCTTTCTAAGGAGAAGATGATTTGAAGGAAATATATTGTCAGAACAGCAAAGTGGCCAAGCTCCAGCAGAACAGCCTTTGGCTACGGAAGTACCACAGCTCCTGGGCAGCCCTGCTTTGGGAAGTTTGGGGTTTGAGAGTTCAGCTCCAGCCCAAAGCTCTGCAAGGCCTGGATCTGACTGACAGATCAGCTTCTCTTTTGAAGTGAATGTCAACATTTCCTGACTCAAGGTAGACGTTTACAAGCACGAACTTCAAATTCACCATTCAGCCCAAGGAGAAAAGACTGCAAATAGGGCATGGAGTTACAGCTGTTAATCAGTGTTCTGTGTGTGGCATCTTTCACAGAAATCCCCCAGGTCTCCTGCCTTCAGCAAGCACATTCAGCCTTTAGTTCAATACTTCATGAGGAAGAAAACCCAGAAAATCAGCAGAACAGAACAGTACTGCCAGCAGTGACAGATGCCTGCACAAGGCCAAGGAAAGCCTGATAACTGGTGAGATCTGGCCCCACATGACTATGGTGCAGGTACAGAGGAAGGCAGTGCCTGAAAACAGAAGGGAAATACCAGCTTAAAAATTCCTGAGATTTTCAGCACCACACCTGAAGCTGAAATAAAAAGAAGCACTGCTTGCTACTGAAGTCATTTGAAAGTAGGAATCTGTCAGTGCAAGGAAACATCTCTTTCCCTGGCCTTATCTAGCACTGATTGGGCTTTAGCAAAAGGGGAAACATTTTCTTCCCCAATTGTACATATGTCCCATGATTTATATTCTTTACAGTGTTTTTATGAGCTTCTTTAGCACACCATCCAGTGTAATAACAGCATGGTAATTGTGTTGGCTGCATGTCCTGGCACTTAATTATAATCCTGTCATTGTCATTTCCCAGCTTGTCTAACAGAATAACCTTGCCACGTGGCTGACATCCAATTAAGGGAGAGGGGGGAGAAGGAGAGGAAAAATACACAAATATGATATCAATATAAAAGACAGTTGCTTGATGTCTTTGTGATAATGTCCTTGAGTTACAACTCTGCATTCAGTGCCCACCTTCACCTGCAGGCTTCTCACACAGGTCTGTGCACAAGGATCTCCTGCACTTCAACCTTTGCTGTAGGATGCCTCTTCTTCCTTTCCTTCTGCACCAGCACAAGTCAAGCTCCATCCTAACTCTGGCAAATATTTGCTGTCCTGACATGAATGGAGATTTCTCCCTTCCCTGGGCACAGCCTCAGCCTTGAAATAACTGCCTGAAAACAGCCAGTGGCAGATGCAGAGGAGAAAGTGGATGGAGAATGAAGTGACACCTTGGAGAAGTTTAAAACTGAGTCAGAAGGCAGCAATGAGTTAATCCTTAATCCTCTGCATTTTCTAGCTGAGGTTTCTGTTCCTTGTCTCCATTCCTGCTCCTGCTGGCTAGCACAGCTGATGGGGCTGGCACCCTCCTCCAGCGCAGCCTTACTCACCAGCTCCCACCCAAAATCCAATTGAGGAAATCTGGCAAATCTGGAATAGCTCAGCTCCCACCTCCAGGATGCTCAGTGTGTTCCAAAACCCACACCACTCCTCGAGGCAGCGTCTCTGAATCAAAGCCCCACCATGCAGGACTCAGTTCACCTTGTTCATGCAGTCTGTCCCTCCTGCACTGGGGTTTTAAGGGAGTTTGCTCTGGATCACTCACACAGGCGAGTTCCAATTAATGGTGCATGGACCGTGCTGCTACAGCCAGACAGGGCTCCCACAGCAGCTCACAACACTGCTGGTAAATAACTCATTTGTGCTTCCTGTGCAGCTCCACAGAGCCAGGCTGTGCTCCCTGGCACAGATGGATGCAATTCTTTTATCATCATAGCCAGATATTAGAAAGTTCATCATTAAATGATCATTATCTGATCCCACAGCTCAGCATCACAACTGAGGAGACACTGCAGCTGCTTCCCAGCTGTAGGAATTCCAGCCCTGGAAACTTCAGTGAATGCAGAATGATTGGGTACTCACTGCCCTGTTCTGCAGTAATTATTTATGTAGCCAGGAAAAATAGGCAAAACAAGAGCTATTGACAAATAACACACCTGTAAAACAACAACCTGCAGCGCTGTAAGGTATTAGAATTCCTCACTGCTGAGAGGTCCCCATGCAGAAGTTTGCCCTGAGAAATTTCTGTATCTTTCCAGGAGAAAATTTCCTCTCCCACACTTCTGTCCTGTATTAACAGAGGTGTGAGTAATGAGGCTTTTCATGGGCTCCTCTTGCTCTTGCCTTGTTGCCAGCAGGGCTGTGCCCAGGGCAAGAGCCAGAGCAATGTGACTTCAGTCATGGCTTAAACATTTCCCAAGTTGTTGTGGCTGTGTTATTCTTCCATGATTAAGAACAAAACCCTGGAAACCAAAGGAAAACAGGAGCTAGAGTGAGAGCTGTGGGCTTTGGGGAGGCTCACTCAGAGTGCCCACCACAGCTGGCTGTGGAGTCTCTGCAGGTGGGAGCAGGAGCAGAGCAGTGTCCTTTTCCCTTCTCCCCAGTGATGGCCATGGCTTTTCTGGGAGTTTTGGAGCCTTGCCTTCTCTCCCCAGGGAGCCATGAGAAGTGCCCCAGCCTGCAGAGCAGGAGGGCTGAGGGGGCTGAGAGGGAAACTCTGTGCAGGGAGGTTTAAGTTAATGGACAGTGGCAGAGAAGAAAGGCCATTTCCCTTTTCCATCCAGAAGATCTCACGAGGATAAAATCACTGAATGGAAGCTGGACTTACAAGCGACGTGAGGTGACAGCAGCAGGATTTGGGGAAGAAAGGCAGCCTGCAGCTGGCTCTGCCAAGGCACAGCTGACATGCTCAGGGATTTACACCTGCTTGTACCTGGCGGGTGTTACCATGGGATGCTTTGGGGCACAGCCCAGCAGCTCCTGTTTGCTCCTGTTGTGCTGCTGAGGCACCTTTGGCTGGCCCAGTCCCCTCCCTAAAGGCAGGCTGTGCTCCTGACTGCACATCCAGCAGCTGCAGCAGCAGCTCCATGAGAGAACAGAGACTGCTGGAGTGCAGTCCAGCATCCCAGGGAGCCTGCAAAGGGTCACCAGGAATTGTTTCCTCTCCGTTCTTGTTTTTGTTTAAAAGGCAGTCTGGTGAAGTGCTGCTTTAATGTAAATTTTCCTACAACTTGCATTTAAATCGATTTATGAGCACACACACCGAGGGCTGCACCGGCTTAACCAAGGCAATTAAAAACCTGATGTTAGCTTAATTGGTTTGAGGTTTGCTACCAGCAAAGCTGAGCTGCTGAGCTGCCAGTCCAGGGGCACAGCATGCCCGCATTTCCTGGGGTTCCAAAGGCACAGGTTCATGCTGATGTCCTTGGGTGCACATCACAGCAAATCGACCCCAACAAGGCACCTCTGTGGGAGCTGAGACTCCTCCAGGGTGCTCAGGGGCTGGGACACTAAATTCAAGTTTTTCAAGTGAGAACCATGTGCCCCAGTTGGAATCAGTTCACCTGCAAAGTGACCCCAAGGGCCTGCCCTTTCCAGCCCTTTCCCTCAGGGGCCTCCTCAAACACAAACCAGGACATGGTTAAGATCCAAGTTCAGGAATATCCCCAAACCCAATGTACTGAGGCTCCAAGAGAAGCTTTTGATTCAGCCCATCTTTCTTGGTAACTTGATAAACTTGATAACCTGATTTTTTGTTTTTAATCAATTCTTTCAGTCCTGCAAACAACTTTCCCTGCCCCCAGCGTAACGTAAGCACCTCAGTTAAATGGCTCTGACCCTGCTGGGAGGGGCGAGCACGAGGAGCTGGGAGAAATCCCATCCCCTGCTCCACTGAGCTCGGGCTCATTTGCAGATCTGAACGGGAGCCAAGGCTTTCCCCAACACGCCTTTGCTGCTGTTGCACAGAAATTGATGTTTAGCAGGACACTAAGTGAAATCAAGCAGGCATTTCCCAACCAAACCACAATGTTCTTAGCCTGGAAATGTTTTTCTCTGTGTAGCTGATACACAGTCTGCACATGGGAGCATCTCCCACAATGAAATACCATTCTTTGCTAATTAGAAACGCTTTCCTGAAGAAAAAAAAAAATGTTATTCAAAGCTAAGGTGGGTAGAAAGAAGCTCTTAGTCTAGGTCAGGGAAGGGATAGGAAGGGAAAGGCAAGGCTTCATTAAAGCCAAATTCAGTCTCTTTTCTTTAAGAAATCCTCCCTGATCACTATTTCCTGTGTATATATCTCCATTTGACACAAGCATCTCATCTGATTTAATTCTGCTTGGAAAGCTGATGGTTATGTGTTACTGAGAGCAGGCTTTGCCTCTATCCAGGCAGGCTGGAAAATGAAATAGCTCTGAAGAGGCCACTTCTTCTAGTACTCCTGGAAGTCCTTAAAAACCTCCAGCTCCTGCAAGATTGCCCATCAAAAACGTGAAGCAGCTCAGAAAAAGAATTTGCCCTTTCTGTGTCTTGTTTCACGTCTGGATCTGCAGCACCCATCTCTCCAGGGATCTGACATTCACATCTCCATCCCCCACGTTCTTATTGCACCAAGCTGCCTGCTTGGCAAGAGCCAACACATTTGCCTCAGTCCCATTTATCTTTTAGCAATCAGGAGAATTAATTAAAACACCAATGACATCAACACACTCTTTACTGGACCAAGTTCTGGGCACTGAGACAAGGAGGAGGGCAAAGGACTAAAGCAAGCAAGGAAGGGATAAAGTAGCAGCCCATATGTCCTCAGGTAGGTCAGGATGCAAACCTTAACCACCTCATGGACAGAGCCAGGAGAGCACAATCCACCTGTCCCTGATAAAGAAATGTTGCCATTATTCTGCATTGTCTCATAGTAAAAGCAGAAATTCAGCTCAAACCAAAACGATTACCAGCAGTTTTTGTTCTTACATTCATCATTTCAGCTTTTGCACTGAGATCTGGTCTCACTGTGGCCCCCACCACCTCCACGTTTGGGAAGCTCTCCTCACCTGGCCTTGCATTGAGGATTTATTGTGTTCTGACCTCTTTGAAGGCAGAAGTTTTACTACCCCCTACCAGCCTTGTTTTCATCCCAGTTGTTTAAGGGAACTTTCCCCATCTGATCCAGGCAAAACCCTTTCATTTAGCAGCTGGAGATCAAAGTTGATTTACCCATCTCAAAGGGCTTCACAAAAGCACAATTAAAAACACATCCTCACCCACAAACAGGTGAGACAAGAGCAGCACAAGGATCCCCCACACCAGGATACTGCTGGAAAGGAACAAACAGGAAAGGACAAAGGAAAAAGCAGAAACCTCCATGGAAGAAAAGTGATGGAGATCCCCCTCTCGACAGCATCAACTTTCCATCACCTCCCCTTGTCCCAGATTTGTATTCTCAGTTGTGCCGTTTCAGACACAATTTTCCAAGGATAAAATCTTCATTTCAGCAGCCCAGAGCTGACAGGAGCACAGGGGGTTTGCCCATCCTCGGGCACAGCCCAGGGCTGTAACCAAGGCCAGCCCAGGTGAGGGGTTGGCTTTTGGGGGCTGCTTTGGCCACAGAATCTGACATGTGATTCCCAGGAAGTGCTGCTGACAAGGGCTCTGTCCAGGCTCTTCTTGTAGCATGGCATTTTACAAAGTTAACCACGTGCTTTTAAAAATTTATTATTTTTTTTCTTTTATTTCCATTTTAAATTAATTTAAATTTAATTTTTAGTTCTTTGTTTTAAATATTTTCCATGTTATTTCTTTTAGCTTCGTCTGATGCTGCCCCACTTGAGAGCAATTTTGGTAGGAAACTTCTGCACTGGAGAACAGAGAAAATCTTATCAACTTGCTTATCCTTCTTTGCCACAAACCTATGAAGATCTCCACTCTGTGCCCCCTAATGATGTGGAGACTCCCAGGAAAACCGGCTGGATAAGTTGCAGGGTTCCTCCTACCCTGCTTTGGCCTCAATAATAACCCAAAGCTTTACGGAGTGCCATGAACTCCAGGAGATGGAAACCACAGGTACCACAGGGCTCACCCAGGACAGGCCCTGCCCAGGACTCAGGGATTTGCTTCTGGCCATGGTTTTCCTCCTTCTGAGTCTTTCAAATAAAAGAAAAAATTAAAAATGCAGCATTTGGCCTTGCACCACCCTCAGGAGAACACCAGTCCAACATCATGGGAAGTCACCCTTCCATAGAATCACGGAATCCCAGGATGGTTTGGGTGGGAAGGGACCTTAAAGTTCAGCTCATCCCACCTCATCCATGGCAGAGACATCTTCCCCTGTCCCAGGCTGCTCCCAGCCCTGTCCAGCCTGGCCTTGGGCACTGCCAGGGATCCAGGGGCAGCCCCAGCTGCCCTCACAGGGAACAATTACCTCACAATATCCCATCCAACCCCGCCCTCTGGCAGCAGAAAGCCATTCCCTGTGTCCTGTCCCTCCAGCCCTTGTCCCCAGTCCCTCTGCAGCTCTCCTGGAGCCCCTTTAGGCCCTGGAAGGACTTTGAGCTCTCCCTGGAGCCTGCTCTTCTGCTGTAGCAGGTTGCCAGCATGCTCCAGGTACTTGCCAAGCAATGAATGCAGGGAATCCTGCCCTGGCTGGGGGGATATTGAATGTGGGAGCTGTGTTTGTGTCACTGGACGAGCCTGAGCAATCCCTGCCGCTCTTGTGTGCCTCACTTTCCCTGCTGGTAACTGCAAGTTATTCCTGAGATCTCCTGAGCTGAGGAGACCATCCTGAGGAATGCTGGAGGAAATCTGCTCCCACAAAAAATTGGGTTCTGGCTGAAGTGAAGCAGTGTAACAGACTCCAGCATAAACCAGTATAACCAGTCAGGGACAGGCTTGCCACAGCCACCAAACCAGGGCGTGGAATACCAGAACCACAGCTCCCAGGGGAGACTCTGCTGATGCTTTGGGGCTGGGATGGCTCCAATCCATCCCCTCACCCTCCCTCATGCTCCAGTTTCCAACTAAATCCCAGCAGCCTGTTGCTTTAGTGCACCCAGGTCTCCCTCATAAAAATGTGCTTTATGAACACTTTGCATAATCAATAGCATTTTCTGTCTCTCTCCAAAGCCTTGAGCAGAGTCACAATGAGGAATTGAGGTCAGGGCACCGAGTTCAGTGCCTGGAACAGCCCAGCAGCATCTCCAATAAACACCCATATGCAGGGAGAGCTCTGCCGAGCTGCCCCCGAGGCTCAGCTCTGGGAATTTGCTGGTTTGTCCCTTTTCCTGGAAGGCTTTTGAAACAGGGATCTGATATTTATATCTGCATGCACTGTGCTTTGCTGGAAGTGATTAAGCATTGCTAATGAGACAACAATAAAATGCATTTACTTTATTTGGTGCACTAAGTGTTCCATTTAGAATGATTTAGTACAGGGTATAATTTCTGTTTCCAAGCACTGCTGCCTGCTTAGGGGTTCCCACAAGAGGTCTGTTCATTAGTGAGAACAGGTACAAACAGGGAATTCTGAAAATGCTCCCTGTGTGGGCCAGGAGAAGGAACAAGGTCAAGATGATGTTGTAGGGGCTTCTTGTGGAAAATGAGGTCACTTTATTAAAGTCATAATCCACGCTGTGAGCCTAGATCAGCACCAGCTCTGGGGGAAAATTAAAATGCCCCTTTGCCACGAGCTCAACACTGTGTGCACAAACAGCTCTGTGCTTCAGCGTGACAGTGGTGTGGCCACTCTGGGGGCAGGGGTGGCAAACCTCACCCTGCAAGAGTTCCTGGTAAGAGACTGTTCTGCAAGCAGGAGAACAGAGGGAAGGAGAGGCACCCACCAGGGCCTGCATGGAGCCATGGCACAGACTGTGCCCACTGGAACCATGGCACAGAGTGACCCTTGGAGCCATGGCACAGACTGTGCCTGTGGAACCATGGCACAGACTGACCCTTGGAGCCATGGCACAGACTGTGCCCATTGGAGCCACGGCACAGACTGAGCCCACTGGAACCATGGCACAGATTGTCCTTGTGGAGCCATGGCACAGACTTTGCCCCTTGGAGCCATGGCACAGACTGTGCCCACTGGAACCATGGCACAGACTGAGCTGTGGAGCCATGGCATAGACTGTCCCTGTAGAACCATGGCACAGACTGTGCCCATTGGCTCCATGGCACAGACTGTGCCCATTGGCTCCATGGCACAGACTGTGCCCATTGGAGCCATGGCACAGACTGTGCCCACTGGAGCCATGGCACAGACTGTGCCCATTGGCTCCATGGCACAGACTGTGCCCACTGGAGCCATGGCACAGACTGAGCCCATTGGCTCCATGGCACAGACTGTGCCCACTGGAGCCATGGCACAGACTGAGCCGTGGAGCCATGGCACAGACTGAGCTGTGGAGCCATGGCACAGACTGTCCCTGTAGAACCATGGCACAGACTGTGCCCACTGGAAGCATGGCACAGACTGACCCTGTAGAACCATGGCACAGACTGTGCCCACTGGGATCAATCCACTGAGTGAAGGCTGAGGAGGGACTAAAAATGAAGTAGGAAATGAAAGGGCTGGAGGCAGGATGCTCTGGCTCTGATCATCTCTCGGCAGAGAAAAAGAGAAGAAAATAACAAACAACAATAATGACGTTTTACGTAATCAATGTGAAAATCCTACACAACTTATCAGAAGACAGCAACATAAATTTTGGAGGTGATTTAGAAATAATGAAGATTGATTTCATGGTGGATGAAGTCAATCTCCATCTGGGTTTCTTGAGCAAGACATGAGCTCCTAAAAATTGTTCCTTTGCCAGGAGATCCTCGCTAAAAAACGCCGTTCTGGGCACAGATTTCCATGGATTTCCAAACATGTGCTCCCAGAGAACCTGGATGAACAGGGTCTGAGCTTTACAGGAGCACAGAATACGACAGCTGAGGCTTGGAAATAGACTTCCCACCCTGGTTTTGTATTCAGACAGCACCATATCACAACTAGGCATTGTTTCTTTCAGAAAACTCAGGTCAGGAGCCCAAAATACAGATTCTGATTATCACAGGGACCTTGCAAGTGAAGGCCCTGGGCTTTTTCTGGCTGCTTTGACCTCCAAGCCTTTCCTTTCACCACTTTTCCCCTGGATTCTGCTTGCCAGCTGGGATTTTGCAACACTTTCCCTCTCCTCCTCCCAGCTGCTCCTCTCCTCTTCCTGTTCTGGGATATGCAGCCAAAGTTCTTGGAATAGCAGCCCCTGGTGAGCACTCCCTGACCCCTGGAGAGGTGAAAACCTGTAACCAACTGGATTTTGGGAAGTGCAGGAGGAGAAGGGATTTAGGACAGTGAGTTTCATGGAACTGGAGGAAGGAAAGAGCCAATAAGGAAGAGGTGACCCCACAAGGGAAGGGCAAGCCAGAAGAAAATGCCTTCTGATGGTGACAGAAATGGGATAGGAGCATCCAGGAGGAAGAACTTTGGCACACAGACAGCTGGAGGAAGGGGGAAGATTGCTCATGCAAAAGGAACTTACAGGGTTGGAAGCAAACGTTATTGGAGAAGCCAGGCCAGAACTGTGGAGTCTCCCAGCTATTCCTGAGGCAGGACAACGTCAGGGAGGAGTCTCAGGCCAAGCCAGGCTGGTACAGCCCCCCCAGTGTCCCTGCCAGCACACCCACGTGTGCATCCAGGTGCCAGCCAGACTGGGGCCAGCTCTGTCCTGTCCATCTCTGACCCACTGGTGGGGTGGCACTGCATCCCCCAGCAGTGTGC
>VXBQ01003591.1:66736-92850 GCA_013400175.1 Phainopepla nitens
CCCTGCATCCCCCAGCAGTGTGCTCACATCCCCTCAGAGCCCTGCATCCCCCAGCAGTGTGCACACATCCCCAGCAGTGTGCTCACATCCCCCCAGAGCCCTGCATCCCCCAGCAGTGTGCTCACATCCCCCCAGCCCCTGCAGGCCCTGCTGCCACCAGGAACCGGCCCTGGGTGTGTTTGGTGAGGTGACTCTCCTGCAGAAAGGGCCCTGGATGTGCTCAGTGCCAGGGTTTAGCTGATGAGGAGGTGCTGGGTCATAGGCTGCACTTGATGATCTCAAAGGTCTTTTCCAAGCTGGTTCATTCTGTGATTCTGTGATTCTTAGGGGCCAGGCTGCAGGAGCACAGGGCCAGTGTGAGGTGGGAGCTGTTTCTCTGCAGTGTGTGTACCCTGATCCCCTCCTTCTGTCCCTGTGCGCAGCTCAGCCCAGTTCCTGCTGCTCTGGAAGAAATATTCCTTTGCAAATGGATGGCAAGAGAGAAAGTTTTCACAGGCAAGCTGCAGTTTGGAATTGGGATCCCACCACATGCCAGGCTTATGATGCCTCTGGGTAGTCCCTGAATTTGTCCTTATGTGATTTCTAAAACATTCTTGTGGAAAATGCGTTGTAAAATTATTTTTGTGCTGGAGTTAGTTGTTGAGTTTGGGATCTCTTGATAGGGAAACCCTTGTCAGGTTGGTGTTGGAATTCAATGAGGTAAATGGGACTTGTTGTATTTGGTCTTTAGAGTTGTGTATTCTTTCTTATTTTGTAGTTTAGTGCCTTGGCTGATAGTAGGCTTAGCACACTTTAGAGAAATGTACTAGGAAGTTATAAGATGTGTGGGTTTTTTATATAGATAGGATATCTAATTAACTTTTAAAATGTATCTAAAACATATTTTATTTTTATTCTATTATAAATAACTATTTGTTTGTTCACCCTATAATGTGGGTGGTTTTGCCTAATGAATTTGTGCTAGTATATATTTTTCACCCTATGATAAACTATACAATTATCTACTTCACAAACTCATAAAACTTAACTCATCACAAAGTCCTAAAAATTTTCTCTATTATCAAAAACTAAAACCTATACTCTCCTAAAAAACAAGACCCCTCAAGACAAACAAAATAATATTTCATATACCCGAAACTCGAACACATTTTTTTCCCCAACACCACTTGGCTTTGTTACTTTTCAAAAGGAGCACAGCTCACCAGGAGCATGGGAAAGGGAACAAACTCGCTGTTTCCTGCAATCTAAGCTACCAATTTTTAAAACTACCTTTTTTTCAGACTCCAGAGGCATATTAAGACATTTTACAGGTGAATATTTTTCAAAGTTACAGGGGAAAACCAAAACCCAACAACTTAGCATTTGAGTAAATAATCTATAATATGACAAATAACAGGAGAAAATGGTGTTTTCTTCCCAAATCCCCAAAGAAAACTAAAAACAGGCAGAATAAGGAAGCTTGAAAATGATACCATGGACACTGCAGGCACAGCAGAGATGAAAATGCTCAAAGAAGATCCACCACAAGTTATACAAAGAAAGAAATAAGGCAAACTAAGAAGTTAGGATTTATTTTTGACTCCTGCAGAAAAGCTGGGAGTTGTTGAGGAAAGGGAGCAGCCCCCATTTGGACACTCTCTGGGAGGTGCTGCAGGATTCAGCTCCTGGAGTTCTGTGATTTCACCTGCTATTGCTGCCAACTCTCATTTTCCAGTGCTTGCAACTGCAAAGAAACCTTCCACAAGCATTTCATTTTTCCCAGAATTCTGTGTCTGCCTCACTGCCAGTCCAGAGAGAATTAGAAAAGCTCAGGTTTCTGTTTGTGTGGTCAGACTTGTCTGGAGCAGGCCATTCTGCCCACAGCCTCTGGGATCCTTCCAGATGAAGAGGATTAAAAAAAGCAAAGTAGAATAGCATTGTTATTATTATTATTATTAATATTAATATTATTATTTTCGCTTTTATTTCTTTAATTTAATTTCACGCTTCCCTTTTGTTTTGTTGGTGTTTTGTGCGCTGGAACATTTATAATCAGTCATTATTCTGGTTGATAGAGAATGCACAATGTTTTAGGAGTGATATGACATTTGCATTCACTTATGAGTTATTAGATGTCTCCTTAGGAGCAGTGAAGAATGTCAGATCTTGACATCTTGTATTTTGCATATCACTAAGCTTCCTTTGGAGCTACTTCCCAGTTATTCACTGCAGACTGACAGAGCGACAGAATCACAGAATGGTTTGGCTTGGAAGGAACCTCAAGGCTCATCTCATCCCAACCCCCTGCCATAGGCAGGGAATCTTCCTCTGGAACAGGTTGTTCTTACCCTGGGACAGAGGCAATCACACCCTCCTAACATCATAATAAGAATTCCAGCATCCATCCCATCCATAATTTACATTCTGTACAGTGCAGATGTAAAACACAGTTCTGCATCTTTGTTCATGGGACCGATGTCTTTAAAATCAAGGATTCTATTCCTGTGCTAAAGAACTGCTCAAGGTTGTAAAACCAGATCTTGGATGCATTGTAAAGGAGAATTATAGTGGTATTTAACTCTCAGTTATAAGCTGGAGCCTACAGAGGAAAGAAAGGGGTACTGTTCTCACTTCATAAAAAACTCCTGTCATTCCCAGCCCTGGCAATGGGTATTAAAATCCTTTAGGCACCCGCTGATTCCCTGCATCCTGCTGCTCCCAGCACTGCCCACCCAGGACTGCTGCTCAGCCAGCCCGCCCTGGCAGCTCACAGGGAATTCTTCCATGGGGTCAGCCCCACACATCCCTGCCTGGTGCTCACGGGGGCTCTGGGGGCACATCAGCCATGTGCTGGTTAGAGGAGCTGCCTCCAGCCCTACAGGATGAGGGGTTCTGGATAGGGAGCATGACAGGACAAGGGAATGGCTTCCCACTGCCAGAGGGCAGGGATGGATGGGATATTGGGAGGGAATTGTTCCCTGTGAGGGTGCTGAGGCCCTGGCACAGGGTGCCCAGAGCAGCTGGGGCTGCCCCTGGATCCCTGGCAGTGCCCAAGGCCAGGCTGGACAGAGCTTGGAGCAGCCTGGGACAGTGGAAGGTGTCCTTGCCATGGACAGGGTGGCACTGGATGGGCTTTAAGATCCTTTCAACCCAAACCAATCTGGGATTCTGTGATCCCTGCCGATATTTGAACATCCAACCTCTCATCCCAAAGCCTGGAAGTTAAGAGTGTTTCTAGATGAGGAGTTTCTAGAGTGTTTCATCTCCTCAAAAAGCTTCCTCCTGGGAGAAACTGAGATCTCCATTTAGGCCCTGTGTCCTTTCAGCAGTACAAAAAGCCTCAATGAAAACAATCTCCTGTTGCCTACCGAGGCTCTGCCTTCTCCTCTGGGTTGAACTGCGCAGAGCTTTCAGCAGAGGCGTTCAAACCCCGAGCGGCAGGGAGGAAAGGCACAGGGAGCCAGACCCACAGCCCCCGTGCCTCCTGCGCTCCGGCACGGAGGGAGCAGCAGCTCCCAGCCTCGCTGTGTAGAAGCCCCGGCTCCCAGGCAGGCTGAGCCCAGCCCAGCTCCCAGCCCTGCTCCCCGGGGCCAGCACACGGAGCACTCCGGCAAAAGCCATTTTTCTCCGCCAGGCGATTTTCTCCCGCCAGCTCCGCTGCTCCGTGGCTTCGATTTGAGCCACTGCTCCTCCTCAAAGGAGCTCCAGGGCATCCCTGCTGCAGGCTGGGAGTGCTGGAAGCAGTTTGGGGCTGCATTCGTCACGGGGACAAGCACGACAAACAGCTGGGGGAGAACAACAGGCAAACAGAGAGCTGGGAGTGGGGGCAGAGCGCGGAGGAGGAGAGGCAGCTCCAGGGATAACGCTCTTGTCAAGCAGGTTACGTCCAGGTGATCCCTTCCCACTGCTCTTGGGCTATGGAAAAGGCTTTTCCCCCCCAAATCAGTCTGGCAACAGCTCTCCCTGGTTCTGTACCAAGAGGTGGCAGCAGTCTAAGCAGTTAAATATTTAAACCAGTCTCAACGAGGTGAAATTTAATTTGGTTGTCCCTCATCCTGTTTCTATTTCCCAAGGCCCTGCAGAGAAGGACACACAAACCACCGCTTTTGGAGCAAAGAAAATACTTCCAAATGTTCCCATGAACTTCCCATTAAATTAACTTTGGTCCTTTAGGGGGAGACCCCCTTTGGTTGGGGTTTATATTATTATTATTATTATTAGTAGTAGTAGTAGTAGTAGTAGTAGTAATAATAATAATAATATTGTTAATATTAATATTATTTAGAAGCCCTTTACAGGCAACCCAACCAGACAATCCAACCAGACAGTTCATCTATATCCACAATATCCACAGACAGCAGATTTGGAGCCTGTACATTCAGGAATACAAGCAGGGTGGGTGATGCAATAGAGGAGCAGAAGCAGTAATAGGGACCAGCTATGAACATTCCTTCAAAATAAAATGAAACTGTTTGAAACAGTTCATTCAAAATAAGGAAAAGAGGTCAAGGACAAGCATTGGTTAAAAAGGAAACAAACTCTGCCAGAGAAGCTGTGGCTGCTCCATCCCTGGAAGTGTCCAAGGCCAGGATGGATGGGGTTTGGAGCAGCCTGGGACAGTGGAAGGTAGAACAAGATATTCTTTGAAGTTCCTCCTTATCCACGCCATTCTGGGACTCTCTGACAAGCAAAAAAAAAAAAAAAAGCTCTTAGGAAATTTTTGGAAAAGTTGACTCTAATGAGAACACACACAGATCCAGAACTAGAGAGCAGCCCAGAGTGGTTGAGCAGAGATCTAACTAAAAATTCATCTCTAAATCAGATGTAGGTAGGAACCCAGGAGCAACCCTGTGCAAGATTGGAAGGCAGAAGGAACAAGAGCACACACATGAACAGCACAGGCACAAACAGCAGCTCAGGCAGCACAGGGATGATTCCCCACTGGCTGCAGGAGAAGGAGAGGGGATGGAACAGAAACCACACCTTGGCATCAGCCCAGCTGAAGATCTGCATTCGTGCAAACCAGGAAACAACCCCGAATCCTAAACAGCTGATTTTTATCCTTCCATTAATACACAGATCTCTATTCAGAGAGTCATTGCTGGGCCCTGTTTTTTGGTGGGTAATTTTCTCCTTGGAAGAAGTAGAGGCAGCAGTCCCTGGCCCTAGTACAAAACTCTGCACAGTTGCTTGGTCATAGGACTGAGTAATAAATTCAGCTCTAGTTTCTTCACAAGCTGAGCTCACAAGTTGTGCTTGAAGAGTTTAAGGTAAAAACCTGACACTGTTGGAGTCAGTAGGTGGGTTTTTTTCACTGCCTACCCTGATAACCCAGCAACTATTTTTTTTAATTTATGTATGTATGTATGTATTTATTTATTTGTTTATTATTTATTTGTGAGCTAAATGTTGTAGGCAGAAGAGGTCTCAGCCAATGCTTTCCCCAGAGTTCATTTAGCTTGAGTATCAGCTGTTTATTGCCCACAGAGCTGGATCAGTCACCTGATCCTACATTTGCACCCACTTTCCGTGCCAGAGATGTTGCAAAACTGTGCAAAATCTCCCCAGATCACATGCTGGGCAACAGAGAGCTTCTCCTCCAGCTTTTCCACACACAGCTGCATGTTCCTTCTTGTAATTCCCATTAATATTCAAGCACTCCTTTTCTTACAGAACTTTCCACAAACACCATTTACTTCTATGAATGCTGATGAGGAATGGACAGAACAGATCAGAAAATGCTGGAAAATTTGTTATTTTGATTGGAGTGAGTGATGCCACACATTACTCCCTTCATTCAGGCACACACTTGCAGAAGTCATGGTTTTTATTATGAATTGGCTTCAGTTTCCTGTGTTTACTGAACCCACCTTTGTGCCCAGCACTACGAGCAGCAAAGTCAACATGACACCATTAGCAATAATTACAGCTCAGGTTTGGCACCAAAATCACTTCTGACTCTGGCAGCTGCTGCCAAATATGTCAGTCAGAGAGTTTCACCTCCAAGGCACTGCAACTTCCCTCCCCAAAAGTACAGCAGGCAGGACCTGATCCCTGCAAAATCCCTTCCCTGTGCTACATCCCCCTGCATTATCATCTAGCCACTTCCAGGCCAGGGGCTCCTTCCAGGTCGCTGAGACACCACCAAAGGCTTCTGAGGGCTCACTCAGGAGGAAAAGAACCCGTGCAGCAGGAGCATTACCTTGGGAGGAATTGAAAGGAAGAAATTAGAAGGTCATTAAGAAAGATCATCAGCACTTCTGGGCTGGGACACCTGCACAGATTCTTCTCAATCATCTGGATAAGAACTGTATTTCAACTATTGTACTCAGCCTGGAGAATGCTGAATTACATCCCCTGGGGCTCCATCTTGGGACACAGTTCCCAAATACATTTCCGCACGTGCTGAAATAGTTACCAGTCGAGAGAAGGTATCTGGAATTCCAGTTAATCAGCCAGGCAACCTCCTGAAAATAGCTGATAGAAAATAGCTGATAACCAAGCACCTGCAGGGACTGTGCTGGCAGGGCCAGGGCAGTTCCTCATGCACAGTTCATTAAAAGGAATTGCAGCCCATATAACCAGAGGTGGATTTAGAATGTACAGACAGTGCCCAGCTTCTGAGATCCTGACTTTGCTGACCCACAAATGCCCCCAGCTCACGGATTCTTATAAAAACTAAAAACTGAGAAGAAAAAATATCCTATGGTCCAGCAGCACTATCTCTCACACAGTTAATCAGCAGGGTTTGGATGTTCTGACCCACAGCAAGTCCTCCAGCTAAGCTATAATGAGGAGCAGTAGGAAGCTGCTAGAGCTCTCCAGGACCTCCAGGACAGAGGGCTGGAGATGGTGATTACCAGTTGTTTACTGGACAGCAGAGATAAATGCCTGATTAATGCCTCAGGATACTTCTTGCCATCTCCAGCCTCTCCTAAAGTCCTCTCCAGCCCTTGTCCATGTCCTCCCCTGTCATTCTCAGCAGATCCTCCCAAACCACCTCCCACACCTGCCCCTAGCCCCCAGCTCTCACCTAGCCTCCCTTTTCTCTACTCCTCCTCAATAATCAAGCCCCAAGAGGCTGATTTTGTTGGCAGCTTCCTGCCCTATCTGGAACAAAAGTTGCCTCCAGCCACCCAGAGCTCTAAGCCTTAAAGGACTCTCCTAAATATACATTTAATCTATTCCTTGTGCTTCCTCTAAGGCAAGTGCACCCCTTTGGAGACAGTATCAGTGCTCAGGCACCTGGCACCATTAAGTTGCTTTCCCCACGTGCTGAGCCCAAGCCCTCACTCAGCTCAGGCTGCATTTTGAAGCTATATTTGGACTTTTCCCAGCCTGCACATTCTCCTCCTGTATCACCCACCCCAGAGGGCTGGTTCCAGCTTCCAGCAGGCCTTGGGAATTGGGCAGCACATTCCGCAGCCCCGGATTAGCCCCAGGCAAAGGCTGATGGCCCATCCCACCCGGCCCCTCCTCCGTGCCAGCGCTGCTGTGCCTTTGTCGCTGGTTTGGGTCCTGTTTGTCTGCCAGGCAGACAGGGGAGCTTTAATCCTTTCAGCCTTGTGGTCTGGGCTCTGCTCCTTGCCTTGCCAGCTCTGGAAGCGGGTGAGAGCACATCCTGCTCCAGAAACAGCACCCAGTAACTGTCGAAGGTCTAGACAAATATTTTAGAGGATTAAAAGTGAGATTCCAACTGGGCCAGGTTAAATATTTAAATATTTAAAGGCTTCAAACACCTGTTTTAGAGCCAGTTTGACGATAGTGGGTGTGGCATGGGAGGGATCTTGCCATTTCAAGAAGCAGCCAGTTCTTGTCCCTTCCAACACGAAGTAGGCTCTTGGTCCCAGTTCCCAAGATCAGCACACACTGAGGAAAGCCCTGCCATGCCCTGCCCTCTGTGCTGGGGCTGGGCTGAACTCACAGGGCAGCCTCCTCCTCCTCCCATTTCATCCAAAAGCAGCTGGGATCCACGAAGCAGGCAAGGCTCAGCAGGACATGAGAAGGAAATCCCAGCTCTGTAAATGGATCTGCTCCATGGCAGTGGCAGCCTCAGGGTCTCTGTTTCTCATCCTCGCCCAGGGGGGCACCGATGGCTCTGCAGAGTCTCCTCAGGGCCATCTCCCACCCTGCTCTGGCTGCTGAACTCTTTCCAAAGGGAAATGAGCAGGGTAAGGTGCTGCTCATGGTGGTTCTGGGCAAGCTGCTCAGGTCCCTCATTCCTGTGACCCCACCACATCAAATTGTACCTGACACCTTCAGGGGTGACAGGATGGCCAGCTCAGAGTTGCCCATGGTGGCACACACCCTGGGGAGTACAACGTGGGCCAGGGAAAACCTCTTCTAACCCCTAAAGTCTGCTCTGAGCTCCAGTCATGTCCTACCTAAGCTGAGAGGCCACTGAGCCCTGCAGAGCCTGGCTGGTCACTTGGGCTGCTCATGAGATGTTGGAATCAATCTGCTCCTGTCTGGTTTGACAGGAGAATCCAACAGGATCCAGCACTGGGATCCTGCTGCCACAGAGATGCAGCAGGACCCCAGGTACTCAGGAGAGTTTTGCTTTGGCCAATGTTTGTTTCAAATGAAAACCGCACCTTCCACAAATGATGGGAAACCAGGTGGAAAATCTCCAAAGCCCAGCTCTAGGAATAGGCAGAGTTGCTTCAATTAATGTTCATGAGGAGTACTTTGTTTCCTTCATACCTCACATATCCAGATGTAAAACTTCCAAGGGAAATTTGGGAAAGTATCTTCCTGTGTGGTGAAGAGACATAGCCAATGCTTTTGGACTCCATCAGCTCAGGTGAGCTGGGGAGGTCACAAATTCTAAACTACCAAAAATTAAACTCTAAAATCTGTCAGGCTAAAAGAAAAATCCTTGCAGAGGTGCTGGAGAGCTTGTTACAAGCCAAGATCACAACAGTTGAGTTTAGCATTTCCCCTACAAGTGCATTAACAATAGGTCAGAAAAGGAGGAAATCACTTCCAACTCCTATTTTGTAATATTTTCATTTGTCACTCTGAATCTGCTGTGGGCTTTCAACCCTGGGCATGGTTTGTGAGCTGCTCTGTGCTGCTGGGGCTTGTCACCTGTGTCAGGGCTAGGGCAGGGAGCTCAGACCTGCCTTTAGACTTCCCTACAACATCCCAGAGATGCTGAGAAGGACAACAAAGGACTGAGTGGAACAGATCTGTACATGCACCCAAAACCAGAATGGAACAATTTAAGTTCTGAGGTCTAATGCCCACTGAGCAAATGATATTTCTTTACATGCTAGGAAATTCACATATTACTCTGAGGTTTCTCAAAAATCATGGAATCACAGAATATCCGAAGCAGGAAGGGACCCACAAGGATCATCCAGTCTGACTCCTGGCCCTGCACAGGCATCCTCAACAATCCCACCCTGGGCATCCCCGAGAGCATTGTCCAAAATACAGAGAGAAACTGTGTTTGTTGAGCTGGGATTCTGCTGCAGGCAGTGATCTAAGAACAAAACAAAAGTGTCAGAGATACTTTTTGTAATATTTAGTCAAAAAATCCCTGTGCTCCTCAGTCCATCCCTTATTGCTCTGCAGGGATGTCAGCACATGGAGGGCTCAGAGGGATGAGAAGATCCCTCTGGAGCAAAACTGTGCCAGGAAAGCACTCCTCCCTCTGGGAGAGGGTTTTGTACCAGAAACCTCACAGAGACTGAGGACAGAGTGACAGAGCAGGGCCATGCTCACCTCCAGAGGGGCGTGTGCAGGGCAGTGACAAATCCCTGCAGAGCACGTTCCTCTGCTCCTAAAAAATGGAGCCAGCTCCAGGCAGGTAGAAGGAGATAGATTGATGGTCAAAGTTCAGAAGAGACTGTCACAGGAGCTTGATAAATGCAACCCATCAGAGCATCAGTGGCGTGTGAATGAAGGATGTAAAACAATGCTGAGTTAAACTCAACCACCCCCAATGCAGCTGGAGAGCTTTATGCAACTCCTGCACTGTGTTTTCCACTGGCTGGGTTTCCCTCCCAGTGTGTCCAGAAGAGGAAGGAGAGCAGCTTTCTCATCAGATATTTCACTTATCCCCTTATCAGCCCCTTTGCAAGCATCATCTGCCCTCCAGCTCTGCCTAAGGAGCAAGATGGGCAAATTATTTTGCCCTTTGCTTCTGTTTTCCCCCCACTAAGCCTCACTGGGAAAGGTCCCTTGTGCCCAAAATGGTCCTCAGTGCTCAGAGACAGTGCCCAGTCATTGTGCGAATCTCAGCTCAGCCCAGTAATTAACCATGTCCCATATGGGAATGCTTTCCATCTGTCACCTCTGCACACCCTGAGAGATCTCAGCAAGAAGAGGAGTGGCAGAAATCATGGAATGGTTTGAGTTGGTGGGACCTCAAAGCCCATCTCATTCCACCCCTGCCATGGGCAGGGACACCTCCCACTGTCCCAGACTGCTTCAAGCCCTGTCCAGCCTGGCCTGGGACACTGCCAGGGATCCAGGGGCAGCCACAGCTGCTCTGGGCACCCTGTGCCAGGGCCTGCCCACCCTCACTGCTGGAAGGATTCCTTCCCAGCAGCTAAGCTAAATCTCTCCTCTTGTAGTTTAAACCTTTCCTCCTTCTCCTGTCGCTGTCTGCCCATGTAAATGTGTTCAGGCAGTTTTCTTCTGTGGGAAGAGTCAGGACCCTCCAGCCTGAGGAATTGTTCTCCTGACTGAGGACAAAGGTGATTCTTTGTCCCAGGGGCCTGTTACCCACAACACTCCTGACTTTGCTGTCCCTGGAGCTTACAGGCTCACCTGAGCATGCACTTCCTGCACCTTTTCTGCAGAAAAAGGTGTTGACACTTCTCAGTGGAGTCCCTGACCCTGGGGACAAAGAATGCTCCCCCCCACCCAAGTGCAGGCACCTGGGGATCACACAGCATGAGCAGCAGCCATGCAGCCAGGCTGGCCCTGAGGAGCCCTGGCCGTGCTCAGTGCTGCACAGGAGGGCAGGAAAACCCCAGGGACACTTCCCAGTCCACCCAGTGGGAAAAGAAGCCTTGCTCCTCCCAGTGCAGGGCACAAGGACACCTCTGTGGTGTGTGAGCAGGCCAGAAGGGACCAGAGAGCTGGCAGGTGGGGATGCTCCATGCTGCAGAGGAAGCCAAAAGCCCCTGGGGGCCAGTGCCAATCTGTCCTGGGGGAAAATCCCTTCCTGACCCCACAGCTGGGACTGGCTGTTCCCTGAGCACTGAGCAGGACCTGCCTCTCCAACCCACAGGCTGGTCACACCTCCCAGGAGACGCTCAAGCTCTGTTCCCCCTCAGCCTGGAGCCATCTCAGGACCTTCCAAGTGGCAAAATTCCCCCAGCCTGATTGACCTTGGGAGCAAGAATTCCCACTATGCCTGGCGGGACACCAGTGGGTGCTCTGAAGCATCTCTTGCACATCCCATTTCTCCCGTGGCGCCAGGGGGGAGGACGGTGAGTTCCAGGGTGCCCCTCACGACAGCATTCCCTTGTCTCACCATTGTGATCCAGCGGGAAAGCCTCAGGCAGCCCCAGGGGCTGGAAGTGTCCTCCTCACCCTGCCAGTTCTGCTCATCTCCTGCAGAGATCTCGCAGTGTCCCCTGGAGGGTGACAGGGTGACAGGATCACAGTCCATGGAGGGGCTTAAAGCTGGCCCTGCCAGGAGCTGGCCTTCCAGCAGAGCACCTCATCCAGCCTCCAGCTCCCTCCAGGTCATCCACGGGCTCCTCCCAGGATTTCCCTGACTCCTCAGGCTCCCCAGGCTGCCTCTGCCTCGGGGTGGAGTTTTCAGGCCGGCAGTGGGACACAGGAGCAGATTCCTTTGCCCATGTGTGACCTCCTGCCAGACAGGACCTCTGGCTGCTCCTGCAGGAATCGGCTCCTGAAGGAAGGAAGTGAAACCCCCCTTTTGTCCTGGAGCTGGGGATGCCTCTGGTGGGAAACAGGAGCTCCTGCTGCTGCAGTGACATTTGCAGCCCCCCACACCTGCAGGGACTGGGGAGCTGAGGCTGCTCCGAGCTCTGCACAGGTGAACCTGCTCAAAGCCATTGATTTCATGGGAGATCAATGTGCTGAAAATGGAACTATCAGTTTCTGCAAAGGGTGACACACAGTGGCATTTAAGGCAGAGCTAACTGGAATTGCTCCTGTTGCGTGGCACAGAATACTAACAGGAATTGATTTCACTCTCTGGAGGCCTGGCTTTGTTTATTCAGTGGCCAAGGGGGTTTTTGGTGGTTGTCCTCGATTGTGAGTGCTTTGCCTAATCCCATGTTTGAAGCAGATGAGAGGGAGAATCAGGATACCCTATGTAAATCAAGCCAAGTTTGCAGATGAGGAGAATTCAGCTCCAAAGACAGAGTTAGAAGCTGGAGTCCAAAGCAACTTCTACCTTTTCTCTCTCCCTCTGGCAGCTCAGTGCTGTGTGTGAAGTCAGAGCTGCTCCAGTGGGATGCACACAGCAGAGGACAGCCTTGGTTTGCTCAGTCCCAGGGGGACACATGCTCTAGACAGGCTGCTCATAAAGCCACAAGCCTGGCCCTGTGTCCTGAGCACTGCTGCCTCTCCAGGCTCCTTGTTTGAGGTGGCACTTCCATCCTTGCTGAGAATTTTCCTTCCAGGGTGCTGCAGGCAGGGTCTGACAGGCAAAGCCCATATAAAACCTGTCTGAGAGGGATCCTTTGACTCCCCACCAGGGAGTAGGATAAACATGTTCACAAAATGAGCAAACCATGGGCACTGCTGGCTCAGAGCATGAGGGCTGAGCCAGGAACTCCTCATTTTCCCATCTCTGGGTCAGCAAGGGTTGGAGCCCACAGAGCTCCTCCTGAGCATTGCTCACAGCCCAGAGGGCATCCCAAAGGATGTTGCAGGATTCACCTGAGTTAAAACCCTACAAATCCAATCCAGTGCCCACTGGGGTTGGTGGAGAAGCTCCCAGTGAGTCTCCAGAGTGTTTGCTGACTGCAGATCATTTCCAGGGTGCTCAGCCACCATTCACAGAATCATTGAAGGGTTTGGGTTGGAAGGGACCTTACAGCTCATCCATTCCACCCCTGCCATGGCAGGGACACCTCCCACTGTCCCAGGCTGCTCCAAGCCCTGTCCAGCCTGGCCTGGGACACTGCCAGGGATCCAGGGGCAGCCACAGCTGCTCTGGGCACCCTGTGCCAGGGCCCCACTGCCCTCACAGTAAAAAATTACTTCCCCATATCCAACCTTAATTTCGCCATTTTCAGACTCCCATTTTGTTGTGGAGTTGGTACATTTAGGTCACAGCTGAGGCACACAGAGTCCAGGTGGAAAATCATACTGCTGCTGTTATCCTGGTAACCAAAAATTGCAACTGCAGCCTCACAGGCAGGGGGTAGATGTGTCTTGAGATATTTTTCTTTTTGCCTCATCTGATAATGGCTTGCTCATCCTTTTGTTCAGAGAGCATTCATTAAGCAGGGAATGGGGCAGGCAGCAGCACTCCAGGCCACAATGCAGGAGGGACTCATGTCAGGGGAGTTTGTCTTTCCCACATCATACCCTGCACTCTCTCTGTGTCTTTTCTGCAGGAGCTCTGGGGCCCAGCACTCCCTGGGTTCAGTGGAAAGGAGGTCGAGTCACAGCTTTATCTCCGGGGCTGAGCAGTGCTGGACCTCCCTGGATGGATGTCCTTATCTGTGATCATGCACACCTCTTTCTGCTGTGTGGCAAGAGGAGAGGAAAACACAAAACCAGGCTCATTATGTGCATCCCCCCAGGCTGGAGGCTCAGAAAGAACATCACTTCCACTCATTCCAGCCTGCCCAGATCCAGAGGAAGTCAGGCAGCAGGAGGGGTGGGAGCACACCTCTGCTGTCCCCCGTGGTCAGAATCACCCACTGATCACATCCCCACGGGATGGGAGCCAGTATTTCCCAATGGTCTTGCTGAGCGTTTTCGACAGGCTCTGCTGTGCTGAGTCCGCTGCTGTCGAGTGTTTCCACAGCTCAGCTCTGCAAAAGAAGAGAGACATCAGTGTCAGTGCTGAAAAATTCATCCTCACACTCTCTGCTTCAGCTTGCCAGGGATTTTAAGGCCAGAATGGCCCATTCTGATTATCGAGCCTGATCTCCCCGATAACCCAAAGTTCACCCCAGGATTTCTACATCAAAGCCAGGGACTGGCAGCAGAACTGAGTGTTTGAAAAGGGCACTGGACCTCAGTTCAAAAGGCTCCATATCCATCTCTCAGTAACCTGGCTCAGTGATTTAAGCACTGCCACTGCCCAAAAGTTCACTTTGTTTCTATTTGAGTACACCTAACTTTCACTTTCCAGCCAAATCCCTCTTATTTACGGATTTTGCAGTATAACTTCTATTCAGTTGCATCATTTCCTGCAATAACAAATGAAGCTATTGTTTTAGCAGTGATGGATCATCCCTGCTTGTCAAAAATAGGAAATTAGAAGGCATTTTGGCTGACAAAAGATGAGTTAGGGATTGCAGGATGCCCGTGCCAGCTGCAAGGACACTGGTACTCGAAGCAGTGGGAAGTGCAGGAACTGTGGTGGCTGTGAGATCGTGATTGATACAGGGGTGATCCAGGGAAGGGACAATGATTGATTTGTTTATTATTTGAAGTTCAGTTTCAATCACTTTGACTCATCCTTAAATGCACCAGGGTTTATTTGCACTTAAGGGAGATGAGCTCAGCTAATTGCTGGAGGCTCTGACTGAGTTTTCAGAAGGTCCAGCTCTGAGAAGCACGGAGTAATTCCCAGTCAGGAATTAGTCAGGCTCTACAGCATCACAGTCTGTTTCTGGAATGAATAATGCTCAAGAATATGCAGCAACAGTTTCCTCCTCAATGGGATATTGTTTTACAGCACACACACAAAAAAAAGAATTAAATAGGAAAATGAAATCTCTTTTTCTACATTTGTAAAGCTTTTTAGCCAAACGATCCACCACAACCACTATGAATGGTTTTCTCAGACTAAATCAGATTTTCACAGCAGAAGAATAAACAGACTTGGCTTAAAAGAGAAGAAATCCCCTTGCAAGGGTTAAAAACCCATTTAATTTCTCACTTTAGTGCTCCCAGGGCCACTAAAACCACAGAGTTAAAGCTGATCTTCCCAATTTTTAGATTTTTAGAACAATTCTTTAGGAATTCATGATTGATGTGTAATCTTCCTCAGGAAGCAGTTCCTGCTGCCTCACCAACATCCTCACCAGGGCTGGTCAGCTGCTGAGACTTCAGCCCCAGCCTGGGGATGGCAGGAGGAGGGAGCTCCTTCAGGCTGGAAATGGCTGCAAACCAAAGGAGGCATGGGCTGCAATTCCTCAATTTATCTCCTCTTCCAGGAAAAACTGCTCGGTCTCCTTTAAGGATGACATCTCTATGACAGGATTCCTTTTTAAATGCTATTTTGTTTAATAAATCATGTAAATTCCAGCATGTAAACTAGAGCATTACAGACAGGCTGGTAAATAATTAACTGCTCGTTTGCATGAAGGGGGAGAAAATACCCAATTCAGCAAATCAGGCAGGAAGTTAAGAGTACCCTGCCAAAGAATAAAGGGTTGGCTCCTAAAATTCCTATGAGTATGCTGGGGTGAGGGGAGAGATGATTTTTGCTTGGGATATTGGTTGAAGATTTGGAACAGTGTGATTTAACCTGGAAAAATGAGTGCCTCTATATGTGTAAGCTTTGTAAGAAAGCTTTCCTTGCACTTAGGGTTTTTTGGGGGTTGGTTTGGAGGGGTTTTTTTTGTTTATTTTTTTTCCTGCCACCCTGAAACTTTAGGAGTGATGGGGTAGGAGACACAGTGAGGTGGTGGTTCTAGCAAGTGGTGGTTCTGTAGCAAGAACAAAACTGAATATATGTAGGAATTATTGATAAATATCTGAACCCACACAGACATCCTAAAACCTTGTTGGGGCATCATTTACTGGTATTAGTAAAGGAAATAGCTCCAATTCTTACAGTGATGTTGCCTTCAACAATTAAAGCCCCCAGGGCTTCAGGGAATCTGTGCAAGAACAGCTCCTCAACATATTTGTCACTCTCTCAAGAAGCACCAAGGCCTTTATGAGGCTTGAATTTCAGGGATGATGGTTGCTGGGTGAAGTGTTTAATCAATTAATCCTAAAGCTACTAGAGATTTCTGTGGTGCTGGATGTTCTCTGCCCTTGGGGCTTCCAGTCTTTGAAGCTGTTATTACAGTAGCCTCTTACTTGGACAATAAAAACAACTAAATAGGGAGCTGGGTAGGCAGGAGGAAAAATCTGCCTTGGGTTTGCAAGGCTCTCTGCATCAAGGCCTCTAGACACCCAAAAGTGACATGTGCCAGCTCCAGGTGCCACCTCTGTGGTTAAAATGTGATGTGATTTATTGGATGGAATCACAAGGGGCTACCAGGCCACTTACTGTAATGTCTCAGGGAAAATAACAAAATTTTCAAGCAGCCGAACACATTAGCCAGGAAAACTTGCTGTTGCCTAAAAAAAGTCCTTGGCTGCCCCCATCCTCTCTGAGCAGGCTCTGTTCCTGCCCCTGGGGCAGCACTTGATGGCTCTGTGATGCTTGTGCATATTATTTGTACTGATTGGAAACTGGATGTGGGAATGAACTGTAGAATCATGCCAGGCTGCCTGGAAAATGGGCTGTTCTTAGGAAAAACAGCCTCTGCAGTGGCTCTGTGGTGAAACAGAGCTGTGGCTGTCATCAGACAAAGCTCTGCTTCTCTGCAGGTAACTGAGGGTTGAAAGGCACTGTCTGAACGTGGCTTGGTCTGTGGCTGATCCTGGCTCAGGCTGCTGCCTTCAGGGGACACAGACAGGCCAGGGAGGTGACATGGGGCCAGAGCCACCACCTGCAGGGCAGTGGGAGCGGATGGATCCATCCCTGCCCTGCACACCTCTGCCCACAGGGTAAGAGTGCTCCTCTGCCTCCTGTAAGGTGTCCCCTGGGACAGGAAAGGTGTCCCAGCAGGGAGAGCAGCCCAGGCTGTGCAGGGCATCTCAGGGTGGGGAGATGAGGTTTGGGCAGGGTCTGTGTGTCCTTATCCCCAGCCTGACATGTCACAGCATCCTGTGCACTGGATTCCTGCAGAGTTCCCTTTCCTCAGGAGCTCTGCCCTGCTGGAGCCTGGCACTCTGCTGACACAAACACTGATAGCTGCTTCTCCATAACATTTCTTGCTTTCTCTGTTCCCTCCTTCCACCTGCTCTTCCAAGGGGACCCCAGTCCTGCCAGCCAGCTCAGTCTGTTGCTATGGAAATTGTTGTCACAAATGAAGACTTCCCAGCATGGCAGTGGTATTAAACCCAGACATTTACATATGCCTCTGGCTCTGGGGGGATTTGGGTCTCCTGGCTGAGCACAGGCAAGGATGAGGCTGCTTTCCTGTTTCCTGCTGGCCAGGGACACTCAAGGGGGTGGAGGGATCCTGTGGGGGCAGCCAGGGAGCCCTTCCCAGTCCCTCTCTGCTGGAATGTGGGTCAGCAGCCAGTCCTGCAGCATTAATCCTCCTCCTCCTCCAAACACTCCAGCTTTCCCTCTGAAGTGCCATGCACAGAGCAGCAGTGTCAGCAGTGAGGAGAAAGAAGTCAGGGAAGAGCGCTGGAAATAAATGTGCAAGGAGGGAGCTGGAGAAGCCAAACCTGCTGCTGGGGCTGGCAGCCTCCTGGGCTCCCTGAGGGGATTAAAGCTTCCCCCTGGGAAGGGGTTTAGGGGTAACAGGAGTAATCCAAACATGGCATCTTTGTCTTCCTTTCCCCTAAGCATTGCTAAGTTTAGCTGTGTTGCTTCCAAGAAGAACTGCGGAGCTAAATCCCAGGGCCTGGCTTTGAAAATTTCAGCACGTCCCCTGTACTGCAAAATCAAAGCCTCTTCCCTGCTGAATACACCTTTGATCAGAACTGTGAGAAATATTTGCAACCATGTGAAACTTGAATGATTTGGGGTTTCATTACACACTTGAAACTCAGACCATTTTCATCAAAGGCATTGCTAAAGTTCACCAACCCTCCAACAGAACCTTTGATGCTTTATGGCTCGCATTTTGTGTAAAACTCGCAGGTTTGCAGGACTTTTTTATAAGTGAAACTAGCTGAAAGTGGCTTTGACTGCATTTTGAGAACAGACATTCATAGAAAAGGCAGCCAGATGAATTTTGTTGCCTTTAGAGCTGCTGCATGCTGTCATCTGGCAATAAAGGGTAATTCTGCTGAACCCAGCAGTCAGGGTTGTGGCTGTGGCTGGGTGAGAAGGAGGCAGAGAACACTAGTGTGGCTGTCCTCTGCTCTTCCCTCTGGGCTGGACATCCCATGGCAGGGCTTGGGGTCAGCAAGTTGGGCATTTCTCAGTGCCTTGCCCTAGGGCAGCCTTCCACAGGAGCACTTAGGGAGGCTCCAGCTTCCAGAATGTGGGATTCCACGGAGAACAACCTATCTTTGTCCAGGTTCTGTCCTCAACAGGGTATTTTATAATCTCCAAGGGTTCTGTTTCCCAGAACACAGCCCACTCCTTACTCTCTTGCCTCATCAGCAATTTTTGCTCTCCTTTCTCTGTTGGCCACTGTCGGAATCACACAGAATTAGGTTGGAAAAAACCTTTGAGATCATTGAGTCAAACCTCTGACCTAACACGACCCTGTCAGCCAGACCATGGCACTGAGTGCCACTCCAAGACTTTTCTCAAACCCCTCCAGGGATGCCACCTTCTCTGCCATGGTCTGTGAGCTGTGACCTGTCCCTACCTGCTCACAGGGCTCCCTCTCTCTGGAAATGAGATTGGAGGCCAGGGCTCTTCTGGACTCTGCTTGTCCCAGGAGCAGCCTGGCCCAGGCAGAGTGGGTTCTCCCTGCTCCTCTGTCCCTGCAGGTGACCTCTCACCAAGCACAACATTCTCCAGCTGCAGCATTGTCTTGGCCCAGCTCAACTCCTGCTGCTAAGGAGCAATGAGAGGTGTGAGGGGAAAAGAAGTGATTTACCTAAAGGGACGCAAAGGTACATGAAGTTTGGAAAAGACCTCTACGATTGAGTCCAGCCACAAAGCAGAAGGATAAATTTTACATTTGCCATTTTCCCAGGCACTGGCTCTGTGTGTGTTGTATTTGCAAGTCTGTTCTCTCCTGCAGATCACTGAGATGTTCTGAGCAGTGCTCCCCACCTGGAGGCATTTGCAAACCTTCAGAAGTCAGCAGCCAGAGCCTCTGCTACGTGTTTCTATCTCCTCTTTTATTTTATGGATCTAACTTCCTTGTGCAAGAGCCAGAGCTTGGCTAGGGTTAACCCTTGGTGCAAAGGCACAGCCCTGATGAAACTGAAATCATCTCTTCTGGGTGGGAAAGAGCTGGGAGAGTTGCACCTGCATTACATGTGTCTACCTGAGAAGACTTTGCATGTTTAGACACAAACTTTTGATCCAACTGAAATACAATCCTTGGAAAATCACCTGTGTAGCTGTGATACAACAAATGCTGCCTGGGGCAAGGGCTGCTGGGGTGACACAAGGGATGCCAGAAGTGTCCAGTACATTGTGCTTCCTGTTCTAGGTGACTGCTAGGCATGAAATTTTGGCAAGATTTCATTATATTCCCATAAGCCAAGTAGCAGGACTTTGATTTAATGATGGGTGCTTAGCTTCAGTCTGAGTATCATGCTTTGAAATGCAGATTTGGGTTTCAAATATGACCTGAAATGGTACCTCTGGTACTGGTGGTGCTGGGAGGGCCCTGTTTGTTTCTTCCCCTACCTTCTTCTCCAGTTATTTGACCTCCTCACACCACACAAGGCTTCTCCTCTCTGTGGGAGCAGCAGTGCCTTGCAGCAGGTCTGAGCACTCCTCTGGTGGGAGCAGAGCTGTAAAGCCCTGGGGGAGCACAGCAGCAGCCTGGATGTCCTGGTTTGGGCTCTGCATCACAAAACACAGGATCTCTGACTTGGGGAGGCTCTCCACCATGCCCTTCTCCTGTGAGAAAAGGCAGCTGTGGCATGGCCACCACAACCAGCTCCTCTGAGGAACTGCCCGGCACAGGCTGTGGAAAAAAGGGACTGAACAAGGTTCCTGTGTGAACTGAAACACCTTCACCTGCTCATGGTGCTGCTATCCCTGCTCAGTGTGCTGGGGTCCTGTCACTAAACCCAGCTCCCCTAGATGTGCCTATGCAGCCAGCCTGCAGCACCCAGGGAATTAGAAAGCTGCCTTCAACAAGGACATCAGGGCCAGGACCTCCCTGTTGCTGTGTGAACTCACAGAGCAGTCTTTTCCTTGTTTAGTGGAAGCAAAGCTACACTGATACTGCCCCTAATCCCCTCAGTCTGACCCCTCAGGCCACTGCTGTTGGTGACCAGGGCTTTATATGAAGCCAAATATAGTAAATAAATAGCAAGTGAAAGGTAAGAGATACATCAGGTCTTACAAAAAGCAAATTCAAAGCTGAACTTGTTGAATCATTGCTGGAGCAGGAAGGGAATCTCATTCCTACCTTTGTCCACTCAGGGCATTTCATTCCTGGTGGATTCTGAGCTCACCTCCCCAGGGCTCAGAGGAGACAGATGGAAGCCAGGTCAATGCTATGTTATGTGGACATGGCCAAAAACTTTTCCTCTGGAGTTCTAATGACTTAAAAAATGTTGGGAAAAATATTGAAAATTACTCTTTGGCCACATCTGACCAAGTGCATTCCTGGCCGTGCTTTTGTGTCTTGGAGGTGCCCCTTCGAGAGTGAGAATTTGTAGCAGATGTCTGCACACACACACACACACACACACAAACAGAGCACAAATATTACCCTGGAGGCGTTTTCTTAATGTGTAGAAGCAGGAACCAGACTGGGACAAGTAGTTCTACAAATTTAAGAGTCTGAGGGAATGCAGGCAGCAGATGTGAAAGGAGAGGGAGGGTCAGTCATTGCTGGTCAGGCTAATCTGGTGTGGGGACAGGGTCACCTCAGGGTGCTCTGACTTGGCCATAGAGATGTGAGGGCATGAGGAGCTTTGAGCCCACAGGAGGGCAGGGAGCATGGCCTGACAGCCACGTGTGGTCACCAGGCTGTCTCTGACACAGCCTGGTCAGAGAGACAGATCAGCAACTTTCTCAGGCTATCCTGGTGTGCTAGTTTGAAAGCAAAAACCAGTGAAACTCCAAGTCAGAAATGCAATTTAATAGAAAAAGGTAAAGTACATGCAATAATACAAAAGAAAAACCTCTGACAGAGTCAGAATACAACCTGACACTGCTCATTAGGGTGGTGGTAGCAGTCCAGATGAAGTGATCATGCTGAAGTGGTGATCCTGTAGAAAAGGTCGAGTGGTCCTTGTCCTCTGAAAACCAGTGGATAAGCACTGCTGTTCTGTTTGAAATCCCAGATTATATCCAGGTGGAAATGCTTGGCTCCTCCCCCTGGGCAGAGCATCTCACAGTGGGATGATGTCATTTTATCAGTCATGTGGTGGGTCCTTGATTGCCCATTAAACAGAAGTAGCTCCCCGAGGGAGTTATCGATGACTCATGGAGCACGGCATGGATGGCCCATCAACAGGAGATAGTCCGGGGGAGAAGACAAGAAAAACACTGCCCCTCCTGGTTTCAACAGTTCATGGAGATGGGGATTGAATACATACCTTTGGGCACATATTTACATTGTAACCTAGGAGACCTGGGAAGTTCTGAAGGAGTGTAAAGAGGAGAAATGTAAACAATATCTGCACCTAGTGTTTGTACCTGACATTCATGGTGTTTGTCTTAGGGTGTTTTTCCAGGGATTGCTGCTTTTCCTTCACCAATGGCCTGAGGGGTGTCTGCTTGTTAACCTGCTGACCAATGTGAGTAGACCTAACGAACTCATCTATAAAAGTCGAGTTCTTTTCTTAATAAAGGCTTTTTAGCTTCTCTGCCTTTTGATCTGTGGAGTCTTTATTGTTGCTGAGTGAACTCTGCAGCGACAGCCACCGTGGCACTCAGGATGGATCCTGGGGCTTAGAACCCACACAAGCCCCTGCTGTCACAGGTTCCTGTGGGTGTGAGCTGAGCTGGGAGATCAGAGCCAGCAAGGCCTGGCTGCCTGAACTGCATTCCTGCCACATCCCAGAAGGGGGGTTCTGGCCAAGCTGGGGCTGAGCAAGGAGGAAAGGAGAAGGCAGCTGGGGAGCTGGAGAGGCAGGGAGAAGATCAGGCATGTGGCAGGGAGCTGCTGAGACCAGAGATGATCCCGAGACAGCAGGTTCCACGAAGGGCACAAAGAGCGATTGGAATCCAGCTCTGAAAAATGGGCCAGGGAGAGACTTTGTGAGGGAAATTCTCACCCAGAAGACACTCTCAGGAGAGACTTTGTGAGGGAAGTTCTTGCCCAGAAGGCGCTCTCGGGAGAGACTTTGTGAGGGAAGTTCTTGCCCAGAAGGTGCTCTCAGGAGAGACTTTGTGAGGGAAGTTCTTGCCCAGAAGGTGCTCTCAGGAGAGACTTTGTGAGGGAAGTTCTTGCCCAGAAGGTGCTCTCAGGAGAGACTTTGTGAGGGAAGTTCTTGCCCAGAAGACACTCCTGGGAGAGACTTTGTGAGGGAAGTTCTTGCCCAGAAGACACTCCTAGGAGAGACTTTGTGAGGGAAGTTCTCACCCAGAAGGCGGTCCCTGCCATTTCCAGCCAGGGCCGCGTCCCAGCACAATGTCCATGCGGCAGCAGCAGCCGAGGCCCCGGCACCACAGCTGTGTGCAGGCGGGGAAAAGGGAGAGGGAAGCACCTCGGAAGCACCTCGGATCCGCTGCTCACACGGCGCTGTGCGATGCCGTCTGCGGCAGCTCGGCCCGAGGGAAGCACAGCTTGCGCCGGCCCGGTTTTGTGTGGGTGCGCACACAGCCTGGGGGTGTGCGGTGCTAACGAGTGTGTGCAAACCACCCGCATGTGAGAGAAAGTCAGCACAGCATCGTCAGGAGGGCACCACAGACACATCCCCCTCCTCCTGGGGAGGGTTTGTGCCCTACCTTCTGCCAGAGGAAAGAAATTCAGCAGGAGCTCCAGGAAAAGCAGCGGGTCCGTTGGGAGCTGAGCGCCTGTCAGACTTGGAAATTAAATGGAAGCACGACAAATCTGGATTGTTCCTGCCAAAACCAACTTTCATTACTTTATAATTCAACATGTGTTACCAGCTCCTATTATTAGAAAGGCAAACTTCCTCCACTGTGGGAAGAGGCTGAGATGGAGCTTTCTAGCCCTCTGTAAGTTAATTACAGTACACATGTTAAAAGCAGCATCTGTCTTAGTCAATCTAGTCGATTATTGCAGCACTTTATTTTTAGTTGTTATCAAGGTGGAGGATGACACTGATATAAGTGGGGAGCTTTGCACAGATCATGCTCAACCGTGTGTTTTCCTAAACCAGATCTGGTGGCTCTCCTCTCCTGGAGCTGGGCCAGCAAAGCCCTTGATGAACTTGTAGGAAAAGAGGCCGTGCAAAGTGCTTTGACTGTGGGCTTACAACAAAGATACCGAGGCCTGGCTGTGAAAATCAGCTGTGGAAATATCAAGGTTGGTGGCCCTTTCTGGTACTCCACTGGCCAAAATCTTTGTTGCCTCACTTCTATTCTGAGCTCCATCTGATGTAAATATTTCTGGCCTCATGACTGAATGCTTTCATTTAACACATAACAGCTCCCTGTTCATGCCCTTCTGTCTGATTCTGCTCCTTGTGCTACTTCAGCTTCTGGGTAATGTGTGACTATCAGGGTGATACTGACAGGACCAACAAAAGCATGCCAGGTGAATTTTCCTTGGAAGTATGGGAAGCTTCTCCTGAACAAATGAGAGGTCCTGAGGTTGTGGCTAAAAGTTCAAAGTCTGGCAACAACTCCTCCCTCCTGCTTTAGGGCCAGTGAGCTCTTGTGATGTTGGTGTCATGTAGGAGGTGAGGAATTAGCATTTGGGGTGCATTTGAGTGCTCTTGGCTGGGAGGCTGCCTCTGACACCATTCCCTGTGGAATGGAGACCTGAGAAAGCTTGCTTTGCTTTCTATTCACAGCACAAATGAGAAGAATCTGCCTCCTTCCCAAGCTAAAATGAACAGGTAAACAAGAAAAGAGAAATCCTGAAGAAACACCTTCTCCCCCCGCCTTCCCTTAGGGTTTTAGAGCAGCAGCACTTGGAAAGACCAGAGAATGAGCAGTGTGGGGTCTGAAGGCAAGGACTGTCCCCAGGGATGCTGCTCCTGCACCTGACCTGTCATCTTATGGTCAGCAAACCTGTTCAGTGTGATGGGGAATGGAAAGAGTATTAACAGACCCTCATCAAATTCAAACCATCAAATTCAAACCATACTGCTGTGTTTATTCCCAAAGGAACACTTTCCAGAGCTTCCTGAGCTTGTGTCTGTAGGAGCCTGAAGCTGCTCACATCTCTGCGTGTGCGGTTTCACAGAGGTGCTGCAGGTGCCAGCTGAGGATTTTGTGTGACAGACACCTCGTGCTGCAGATCTGGTGCCTGTTTACCAGATCAAAAGGAAATCTAAAAGGGCTGACATCTCCGTGTCCTGTAGCAGCACAGCAGGCTGATGCTGTCTGATAAGAGAGCAAACTTCCCTGGCTTTTGTGCAAGGGCCATTACGAGTGTGGGTTCTCACTCTTCTAATTTTTTTGGTTTTTTTTGCCTTTGCTCTTTATCTTCCCAGAATGACAGAAGAAAATGTAGCTGAGAAAGTGATGCCTGACTTGTTACTATAGAGTAGGATGTTAAATGTACAAGGGTTATCAGAGAGAGGCCATGATTCCCTCAGCAGGAGGAAACCCCCACCATCCCCACTTTTCCAGAGTGTCCTGGGCAGAGTGGGAGCTTCAGACAGAGCTTTTCAGGGAGACCCTCCCACTGAGCCGGGAGGTACAGCAAGGACCCTCCTTGCTTTCTGAGCTCCCTCTCAGGGGACTTTAAAGGATTATACAGGTGTCATTGAACCTTTGTCCTGCAGGAATAAGGATGGCAAACCACATAGGTTTGGATAAAAATAATTATTAATTACGATAATGATTAGACTAAAAGAAATCAGAATTTACTACACAGGAGTTACAACTATCAGTGTAACAGTGCCCTGGTTTTGAAGCAATATTGAAGCAATTATATTAAAGATAGCAAAGCCAATTATGAAGTAGATTCATGTCCCTCCCCCAGATCAACAACCATGGGCATATCTCCTCTCTCACCTGGGAACCCAGCAAGGATTGATGGTCCATATGTGATGGAGGGTGTGGTTTGGTGTGGTAACAAGGGACCCTCTGGAGGTGCCACACCTGAACATCACCCCCAGGTTACTCTGCAGACATGAGAGGGGAGAACAAACTGGTCAAGTGTGAAGAGAACCCCTTTGGGTACTTCTGACTCAGCTGGAGGAGAGGCTCTTGAAATACTTTGAGGAGTTACCATGAAACACTGATGAGCCATGGGCTGCTTTCCAGATAAAATGAAAGGATATTAAGCTGGTTGGAGGGGAATTAATGTCCCTTGGGATACCAGAAATGTAAGACAAAGCAGCCCTGTCTCCTTTAGTCCTTCTGTTTAAATGGGGCCTGGCCTGCATACAAAGGGCATCTCTGGGATCAGGACCACAGGAACAGCTGGAGCAAGGCTGGAGCCGTTGTGTCCAACTCCCACTGACCACTGAGGCAACGAGTTTATTCTGAACCAGTAATGGTTGTGTGATTAGAGAGAACTATTTCTCAGTGGAGTATCACTTCCAAAGGTCACAGTTGCTGTGTGTTTACTCCCAGGAGGTCTTTGAAGCCTCTCTGGCTGGAGGGATGGAGAACACCATGTCCTGGCTCTCAGGGGAATGCTCCCCCAGCCCTGCCCAATGCTCCCCTCACCCCGCTCTCCCTGTGCCTCCAGGCTTGTGCTGGGTGACCTGAGCACCAGGGGAAGCTGCTTTTCCCTTGTCTCAGGTGGTCTGTGCTGGCCAGGGCTCCTGGGGGCTGTGTCTGTTTGGGAGGCTGTAACTGGGGGGCTGTGTTTGTTTGGGGGCTGTGTCTGTTTGGGGGCTGTGTTTGAGTGGGCTATGTTTAGAGGATCTGTGTTTAGGGGACCCATGTTTGAGTGGGCTGTGTCTGTTTGGGGGGGCTTTGTTTGTTTGGGGGCTGTGTCTGTTTGGGGGGTTGTATCAGAGGGCTGTAACTGGGGGGCTGT
>VXBQ01003591.1:92859-133966 GCA_013400175.1 Phainopepla nitens
CTGTGTCTGTTTGGGGGGCTGTGTCTGCACCTGAGCCCAGCCAGGAATTCCCCGGGCTCCTCGGGAAGCCGCAGGCAGTGAGTGACACGGTGAAAAGGCCTCTGCTCAGCGTGAGCCTTTGTAGAGCTGCAGCCAGGGCTGGAGTGTTCCAGCACACCCTGAGGGAGCCTTTCCCCGACACCACTCAAGCTGGGGCTCTTTGCAGACACTGGAGCTGGGGCTCTTTGCAGACTCTCCTCACTCCATCCCTGCCCTGCTCCTCCCGGCGCTGCCAGGTGGAGGCAGATGAAAGGGGGCTCCTCATTCGGTAACAAATAATTTCCAAGCTCATCCCAGAGACTTTCAACCTAACTGCTCTCTTTGCTCCTTTCATGTCTCCCCTTTGTTTGGTGAGTGCACTAATGCAAGCCCCAAATAAGCATCTGCACTCGTAAGACAGGAACAAATAGGGAAAGGATAATAATATCCAAAGGTTTTACAGGAGAGGTTAAAAAGGGAGCCGGACTACAGAGACTGCTCAATTGTGGTTTGCTTGACTGATGTTACAAAGGCAAAAGACAGAAAAATCCTTAGAAAATACCTCTGAGCAGTGATTGCTTTCTCAGAAAACCTCGCAATTAGGCATGAAAGGAGTCCTTCCAAGCTTCTCAGATGCATTAAAGATGTTATTATGAAATAACTAGGCTACATGGAATAATTTGAGACCCACTCTGTCCCTTACCTCCCCATCTGTTGAGGTCTCTATCCAGAGCTGGTGGAAAGGCCTTGGCAGCCCTCAGGCCCTTCAGATGATGCTGGCTCCCGGCTAAAATGGGCAGGGAAGGTGAAGTGAGCCTCGTGTGTTAAAAACACGTTGTAAGGTAGAGCCCTGCACAGTCAGAGCCCTGCCAGCACTGGCTGCTGAGCTCAGGCTCTGTCTGACACCTCGGGAAGCACAAGGGCTGCCTCCCCTTGCCCCAGGGAGCCAACATCCCTGAGCTTCTGCAGGGCGAGGCTGGATGAATTCATTCTGAAATCCATTCAGCAGCTGATTGGTATCTTCTCCAATTCATCTTTTCATATTTATTCTGCTGCTGAGATTGGGAAGCCACTGTTTCCTCAAGCAAATGTTGTATGTGACTGTGTGTTCCTGGGAAGCTGAAAAAGAAAGATTTATCAGCTCAAAACCCCACAATGGTGTCAGTGCTAAATTCAAGGAGTTTATTAGAGAAAGGCTTTGCTTTTCCTTCCTTACTGGAAGCTCCATGGGGACCTCCTGCCTGTGTCTTCATGAAGAGTCTGTGTAATCCTTCCTACTGTCCCCATGTCTGCTCAGCTTTTAAATCCCACACAGTCCAGCCAGACCTCTGTAAATGGCCTCGCTCATTGATCAAAGCTGCACTTCACAGCTCTAAAAATTACTGAACCTACAGAAGGCCTATAAAACCAGGGAACTAACAATTAATGGAATTTGACTGCTGATTCCTCTCTGGAAAAGATCCAGGTAGGGCATAGTCCTGCTTGGGCAGAAGGTGAAGGGCAGTTCTCTTGATGCCATGGAGTCGGAGCTCTGGGATCACACTGGTGGCTGCTGCGTTTTCTTAAACCACCAGACTGTTACAGCCTCTCTTTCTTCTTTCTCCTCCAAGCCCAGTGTCAATTTGCTCCCAGGATGTTTCTATCCTTATCCATATGTTATCCTTATCCCAATATTTAGCTTAAATTTCCCCCCTTTCAGTTCAAATCCAGGGATCACCTCCTCCAAGGAACCACTGAGGGATCTGGCAGATGGAGTTCCTAATCCAGTATCCATCACGTTTGAAAAATTGTAGCAGCCAGGTGAAGTTCCTGATGACTGGGAAAAAAAAGAAAATATAATCCCCATTTAAAAAACAGAAAAGGGAAATATCTGGAGAGCTGCAAACAAGCCAGGCTCCTAAAGGACCAGTGAGGTATCCAAGCACAACTTCTGTGTGTTTGAGGAAGAAGTTCTGTGTTGCTTCCTTTGCACTCCAGTATTCTGCACCTCCAAGTGCACTGGATGATTCTTCCCCAGTGCATTCCCACGAAAAGCAGCAGTGCAGAACCCGGGGTCCTTGCATGGGGTTTTCACCCTCACGAGCTCAGTGGGCTGAGTTAAAAACAGGGTTTGACACAAAGGATTTGACTTGAGGGGAAAAAACAGAGATGTTTCTTGCTGGGATTTGCTGCTAAGGAGATCTGTCACGGACCAAAGGAGATGTGCAGGTTCCCTGATCTGATATTTTCTTTCATTCCTTGAACTTGGCTGAACTCCGTGTATTGTCAAGCATTTCTTTTATAAATGTGTGGATTAATTAGCTGCAGGACTTAATAAATGTCCTGAGAAAAACACTTCGTGCCTTCTGATGCTGCCTTTAATGTAAAGGCTGTTTGACAGGAGGTTTCAGGAACATTTGCATGGTGACTCATCTGAAGCACAGGGGGGAGCCTGCATTCCCATTTACCTCGCTGGAAGATGATCCCTTCCTGTCGGGGTGTGAGCTGTGTTTGATGGCTTCTTTGAAAGGAAACTTCATCCTTCCAGAAGATCTTTAGGGCAGGACTGAGTGATCTAAACGAGGTCCAGCCTTCTTCAAGGCGGTGGTGATGTCCCAAGCCTTGGGATGGGAGCTCCATGACCACTGGCAGGAGTCGGCGTGGTGTTAACCCTCCTCTGGGACTGCTCTGCACAACTTCGGGGGACCTTCTGCATCATCCAAAAGTCTATCTCCAGTTGAGAAACCAGGTGCTGGAGGGAGACAACCATTTGTGTTCTCTTTAGCCCTGCAGAAGTCCGAGCAAAAGGCAGAGCAGCAGCTCAAATTCCACGCGGGAATGGGCTGGACCTGAGGACCAGGCACCCCTTGGCAGAAGCTGCCGGGCCCCTCGGGACAGAGGCAGTGCTGGGGGGGCTCTCCATCTCTGTCCTGTTCCCTCTGGATCTTACAGAGCTGCAGGGCAGTAGCACAGAGCTCCCTGGTTCTCCTGCTCCGTGTGGGAAATGTCCCGAGGTGCAGGGCTGGCAGGCTGTCACCGGAGCCCCAGCAGCAGGGACTGCTCTCCTGCCTTGGCAACTCCTTATTCCAAGGTCCCAGATCACCGAGGGACCATTTCAGCATGAGCCATTCATGAAAGCCTGGTATTAGTTTAGATGAGGAGAATTAGTTTCATCATCAAAAGGGCAAGAAACTTTTCTCTTTTTCCTCTTTTATTTTTTTTTTTTTTAATGAAAGCTGCAAGTCTGAAACAAAGAATAAAATCCACGGGGGTACCCTAAACCCTCAGAACTTGCGGGTTTTATCCATGCTTGAACATTTTGTGTTCCTCTGCCTGTGCAAAACGAATTAAAGGTTTCAATCCGGCTCCTGGTGGAAAAAGTGCTCCCATCACCACTGGCACTAATTGGCTCCCTCGTTAGCTGCTCGCTGAGAAGGTGAGCAGCGAGCTCCAAGCGCACTGAAGCCCCAGCAGCTCCGGGAAGGCGGGGGAGCCGGTCCCGGTGCTTTGCCTCTTGCAGGGAACGCCGGCCGGAGCTTTCCAGGCCTGCCAGCTTGGCGTTAAATTCCCTTAAATCTTGTTTGCGACGGCAGCGTCCCCCTGACGGATTCATTGAGCTCTGAGAGAAGCACGGGAACGTGAAGGAAAGGCTGCACTGGAATTACCCCGGGTTAATGCAGCAAAGAGCGACCCAAAGCTGCAGTGCTGGATGTCCAGAATGCCAAGGGATCACAGCTCTGGCTGCCGCAAATGAAGAATATTCATGGGGAGAAAACCATCGGGTTCGGCTCCCCTGCGGCTGCAGGAAGGGGAATTGCACCTGGGAGGTGGCTCTGTGGTGACTCCAGTGCTTCATCCATCAATATTAATAATAACACAGGAAGCTGGGGCTTGCATATTATCTCCCAATGAGCAGGAGCCAGACACTGGGTTCCATGTAATTTAATTTCAATTAGTGCACTGGAGCTTTTTAAAGAATGGACTATATATTCTTCTGCAGTTACTCGCAGACTATTAAACACAATGCAGAAAAATTTTTATGTAAATGAGAATTATCTTATTGGCTTTAGTATCTTCCTCTCTTTCCCTTCCCCAGGTAATTGGGTAGGAAGGTGCTGGGGGGAAAAAAAAGCAGGTGATGGGAAATGAGAATAATGAAACCTCTGCAGCATTGCCTCCTGTTAGATGCAGGAGCCCAAAATATATGTGTGTGTCAGTTCAATTTAATTTGCTGTTAATTAGCCTAAATGGCAGTCTTACCTTCGTGTGCTTTCACTGCATTTCTGTCCAGGCTCTCATTAGGCCGAGGGATAAAGCAGGTGCTTGTTAAAAATACCAGAAGTGCCTATTTACATTACAAAGCTACTCCCTGCACTTGTGGTGAAGGAGCTGGAGTCTTGTCCCTGGATACAGCTGGTGGGAGAGGGGAAGCAGCTCCTGTTCTCACAGGTTGCCACACCAGAGCAGTAATTGCTGCTATTAATGAGATGAGAATTTAGAACACGAGGTGCAGCAGCAGACTCAAGGAGTGGTTTGGGCTGGAAGGATCCTCAAAGCCCATCCAGTGCCAGCCCTGCCATGGCACGGACACCTCCCACTGTCCCAGGCTGCTCCCAGCCCTGTCCAGCCTGGCCTTGGGCACTGCCAGGGATCCAGGGGCAGCCACAGCTGCTCTGGGCACCCTGTGCCAGGACCTCCCCACCCTCACAGGGAGCAATTCCTGCCCAATATCCCATCCAGCCCTGCCCTCTGGCAGTGGGAAGCCATTCTGCCTTGTCCTGCCACCTCATTCTGTGTCCCCAGTCCCTCTCCAGCTCCTCTGGAGCCACTTCAAGCACCAAAAAGCCACAATTAGATCACCCCAAAGCTTTCTCCCCTCCAGGCCAAACAAGGCCAATTCTCTCAGCCTTTCCTCTGAGGAGAGGTTTCCCATCCCTATAAATGAGTAAAAAAATGGGTGTGTAGCTCTCTCCAAGACCAGGTGGACAGCAGGCACTGAGAAGAATGCCTGGGGATTTAGGTCTTCACTTCCCACCTGTTTCTAGCTCATGTAGAGGATGACACCTCTGCAGGGATATGGAGATGTCTGTGAATGCAAATCATTCAGAAACAAAGTTCCCAATTATTTAATTCAGGCCAACAAAGGAAATGAAAAATCTAGCTTTGATTTAAATGAGCCTGGATGAACCTGGGAGAGAAAGCAGAGGTGGGAAAGAGGCAGCAGGGATGGAAAAGGGCACAGAGAAGGAATGCAGCGTAGGGGAGTGTGCTTTCAAATATTGATATGGAAAAGGTATAAATAGAAACAAGCACATGCTTGTGGAGCTAATAAAGGGCTTGTTTACAAGTGAGCAGAGAGGTTCATTAAGAACAGGAGCAAGCACCTGCTCTGAAAATAAGGGGAATACTTAATGGAAGCACAGAGAGGGTGGAGAAAGGGATTTGAGGCCAAATGTGCTTGAGAAAGAGAAAGGTTCAGCACCTCTCAGTGCTCACCTTCAGCATTTGTGTGCAGGGTCCCAGTCCATGGGCACAGGAGAGCACAGTCCAGGGCAGGGCAGTGGGGCTGGCACCAGGGGTTCAGGAAGAGAGTATCTGGTTCTCACTCCTTTATTCCAAGGAGTATTAAATCCAAACAAAGAAAACAAATACCTCAGCTCATTTCTTATTTTCAATTCAGCCATTTCTCCAGTTTTTTGGGGGGGTGTTTTGGTTGGTAGGTTGGTTTTGGGGTTTTTTGGGGGGTTTTCTTTTTTTTTTCTTGTTGTTGTTGTTGTTTTTTCACTTTGTTTACCTCCAACTGGAAAAAAATACAGACAGGGAGCAGAGACTAAACTCCCTGGCAGATGTCCTGCTTCCACTGTGTCCAGCTGATGTCTTCAGCTCTGCAGGAGTAGGAGATTAGTTGTGGTGCCATCAGGTTAAATCCTTCCTTGTACTCACCTTCACAAGGCTGTGTCCTGACCAGTCCTTAAGGAGCAGATGAGGCTGGGAGACTCCAAGCCTGGCTGAGGAAGGAGGACGATGGCCAAACAACCTCGGAGATTTGCACAATATCCTGAGCTGGAAGGAACCCAAAAGGATCATCCAGTCCAACTCCTGGCCCTGCACAGGATACCCAGGAATTTCCCCCTGTGTCCTGATGAGTGTGGATGTAAACATGAGGAGAAAGAATATCCATCTCTCTGCTCTGAGCTCCCTCTGGGAGAGCTCTCTGGAGTCTGCCCTCCATCCTGTCATGGCAGCTGTTTCTCTGACCTGACATGCATTTTTCTCCTTTTTTGCTTTGTGGGAGTTGGAAAAGACGTGTAGGATGTGTCCTGGTATCCCCACAGCATCCTTGCTGTGGGAATTGTCTGCCCAGGGACTTCCTGTCCCTTCCCAGGCCTGTGGCAGCTCCACAGCACCATTCCAGCGCCCCTACACCTGTCACCTGCAAAACAGGGACTTCTGTGGAGTTGGGTGCCAGTGAAAGACAAGAATGTTTCCCTGTTGCATGGAGAATTCTCCTTTTTCCTCTGTGCCAGACAGCTCTGCCTGGGACAGATTGACAATAATTTGGGGGGTGATTGTGGGAGAGCTCTGGCTGCTCCTGGGAAGGTGTTTGAAAACTTCTGCTTGGCACACCAGGCTCTCTCCCAAATCACCTGCAACTTAATATTTGGGGTGGGGATAAGCAGGGCCCACGGCTGGAGAGCAGCCGAGAAGGAAGCATTTGCTTTCCACAGGGAATTGTTCAGTGTTCCTTGCCCTGGGGAGCTGTCTGAGTGGGAGGGCTGCTGCCTGAGCCCTCCTTTCTTCCTGCACCGAGGGACGAGGATGTCCCCTGCTCTGAGGTGACCCCTGAGGTGGCCTCTGCCTGCCAGCCAGCCAGGTACAGCTCCACCAGCCCACGCTGTTCCCCCAAAGCCTTGAGGACCTTTCCAGCAGGTGTCTGTGGACAGTGGGTTTAGCACAGTTTGATCCTGCTGCTGGGAGCAGAGCATCGAGCCCTGGAGCTCCTGCTCAGCTGCTGCCCAGCGGGAGCTCTGCAGAGGGAGGGCAGCCCAGGCTTTGGCGCTGGGGGCTGCACTGGCAGCTTGGCACGGCTGCCAGCACTCCAGCCCGGCTCTCCCGGGCCTGTGCTTCCCCTCCCTGTGCAAACGCCCCCAGCCAGGCCGGCACACCCCGTCTGTGTCCCCGCTCCTCCTCTCGGGGCGCTGCTGGGACTCTCGGAGGCGTCTGCCTGCCTTTGGAGAGAGCGGCAGCGGGGCTGGGTGCTCGCCCCAGGGAAGGGCAGTAACTGTGCCCAGTGTTTACACAGAGTGCTCCGGGTGTCCTCAATCGCCTGTGTCTGCTCAGCAGAGGGATTTTGCTCAGTTGTTGCCACACTAGGCACTTGTACAGGTTTAAACCTGGTTTAACTTCCAGGGCAGCAGTGGAGGGGAAGGTGCTGATCTCCGCTTCCAGGTGATGCCAAAGGAGGAGATGGGATGAAGATGTGTCAGGGCAGGGTCACAATCTGTCACAAGCCATGAGGAGGTGAGGGTGGGCTTGGCTTTCCTGCACGTTCCCAGTGGGATGGGTTTGTAGGGCAGATGGAAAGGACTCCCTAAGAGCCCCGCTGTGAGCATGAGGAGTAAAGAGCCCATTTGTTCAGTCTGCTAGCATGATCTGATTTCATACTCTGTGTTTAGCAGAGAAGCTGTTTCCCCTTGAGCAGAGATATGCACTTTGCAGCTCCTTCTTTAAAATGACTTAGTTATACATTTGCTCCATGTTATTTTGAATTCTCTTGAAGATCAAGGACGCTACAAAGCCAGCAAGATAAAATTAGCATCTGAGCTGTAGCCCTTGCTTGGTATAAGAAATGCAGATCAGCTTCACTTGCAGTGAATGCTGGAAGGTGAATTTCATTTATGTCTTCCCTCAGCAGACCCAGTTCTGCCATCCCTATTTGTTTTGAGTGCCACCACAGCCCCTAAGCTGTCCCAGTATTTCCATACAGCTGCTGCTAGAGAAAGTATCAGACCAAAAAATCGGACCTCCAGCTGATAAGAAATCAGTTTGTTCAAAATCAGTTCTTATCTCCTCACAGTGTGATCCCTGGGAGTTTCAGAAGGAGAGCAGTCAGACTGGGTTTGTTTGTGCACAGCTCTCCAAGCAGCACCAGGCCCAGCATCAAAGCTGGGGGACTAAAAGGCTTTTGGAAGGGAGATTGTGCTCGGAGAAGTGCCCAAGAATGACCTAAAGATGGGAGAAGTGCTCCAAAGTGGAAGTTGTCATGGCCCATGGGTTTGGGTGGTGCCCATGGTCATGGGGCATCTGCTTGTGGGTAGAAATGCTCTCAGGGGGACAAGGTGGGTGTTGGAGGCCACTCCAGCACAGCAGAGACATGAACAGTCTCTGGAGAAACCGTGACATGTGTTGAAAAGGGAGATTAAGCATCAGGAGGGTCAGCCAAAGGGACCCAAACACCTCTCAATCCCTTCTCCTCAAGGCAGATTTCTTGGGCAGGTGCTTTTCTGGAGGTTCATAGAATCTCAGATTGTCTCCAGCTGGAAGGACCCACAAAGATCAGCAACTCCCTTCTCCTCACAGGAATACCCAGAACTAAACAGGAGATTAAGAGCATTTTCCAGCTCCTTGAGCTCTGGCAGGCTCTGCTGTGACCATTTATTTCCCTGGGGCACCTGTTCCAGGGACCAGTCTCCCTCTGGGGGAATAACATTTTCCCAGTGTCCCACCTGAACTTTCCCTGGCACAGCTTCATTCCATCTCCTCGTCTGGCATCACCTGAAAGAGATCAGCACATTCCCCTCCACTGCTGCCCTGGAAGCTGAACCAAATTGAAGCCTGTCAAGTTCTCAGTGTGGCAACAACTGAGCAAAACCCCTGTGAAAGAACCAGACACCAAGGGGAGGATCTGCTCAGCACCACTTTGGCACAGGGTGACCCCTGCCGTGCATTCAGGTGCAGGCTTTGACCAGAATGGGCCATGAAATCCTGAGCAGAAATTCAAAGTTTAGATAGTAATTTTTTTTCCCTTTTGGCCATCATTAGAGCCTTTACTCATCATCTGTAGCCTTCATCCCTCTTCCTGTGGACTTACTGGTGACAGGCCCTGTTACCTCTTTGAAAACAGACCCAGAACTGACAGCCTTCACAGCACTGGCCCTGTTAGGTCTCACAGATGAAGCACTGTCTTCTCAGCCCGGACCAGGAGGTGACTGGAAGTGCATCCACACGATCCAGACCAGAGCTGAACCCTCTGGGCTCCTCAGCCTCCCTGTCCTACAGCTCAGGAGCTGGAGCACTGACCCCAGCAGCAAAGGTTTAGTTTGAATCTGGCACATCCTGATCTTTTGTTCATGGTGGGTCTTCCATGGTGATGAATCAAAGCAGGAGAAGGAGGAGGAGGAGAGATTAGAACAGCTACAAAACCACCTGAAGATGCAGATGAGATCTCAGAGGGGACAGCTGGTATTAAGAGACCAGATTTCCAACCTGGCAAATTGCTTTAAATGCTTCATGTTTCCAAACTCTGCACCCAGAACCTGAGGAACTCCGTATTTCCAGCAAATGGATTCCCCCAAAATAAGGGATATATTTTCTGTCTCTGTGTTTGCAGGGTTTCAGAACAGCTCTGAATTTTTGCACAGTATTTGAGATGACTTACTAAGATCTAAGTTGGGTTGTCAGTGAGCATAACTGCGTGTCAGTCTCTTGATCTTCATTGATTTGTATCCATTTATGCCAGCTCAGGATTATTCTTTCAAGAAGACGGCTCTGAGTACCCAAGCTTTAAAGCCCAAGTTGGTTTAATTGGACTCTTAGGTAAAGTGTTTCATGTTTCCAAAGTAGGATGAACACAAAGACACTTTCACAGGGTTACTGATACAAGCTTAAAAGCAGGTGTTTTTCGGGGAATTTGCTGTCATTTGTGCTCATGGATTTACAGTGAGCCAGCAGGAAGCAAGGCAAACCTGATCCACTGGCACACCATCCCCTCCAGTACAGCAAGCAGGCAGATCTGGATTGTAAACAGCATCATGTCACCTGCAACCACGTTCTTTGTTAGGGAAGTTAATGCTGTGCATGGAACTGAAGGTGGATACATGCCACAGATATCCTGATCCAGACTTGGGGTCTTTGTATCCAGACCCTTTTGTTTGTCCCATTGGAGGAGTAAGGCTGACAGTGAATTTTAGCTCTGGAGCTGGAATCTGAAGAGGAGGGAGGCTGGATGCAGGCTGCTGCCTGTCCAGTTTGCTGGAGGCACCAGAACACTGCCTCATTCCCAAAGCCAGGCGCTGGCTCAGGGAGGACACTGTTTGTGAAGCAGCCCTGCCCTGCCTGGGAGGGCCCTGAGCAGAGAGGATCCTGCTCAGCCCAGGGGCAGCATGAGCTGTCACCACCAGGTCACTGTCCCAGCACCCAGGGACAGGGACAGCTGATGTCCCTTGTAAGGATTTCTGTTGGTACAATCTCTTTTTTCCTAGGGAAAAGGATAAAGTCCTTACAAACTGTGGATGTCTGGCATTCCCAGAAAGTTGCAGTAGTACCCAGCACGTTTCCTGCCTTACTGTTTTATGCTGAGGGCAATGTTCCCAAATAAAGACAATTGAGGGAGGAGCAGGACACATCACCTTCAAATGTGCAGGACTTTCATTTGTGAAACACGAAAAATTAAGGACCCTTCAATTCTCCTGCCAACTCTTCCATGATTAGAACAAAAGAGGAGGGATTGTATTTCACCTCTCTAACACCTGTCTAAACCCCTGTGAAAGAGTTTGCTGCATCCCCAAGTTACTCTCATTTGAGGCTTCACACTTTTCTGTCTGCTCTTATTTTACATTTCATTATCTCAGTGTTTCCAGACAAAAATAGTCCCACTCTGGCAAATGGCTGGATGTTTTTGCTCTGTTGCAAACAGATTGCTTCCCTGCCCCTCCCAAGCATCCAGCCCCTGGCTGCAGCAATATCCCTTTCATGAGATGGATCAGGAGCATCCTGTATCCTCAGTATTGGTTTCCCCCAGATGCTGGGATTGATGTGGTGGAAATTTCCATGAGTTCTGTTACCTGTCCTAACATAAAATGCACACATGTGCATTCACAGGCTGCTTTTCACCTCCTGCTTCCAAGCTGATGTGGAAGCTGTAGGGAAAAGACAAATGGTATTTGCCAGTTAGGGCTACTAATTACAGGATGTGTTTTTTGGGAGGAAAAAAAAAAATTGTTTTCACTTGCAGTCTTTCCAATCTGTTTTGAATTAGGAGACACTTAGGATTAGAAAGTGTTTTCTCATTAGAACAAATGTCGCAGATTTAAAAATCTCTTCATTTAAATTCCTCCTAATGTTCTTTGGCTTGAATGAGTGAGCTCTTAATGTCCCTTTTAATTAAAGCATTTCTGTGGGATTTCAGCCTGGCCACCTAATGACAGCAGGTCTCGGGGAAGTGGATGTGCTCCAGCTAAGAAAGGGAACTCCTGCAGCAGAAACTCTCCTTTTGGGGCTTTTTAGGGAAAAGTGCTAAAGGACACACAAAATAAGATCTGCCTAAGAAATGATCCCACGCTTCCAGCGGGCAGAAATACCACACGGTTTGGGAGGCACTGGCTGGGTTTGCAAAGGGATTGATCTGTGTTTCCCAAGGCACTTTGAATTTTTCTCTTTTTGCTGCTGTTCTCCTGCCATCAGCATGGGCTCTGGCAGCAGGCAGGGGCACTGGGCTCAGCTGTAGCACCCTGTCCCTGCTGCCAGCCGCCTCCTCTCCCCCTCCCACTGCCCCACGTTTCTGCTCCCTATTCAGGTGAAGGTTTGGTCCTTCCCCCACTCCCCTGAGGTGCTGGATCCATTTATCAATGCACGCCCATGGGAGCTGCCAGTGAGCAGGGCTTTGTCAGCTTTCCCAGGTAAGAAATCCTTTGAAAACCGGGTTTCACCGGGCAGGTGTCTGTCTGGTGGCACAGGAAGGCAGGAAAGTGCTGTGAAATTAAAGCATCCTTAGAGTACATCCATATCCCTGTCCTGAAGCATGGCAAAGGCAGTGGAATTTGATGATCCTGCTCCTCAGTGTTCTTCTTTTCCAGCAGGGACAGCTCCCTCTTCTCCCTTTTTCCTGGGACAAGGAGCTGGTCCCTGCCTCTGCCTCACCACGGGACTGCCATCCCAGGGGGATCCAAGAGGAGAAAGAGCTGGAGGCCCAGAGCCATCAGGTGGTGGGAGCAGCACCTGGACAGTTTCCCTACAGGCAGAGTAGGTGTTGGAACAAAGAAACCACAGAGCCAGACCTCACTGATGGAAATCACCCAGCTGAGGAAAGGCACCAACCTGCCTGGGCTCACCCCAGTGATGCCTGGCTCACTCCCTCCCTCCCTCCTTCAGTGACAAATAAATCTGGAGACAGTTAATAATGCACGGCTATTAAGATAAGATTTAGTCTTTATCCTTCTCGTGCTTCCTTCATTTGTCAGGCACTTGAACCAAAGAGAGCAAACGTGGATCTGGGAAATGCTGCTGATACCCAGGCAGATTTATTGGTGCTTGTGCCCAGGCACCATCCAAGGGACGAGGAGATACCTGGGCAGGTGTGGCCCTGTGTGATCAGTGTCCCTGCTCCTTTCTTTCAGGACACTCATTCAAAGCAGTCACCTTCACTTGGTAGCTCATAAACAGTGTCACTGCTGGAGCTGGGCAGCATTTCTGGGCCAAAAAGTACCTTAACAGACAAAGTGCTGTTTTGAGGAAGAAAATCATAGAATTATGGAATGTGTTGTGTTGGAAGAGATCAAAATATCATCTCATTCCAACCCCACTTCCACTAGCCCAGGTTGCTCCAAGCCCTGTCCAGCCTGGTCTTGGGCAATTCCAGATCCAGGGGTAACCACAGCTGCTCTGGGCACCCTGTGCCAGCGCTGTTTAACCACCACACTTCAGGCAAATTGGTTTATTTTTAATGAACTTTGGAAGTAATATTCTCTATTTGCTCCCCCTCCCCCAAGACATTAATTGTTTTTTTGTCTTTTCAGAGAATCCTCTTTGTGCTGCCTCCCATTCAGGGCCTGTGAGCTGCTGCCTATCCTGGTGAGGTGGAGGGAGTGCTTAGCAGCAAATCTTTGATTTCCTCAGTGTAACAGTATAAAAAATGTAAGGCAATAAGCATAGGTTTTGCTTTCAGCACGTTTTTAGCTGCATGTAGTGGGCAGATCCTGTAAGGAAAGGATATACACAGGGCAGTGGGCATGGCCCCAAGGCTGCCAGAGCTCCAGGAGCATTTGGACAACACTTTCAGGCACAGGGTGAGATTGCTGGGTTTCCTGGGCAGGCCCAGGAGTTGGACTGGATGATTCTGGGGGCTCCTTCCAGCTCAGGATATTCTGATCCATGATTCTGGGGTTCTTTGGCAGGAGTTCCTGTGGGCAGGGGACTGAGGGGAAATGTGCAGCCCTTCCCGAGACGACAGTGGTACGGATACAGCCACCTGCCAGGCATCTGCCTTTTGAGATCGTGTTCAGAGAGTTTTCCCTCCTTTAACATGAAGTGGATGAGCCCCAGCTCCCCCCTTCCACCATCCTTTTATTGCTTTTAGACTGACTTTGAGATAGGGTGGAAAAAGAAATCTGAGAGAGGTGAGTTCCAAGGTCAGCGCTGCTCACCCGGCTCTGTCATCCCACTGAGCTCATAAATTGGTGTTAACACCTCCTGGAAAGAACAACAAATATAAAACAAATATAAAAGGAGAACCTGGCTCAGACTGGGAAGCAGAGCCATTACTGGGGCAGCCACTGCAGAGCAGAGTCTGGCACGAGAGCAAATCCAGCCCAGCTCCAATGCCTGTTCAGCCCAGATGTGACCCCAGCCCCTGGCAGATCCTGGTCATCTCCCAGGAGATGGAGATGGAGATGGAGATGGAGATGGAGATGGAGATGGAGATGGAGATGGAGATGGAGAAAGCTGCCTTCTTAGGCAACTTATTTTTTAAACATCACAAAGCACCTGTGTATTTCTTGCTCCTCTCCTATTAGAAATCTGCTTTGGCAGCGCTCTTTTTTAATTTTTATTTTGCTTGTTCTTTAAACAGCTCATTAGAATGGGGCTTTGTGGTGTGGAAAGCACAAATTAGTTCAGAGCCCTTCATCTGCACCCCCCACTCCTTCCAGTTTGTGATTCCCTTCAGTGGGATTCACAAAATCTATTAGTGCTGCTGTAGATTGGCCACGGTGTGACTTTGGAGAAAATTCTTTCTATGTTGACACTGTTGCTTCATTGTTATTCTTTCTGTATGAGTGAAACAAAATGAAAAATTCATTAAAAACAGAGGGAAAAAAAAAGGAGGAAAGAAACCCACTGGTATTTCTCTATCTCCCAGCACAAAAATCAAATGTGGAAGACTGAAAACAGGGTGATGGGAAAGGAAAGTGAGAGGGTTAAATGTCTGAAGGATCCAGCCACACACAGTGTCTGGGACAAACATGCCAATAAAAAGAATTAAAAGGACCTGTCATCTTCTCAGGGTCCCACCATGAAATGAGGAGCCAGGGAAGGGTCTCACAGGTGGACTCACTTTCTTCGGGGTGTTTCAGCAGGCAGCGACCCCTCAGAGGGGCTCTGGGAGCTGCACCATGGTCCCAGCTTCCCAGGCAGGGGCTCTGCCCCCAGGGAATCACAGGACAGAATGTCCTGAGCTGGCAGGGACCCACAGGATCCCCCAGCCCAGCCCCAGCCCTGCACAGACCCCAACACCCCCACCCTGGGCACCCCTGGCAGCTCTGGCAGCCTCGGGGCCATGCCCATTCCCTGGGGAACCTGGGCAGTGCCAGCACCTCTGGGGAGAACCTTTCCTGAGCTCCAGCCTGAGCCTCCCTGGCACAGCTCCAGCCATCCCCTGGGCCCTGTCCCTGTCACAGGGAGCAGAGATCAGAGCTGCCCCTGGGGAGGAGCTGCAGACCCTGATGGGACCTGAACTGAGTCTTGTCTTCCCCAGCTGAACAAACCAAGTGACCTCAGCAATCCCCATATGGCCCCTCCAGGCCCTCCCAGCCCGGCAGGATCCCACATTCTCCCTTTTCTAGCTGGGCTGGCACCCCCAGTCCCCTCACGGCCCCAAGTGCCCACAGACATCACCTCTGGCTTGCCCCATTTTTCCAAGCAGGGAGGCAGAGGCAGGAGGAGGCAGGGAGGAGACAAACTGAGGGAATCTGAGGCACAGCCAGACTCTGCTGGCAGTGGAACTCTGGGAACAGCTCCCCACCCCATGGATGCTCAGGTGGGCTCCCAGTGCCTCCTTCTCTGGTGATGGGGCACTCTGCCTGGGCACAGCCCTGTGCTGACTTCTTCCAGAGCCTTCTGAATTTCCCAGTCTGCAGCCTCGAGGACTCCTATTCAGGATTGGAGGGACAGATCCTCTGGGAAGGCACAGCCAGAGGAGCTGGGCTGTGCCCTGGAGCTCCTCCTCACCACTGGGTCCTCAGCAAAATTGTTCTGCGTGGTTCTTCGGCCTCAGAGCAGTGTGGGACTGTTCAGGGCAGACCAAGGGACTTGGACCAGCAGATCCTCAGCTCTGCAGGCTGGAGGTCCCCATCCACTTTTTCCTGGGATAAGGCTGATAAGGAGCATCTTCTGTGGCTCCTCACATGGAATCCCACCCCAGGTGCCTCGGTGCTGAAAGGGTTTGGTGTGGTCTCCTACCTTATCCTGGCATTCCCAGGCAGCAGCTCACAGTGCAGAGGGGTGGAAAAGGCTGGGTGAGACCTGGGCTCCAGGGAGGTGAGGGATGGGATGGGCTGGACTCGACCTGGGTAACAGTTACAGGGGGCAAGACCCCTCAGGAGTGTTTCCTGGAACGTGCCCTAATAGCCACAGCAATGAGCTGAGAAATGCACCCTCAAAATGACACCCTCAGTGTCTCTTCCAGCCTGAGCTCTCCTGGGATCTTGGAGCTCCCCAATCCTCTTCCCAAACCTGCTGCAGGTTTTCTTTGCAGCTGCAGCTTTTTTATTCTCATGACAGACTCTTGTGGAGATCAGGTCTTGATCTCCACAATCACCACTACATTATTATCCAACCCAGGAAAGGGACACCCCCAAAAATAATCACCTAAATATTTTATAAAAATAAAAATGACAAAACATTTCCCAGGATCTCTGCTGAAGAATGTCACAGGGGAAGAAAAACTCTTTTTGTGATCAAGAGACTGAACTTCAAAACACCCAAACTGCACATCTCCACGGGGCACCTTTCTGCAGGGTTATTAATAAGAAATAATTGTTTTAAATGCAGAAAAGTCTGTGTGCTTTCTATTCCCTTCCAAAAGCCCTGCATCGCTTGTCCTTAATGAATAATGAAAGATGCTTTTGTATTGCTTCCCACCCATAGACTTTCAAGTGATTGTTAAGCAATAATAAATAGGACTCTAAAGAAAATCAGGGCTTGATGAAAACTTAATTCTGGACTAATAAGAGAAGCACCTGCTGTTGCACAAGTTTACAGACGTTCCTGGGGCTTTGGTGGGTGGAGAATTTTGGTGAAAGCTCTGAATGTTCCAAGCCTGGGAAAATATCACCAAATGATTCTGAAATGTTGTTGTGTAGCTCCAAGGGAATTAGAATTTGGAAGGAAACTGGGAGATGCCATGCCCAGGACAGGCATTTTGATGCCCTGGTCACAGCACTGCTGTGATGCCCTGTCTGATCTCACTCTGAGGGGGGATTTACACTGGAAAGCCAAACCCAAAGAGGACATTGTTCTCCAAAGAGAAAGGGAGAGCAACATCCTGTGTCAGACTGGGGGATGTGGATTTCATGGGAAAACAATGTATTCCACCAGGAAGCTGATGTGGCTTTCAACCCTGCCAAGGAAAAGCACATGGTGCAGGTGAAAAACTGAAGCTTGGAAGGGATATCATGGAATAATGGAATGGGTTGGCTTAAAAGAGACCTTAAAGAACATCTCATTGCCCTGGGCAGGGACACTTTCCACTGTCCCAGGCTGCTCCAAGCCCTGTCCAACCTGGCCTGGACACTTCCAGGGATCCAGGGGCAGCCACAGCTGCTCTGGGCACCCTGTGCCAGTCCCTCCCCGCCCTCACAGGGGAGAATTTCTTCCTGATCTCCAATCTAATCCCTGCCCTCTGTCAGCCATGAGTTGCCCAAGAAAATTAAGCTGAAAAAGCCAGTCAATTGTTCACATTTGGGTTGGTAGGTAATGAGGTCTTGCCCCCAGCTCACAGCCAGAGAGGTCTTGATGTTGGCAGGAGAGTTCACCTTATGAGGGGTCTTTACCCAGCCTTCAGAGGTATCTTCTGAGCACCTCAACACTCCCACCAGTCCCATCAGGAATCAGCACTGTATCGGGTAGTTTTGTGTAACTGATCACTTAAATATCACTACAATTCTGTTGGGATCAGTGGGAAAAACTTCAGGGGGGTTTGCCTTGATTGTCAATTAATCATTTGTGCTGTGGCACTATCCCAAGCATGGAACAGGAATAAATTTCTTCACTGAAAGGGCTGTCCAGCCCTGGCACAGCTGCACAATGTGGGGAGTCACCATCCCCGCAGGGATTTCAAAGCTGTGAGGATGTGGCATTGGTGACATAGTTTAGTGGTGGCCTTGGCAGTGCTGGGATAATGGCTGGACTTGATTCTATGCTTTATGCCTCTGTGATGGGTCGCTCCTGCTGGTGAGCTCTTGCCCTTCCCTAACACGCTGTTGAGAGCAGCTGCATAAAATTATTCGCGCTGATGTGACCTGGCCACCGCTGCCGGGAGCCTGTGGAGCCCGTGTGCCACCTGTCCCCGCGGAGCTCCGCCTGTGCCTGTGCCTGTCCCTCTAGCGCCGGGGCTCTCAGCCTGGCCTTCCCACGCCTTTAGACCGTGCCGAAATGACAGACGTTAATTTCGGTCAGGAAGCATTTTCCCAAGAGAACCGTTTTCTTCCCGGTGAGTGACAGGAGCGGGCGGGCACAGAACGGAGCGGCCGAGCTGAGCATCGCGCTGTTACCGAGAGCCCCCGGGATGGAGCTCCGGGCTGGAGCCGCGGCTCCGCTCCTCGCTCGGCGGGGACGCCGCGGCTGCGAACTTCGGCTGCGGCTCCGGTGAACGGGGTGTAGGCAGAGAGCGAGCGGTGCCGGTGAGAGCGCTGGGAGCGGCTGCTCTGCAGCTCCCGGGCCAGCACCGCCGAGCGCCGAGCGCCGCTCCCTCACGGGGACCCGCGCCCGGAGCAGCCCCGCGCGCCGGCCCCNGCGCGGCCCTGCCCGGCACTGCTCCGTGAGGGCGGATCGGTGTGGGCCGTGCCGCGGCAGCAGCGAGAGCGGGCTGCGGGCGGCTGGGTGGGCTCTCCGCGGCGCGCGGTTTCCCCCCGGCGTGGAGCCGTGGTACGGTCGGCGGGAAGGAGCCGCGGCGCGGGGCGGGGCGCGGCACTGAGCCGGCGGCTCCCGCGGGCGAGGCGGGACGGGCCCGGCCCTCCCACCTGCCCGGCACCGACCTGCCCGGCACCGACCTGCCCGGTGAGTGCTGCCGTCCCTTCCCCCGGCTGCTGCGGGGGGCCGCTCCCGCCAGCCGGGGCGTGCGGTCCGTGCTGGTAGCGCGGGTCCTCCTGCCAGTTACTTATTACCGCTTTATTTTTTTTGTGTTTTTTTTTTTTTTTCAGTATTCTCTTTTCCCAGTGGTTTTCTTGTGTGTGGTTAGGTTTTTCCGCCCCCGATGCACGTTTTCCCCGTTTAACGGGAGGGGAAGCGCCGCGCCTGGAAGCAGCTGCCGTGGCTCCGGCGCGGTGGCGATGGCTCCGGGGCTGAGCGCTCCGCGGGTCCCGGGCGCTTGGGAGGGATGTCGGCGGTGTGACAGCGCGATCGCGGGGTACTTTGCGCTTCCTGCGAACCGGAGATGCTCGGGTGCTCCGCCAGCGGGGCCTTGGGCGGCCGGGAGCAGCTTCGTAGCGAGAAAAGAGGCGGAATATCGAGCCCGAGCGGCGCTGAGCCGCGCCGCTCCCCGCGGGGCCGTGCGGAGCCGCCGGAGCTTCTCTGGCGCGATTGTGTTGGGGCTGCTGATTTCTGTCGGGAGTTGTATTTGGGAACAGGCTCCTCCGGAAAGTGGAGGCACCATCCTTGGGAATGTTAAAAATAAGCAGATGTGGCTCTCGGCCGTACGGTTTTAGTGGGCGTGGGGGGACTCGGTCAGAGGAACCTGATGATTTTGCAGGTCTTTTTCAATCTTAGTGATTTCTTGGCTTGAGGTGATGTATGAAACTCTTGAGTCTTACTCCAGAGCAGCTTCGGTCAGTGTGAAACAGTCAGATGTGGCCGTGCCTTTGGAAGGGTGTACGGCGGCTGATGCCCTCTTTAGACAGCCCAGGCGGCTGAGACACAAACTGCCAGGATGGACAGCAGGGTGGATGTGCACCCTGATTTTCCTGACTTGCTCCTGAAGGCAAGAGCCCACCTGCAGGAACATCGCAGTTGTGCTTGCTGCAGCGCTTCAGCGCAGAATCCCAGAATTACTTAGGTTGGAAAAGCCCGCTAAGATCGGGTCCAGCCATTGACCCAGCACTCCCAAACCACCACTAAACCATGTCTCCAAGTGCCACTTCTACACCTCTTTTAAATCCCTCCAGGGATGGTGACTCCACCACTTGGGAGTGTAATTCTCCCGTGGTTTTGGCGTGGGGGAGGGCTGGGAACCAGCCCATGCCGGTTGTGGCTCCGGGGCCTTCCCACACTCCGCGGCCGCTCAGGCTTTTGAGGAGACTGAAGCCAGTGGCATCGCGGCCAGCTTGAGCTGACTTTAAAGGCCAGAAGTAAAGACCCTCTTGTTTCATATCGAGGAAATTGCTGTGGTTTCCCCGCAGTAAATGCCGTGTGGTGGGCGCTGGCCGGGCAGGTCGGACGCTGCTGCCGGCCCTTCCCGAGCTGCCAGGGCAGCACAAGCCCTTGGCATTTGCCTGGAGCTCAGCTCCCTGGCTGAACCTGCTTTCCTTGGCTGTGTCACAGCTCCTCCGGATTGTCCCTGCTGCGGGGAGCAGGGCTGAGCTCTTCCACAGGTGCCCCCACTCTTGGGCTCCCTTTAGCAGTTCAGTGGGAGATGGCGCTTTCCCGTTCGTTTTCCCTTGTCCTTTACTTTGCTGATTGTTGGGATTTGGGCTCTTTGCGTTATTCTGAAGGACAGGGAAAAGGAGCCTGGCTCCCAGGTGAGCTCCGGGATGAGGAGCCTGCCCGGCTGGGTGGAAAGAGAAGGACTGCTGTTGTCAGGGAGCTGAGCAGAACCTCAGATGCGTGACCCTTGGTGGGCTGCCTGCTCTGGGTGACAGCTTGTCACAAGGTTTGCTGCTCCCGTTCCTGGAAGCCTTTCTGTGACTTGTTTTCGGCCGCCTGTGAAATCTCTCTCCGGGAGGGGTGGCTGATCAGACACTCCTCTCTGAGCCGGGGAGGATTGCTGCTGCTTTACTTCTGCCAGGCTAACGCTGGAGATGGCTTCGGGGGAACGGCACAGCAGAAAGAGGTGTGTCTCTTAAGAACCACTTTCTTTAGAAATGGCTGATAATAGGCAGTGAGTTTGGGGAGGATGTTTTATTTAGGGATTGAAAAGAGAGGATTAAAGCTCTTGACAGAGAGCAGTTTATGTGGAGTAAGTGATGGGATTTGATCATTCAGAAAAAGACTCTAACGTGTTACCATCACCAAGACAGCTTACAGCTCTCCTTGTCCCAAATCATTCCATAAAAGCAACAAAACTCCTTTTGATTTGAGTTCTTTGCTGGTGACTGCATAAGGAGTTTTCAGACCTAGCAGTAAATTTGTATCTGCTCAAAGAAAACAGCCTGTGCGTATAAAAATCTGTTATATGCTAAAGGTACTGTGGATTTATCCAAGGTGTTAATTAATTGTGGGCATTTGAAGTAGCTGTGTCTATCTTGGAGAACTGCAGCTTTTTCTTCCTTGCCCCCTCCCATCGAGTTACTGGCACGGGGCTGTGCTCCTGGATTTGCAGAAGCACAAAGTCACTGCTCATAAAATTACTGAAATAAAAAAGCTTTGTGCAGGGGAGAAGAAACAAGAATCAAATTTTAGGCTCAAATTGTGATTCCAAAACAAGTTGCTCATTCTTCTCACAGCTTGAGGTTTGTGATGGAAAGGTTGAAAATACCCAGCAAGAAAAACAGGCTGGGGAAAAAAAAAATCGGGAATAAGCTGAACAGAGTGAAATTCAGAATAAACTGTCATCAGAGAGTGTTTATAAACCTGCTGGAGAAAAGGGAGGGAGCAACCATTCAGATCAATAACAAGTTCATTTTTTTATAACTGTAGAGCTTTAATCATATAGTTAAAAAAATAATCCTAAATGTGTGCATTTTATACCTGTGCTGGTAGCTGGGGCTAAATCTGCAGAGTTCATGCTGATCTTGGTAATCTGAATCAAGCTGAATAGTAAAGAGGCTCTTAGGAAGATCTGAAACCCAGGGGGCATTTTTCAAACCTGAGTTATGTCACTTTTTTTAGAGGTGCCTCAGGCAATTGCATTTTAAGAAGACAAAGCTTTTGTTTTCAAGCTGGCCTAGAAAAATGCCAAGGATGAATCCAAAGTAAAGGCTTTCAGAAGTTGTCATTTGTGATTAAGTTGATTTTGCTGTTGTGCACAGAAGGCCGCTGCCTTCCCCGGCGCACCGAGAGCTGGGGCTATTTTTATTTTTGCCACCAGTCCTGGCGTACCTGTTTAATTCCAGTGAGTGATAGTGCCCAGGGGGTCTCACCTGAAAGTGTGTATTTAATGAGCAGCTCCATCTCCGATAGAAAATGAATTGTAGGTGCGTTAGAAAAGGCAGAATTGAGGTGATACCGGGCAGGCATTGACTTAGATGGGTGTTCTGCAGAATTAACATCTGTCTGTGTCTAGTTGAGTATTTGAGATGTTGGAAATACCAAAGCCAAGGCTTCGAACCGAGCAGAGGCTGTTTCCTTTCCCAGAGACCAGCCTGCACACATGTAGTGAATCCAGAGCTTTTCTTGGGGCTTCTCGTGTTACTTGCAGCCTGTGACAGTCAGAAAGAGTATCCTGGTGTTGCCAGGCTGTGGGCAAACAAGAGGTGCTGCTCCTGCAGAGCCCGAGCCGGGGGAATATTGTGCAGGATGTAACAGATGATGTTAGAGCATGGATGTGGAAAAGTCTGCTGCCTGCAATCTGGAGTGCTGTGAGCTCGCAGCGAGGTGTTCCTTGTTAGAGAAAGGTGAAGTCTTGCGAGTGTTCTAATGACTTCTTGTTCTTAAATAGAACGAGAGTAGGTTGTCTGAAAATCTGTCTGAAAGCAGCTCTGGCTGCAGGAGCAGCACTAGGGCTGTCTCACCTGGCCAGGAGGTGTCCCTGGAGCCCCCCTATCCCTGGGAGCAGCTGATTCCTCAGCCCTGGCTCTGGATAGCCAGGGAAGGGCTATAAGGGCAGCCTGACTCATGCTTTTGGCTCTTGTATAACACCCAAACAATGCTGTTTGTCCTGCTCGCTGAGGGCTCTTGGGACTGCCAGCACAAAGAGATGTGGGACTGGATGGAGCCTCTCCAGGGGCACCTCTGAGCTGCAGCTTCTGGAGCAGCTGGGTCCTGCAGTTCTCAGAATCCTGGTATGTTTTTGGTTTTTTTTAAAGGAAGCCTTGAGAATGTATTTGCAAATGTGTAGAGCAAGTGATGTTGGTGATCTGAGGCAAGACTTGGCCTTGCCTTTGCAGGGAAGGTCCCCAGCTGATTTCAGGGCTTCTGGGCTTTTCCTTCCCCTCTGTTGCCAGAGCTGCCCAGCAGGATGTGCCTGGCAGGATGCTGAGCTCTGTTCCAGGAGCATCCCTGCACCTGCAGCAGAGTGTTTCCTTTACTGAACATCCACGGACTTTGCCAGTGATGTTGCACAATTGTCTGATTTTTGGTTTGGGGTTCTTTTGTTTTGTATTTTGTTTGGTTGGTCGGTTTTGGCGTTTGTTTTAATTTTATTTATTTCTTCCAGAAGATCTGGTTTTAAAATAGAGAACACAATGCCAGGTTGCTAGGGTTTATTTCTAGCAAGAGCAAGGTAAAGAGATGGGCGCCTCTGGGCTGTGTCTGTGTGAATTCCATGACTCCCAGGTGGTATCTGCAGCATCACCTCCATGTGAGGATGGTAAACAAAAGGAGCTGAAAAGTGCCAGGGCTTTATCTGATGCTTTTGCAAGCAGCTTACATTTCAACAAGTACAACTGCACCGGGAATGAATGTGAACTCATTTTCGGGTTTTGCTACTGCAGGCAGAATAAGAATGGCCGGGTTAAATGCGTGAGCAGGAGTCATAACTGAGGCAGTGCAGCTCTGTCTCCTGCTGTGTCCCAGCTTCCCTGGAGGGAGAACATCCTTCCCCCGGGGCTCTGCCTGCTGGCACTTAAACAGGAGACAGTTCCTGCAGGAGAAGGTGTTGAGGAAAAGGTGGCAGTGGACACTCACTGTGGAGCTGTTGTTCATTTTTATGTGTGAATTCCTGGGTTCAGGAACTCAGGCTGGCAAAGGTCACAGAGTGGGCAGAGAAGGTGGTTGCAGGTCTCCCCCACCAAAGCTCTTGATCTCTTTATTAGTTTAAATCTCATGCTGCCTTTCTGTCTTTAGCAAACTTTCTTTTGGAAAACTGTCTTGGGAGCATTTGTGAGAGGAAAAAGTTCCTTTGGAAGGATGTGGGGAGCACTGGCTCTGCCAGTTCTGCAGCTGTGGCTGGTGTGTCACTGGCACTGTCAGTGCCCTCAGTGCTCATGGCTGCCTTTCACCTGGCCTTCAGTGACATCCTGCCCTTGCCAGGACTTCAAGGTGACTCTCCTGGCCTGGGATGTGGCCCCTGTGTAGAAGACTGCAGGTGGCTGGTGCTCGAACATAATTCTTCTTCTTCAAATCTAGAAAAAAATCCCGGTGGTTGCTGTGAGGCAGACCTTGGTGGTGCTGCCTGGCCTGAGCTCTGTTCCTGCTGAGGGGCAGCACTGGAGGGGTTTGGTGCTTCAGCAGCTCCTGGTTCCTGTCCCTGGAGCTGTGTCTGCTGTGAAACAGGTATTTTTGTTGGTGCTGCAGCAATCTGCAATGCTTGGAGCTCTTACAGCTCCTGAAGCTCCTTCTGAAGTTGTTAAAAGCTGTAAGCACTGCAGAAATCCTCTTGAGCTCTTCTAGTAATTTAAACTTTTTTTTGTTGTTTATAGTCTTTAACTTCTGCTCCAAAGAGTGCAGCTCTTATGTTCACACATTTCAACAGGCCAGTAAAACCTCGCCTGTCTCTGTGATGGCTCTGAGAGAATCCCAGCATGGTTTGGGCTGAAAGGGACCTTAATCCCATCCCAGCCCCTGCCATGGCAGGGACACCTCCCACTGTCCCAGGCTGCTCCCAGTCCTGTCCAGCCTGGCCTGGGACACTGCCAGGGATCCAGGGGCAGCCCCAGCTGCTCTGGGCACCCTGTGCCAGGGCCTCAGCACCCTCATGGGGAACAATTCCCTCCCAATATCCCATCCAACCCTGCCCTCTGGCAGTGGAAGCCATTCCTCCTTGTCCTGTCCTTCCATCCCTTGTTCAAAGTCAAGGAACTGGCTCTGAAATTTCAGTTTAAGATGAAAAATCCTTGGTGCAGCTCACGCCCTGCAGCCAAGTGTCTGTCCTGCACCTCTGGTGGCACCGGGGCATCCTCAGGGCACAGGTGAGGGTGAGGAGAAACACCCCTAGGGAAGTTCCTGTGGCAGGAAACCTGTGCAGGTGATGCTGTGGAGCATCTCCAGCTCTGGGGGAGTGGCTGCTGCCACTGCTGCGGGTCAGAAGTGGGATTTGTGTGTTTTCCTGTTAATGAGGAGCCGAGTGCTTCCCTGCAGCTGGGCTCCCCAGCCATTTGACTGCAGCATAAACAGCATTTCCAGGGAGGCCACGGTAATAAGGCCGAGTTTGCTGATAGCTCCTGTGAGCACAGCCACACCTCGTGGGGGGAGAGAGGCAGGGAGGGCCTAGATGATTTAATTAAAGTTGTTGTGGGGAAGAAATTAAATGTGGTCTCTTGCCCTGCTTGTATGACGAGGGAGCAAGCACAGCCTTTCTGAACTGAGCCATTCCTTGCCTTCTGTATGCTTTGGAAAAAAGCAATTTCTCTGTCAGCTTTTAGCCTGGCTCCTGAGCCCCAATTGCCTGTTTATCTTCAGCAGCTCCCCAAATCGCTCTGAAGATGGGCTTAAACACTGATCAACTCTTACAGTCCTTCATCTTTGTTCTGCCAGCAGACATTAGGAAAGATACTTTAAATTACCTTTTTCCCCCAAATGAACAGGCTGTGTGTATGGACCAGGAGAATTAAAGCTCTTTCAGCCAGAGTATAAATCAGCTGCTCCCATGTTTGTGCCCAGTTCTCCTGGATTCATCTTCCAGCCCAGTCTGCAAAGCAGCAGGGATTCCAGGAAAGATAAGAGCCAAAGTGCAACTTAATTTCGAGGCAGAACCTAGCAGTGTTCCATTTGGGGAGCAGGATCTTGTTTAAAAATGACTTTTTTCCCCTTATTGCAGGAGTGGGATCTTTCTGCTCCCTAGGGGAGGGCTGGGGGGCTCCATGGGGTGATGCTTTGAGCAATGGGATGCAGAGTGAGGTGGTGCCTGACACTGGCAGCTGCTGGCAGAGAAGTTTGGAAAAGAAACTTTGGATCTCTTCCTTTGCCATTTAAGCACTGAGATCGGGGGAAAAAAAAAAGTACTGGCTAACAGCAGAACATTTATTCTGTGTCAAACAGGCAGCAGACAGCAGAGGTGGTTAATTCAGCATGGAAAAGCCCAGAGCCACAGCTGAACAGGCAGGAAGGTTTAATCAATCACTTGGAGCAGGTTTCTGATGCTCCTTTATGCAGACACAGTTTTTTGTGGTGGTGTTATTAACACACCAGCCTCTCTCCCAAGCAGAGCTGGAAGGGAGCAGGTTATTTAGGTGCACAAGCACCCATATTCTTGGTGCATACCCCAAAATACTGGGGGGAGGAGGTCCTGGAGGGCTTGGGCTGAGGAGTTTGGCTCAGTGAACGGGAATGCAGCAGCCTGAGCTGTGTGTGGGTTCGTGATCCAGCCTGGTGTCTGCATTTGTTGCTTTTATTATCATTTATTGTATCACAGTGTCACAGACTGGTTTGGGTTGGAAGGAGCCTTAAGGCTCATCTCATTCCAATCTCCTTCTGCAGTTCAGTTTGCAGATTCCATATCCCCATCCCCTTCCACATGCTGATGCTCTCTGCCTTTTCAACTCCTCGTTTGCAAGAGGGGCAAAAACAGTGTGACCTCAGAGTTAATAGATTTTAGCCTTATATGTAGCATAAACATCTATATTTTATAGTTTGTTGTGAGGCATTGGTGCAGGAAATTCTGGCTCAGCGAGTCGGAGGCTTTTACCCACTCAGTGATGTGAGTAATTTATGGCTTGCCCCAAGTCTGCACAGCTGGGTTGCCGAACTACAGCGTGTTGGGGAGTAAATATTGCATGTTTACACAAAGCCTTTTCTCTCCAAGTCCCCAAAAAGAGGATGAACCACTTTAACAGGCTGCTCAGGCTGGGTAGGTGCCATATCCCGGGGCAAAATGCAGTTGGGCAAAGCAGGCCAGCAATCTTATAAATATAGTGAATTTTAAATTCTTTACTGAGCTGTAACAGGAGGGAAGCGTTCTTGAGCATCTCCACAACCTGCAGGAATGTGACAGTGATGGGAGAGAGAAAGCTTTGTGCAGTGATGGCAAACAGCCTTTAGATCCTCTGAGTTTTTGTTAAAAGAAAGTGTTTTTGGAAGCCACTGCCTTTGGAAGTAGATGCCCTCAGCCCATACTGGAATTGTTTTTCCCTGTTAATACCAAACAGGCTGATGTTGCTGAGGTGCAGGGACTGGCTGAAGGGCCAGGACTGGTGCTGCCAGTGGCTGCTTTATAAATTTCCAGGTTAAATCAGGCAATGTTTGGATTTTATCTTCTTTTCCTTACCCTGAAGCTTGTCACCTTATTATTTTACTCTGGGTCTTGCGGTCTTGAGCAAGAGGAATCTCCAGCAAATAGACCAGCTGATAAAATTGATGCGAACCAATTAATTTATTTTGTTAGAAATATGAAATACTCTGAGCTGGAAGGGACCCACAAGGATCGAGTCCAACTCCTGGACACTCCAGCAATCTCACCCTGTGCCTGAGAGCATTGTCCAGGTATCCCCTGAGCTCTGGCAGCCTTGGTGCTGTGATCACTTCCTTGAATTCGTGTTCATCCCTTGAATTTTGCTTGCTTGGAGTCATCTAGTGAGAACAAAGGCAAGCAGGAGGTATTGATAAGGCTTCCCACCCTTTAGAATTGCTTTTTGCTCCCACCCTGAAAAAAAACCCAAACTTTAACCAAATCTGAGAAATCTGTAGCACTTGGTAGCCAGCGCTGACATTTGCCCTTGCAGCAGGGTGGTGTCTGCAGCTCTGGTGTTGATGCTCTAAATATATAACAGGTAGGAGGGCATGTGACTTGGCCTGAGCTGGGGCAGCAGCAGGGCTGGGAGCAGAGCCAGCTCGCAGCTCCCAGTGCTGCTGGGTGACATTGGCCCTGCTGCTGTGGCCTGGCCCAGACGTGGGTGCAGGGAGCCCGGGCCGCTGCTCCCGCCCGCCCCCGGGGCTCTGCCCGGTCACAGCTGGCTTTCTGCAGGGTCTGGACTCTGGGGAAGGCCTGGCATGTGGGGTTCGCTCGGTGCAGCTGCATAGCAGCCGTTTTTGCAGGGCTTAGTGTTGGGTTGAGGAGCTGGCCCTGCTCTGAGCGCCCTCCTTGGCAAATCTGCCTGCAGCACCTGTTTGCTGTTGCTGCATCCACTGATTTTCCCACCGTTTTTGTTTCGGGGTTGAACTCTGGGAGGTAACAGACACCTGAGATTGCAGAATCACTGAGTTTGGAAAAGACCTCTAGGACCACTGAGTGTAACTGTTAACCCAGCACCGTGTTTGCCACTCACCCGTGTCCCCAGCTGCCACATCCCCGTGGTTTTTGAACACTTCCAGTGGCTGCCACTTCTCTGGGCAGCCTGCCCCAATGCCTGACCATTCTTTCAGTGAAGAGATTTTTCCCTAATATCCAATCTAAACTTCTCCTGGCACAGCTTCAGGCTGTTTCATCCTGTTGCTTGTTCCCTGAGAGAAGAGCCTGACCCTAACCTGGACTTTGTCAGGTCAGCTGGGTGCTGCAGAAGTGTGCAGCTGCTTTCAGGTGAAGAGGTTTTGCAGTAGTGCTGGCAGTGCTGTGGTTGTCCCCTGATTCAGCAGCCCCAGGGCTGTGTCCCTGTGCTGGTGCCATTAATCATCCTGTGAGGATCCCTGGGGGATGGGTGTCAGTCCTGCCCACGGTTATGGGACTGTCAGTCCTGGGAACAAAAGTGTCCCAGTCTTGAAAATCATAGAATCCTGCAATGCTTTGGGTTGGAGGGACCTTGATGATCATCCCATTCCACCCCCTGCCATGGTCAGGGACACCTTCCACTATCCCAGCTTGCTCCAGTCCCTGTCCAGCCTGGCTTTGGACACTTTCAGAGAAGGGCAATCCTGGGAAGCGTGTTTAAACAAAGAAAGATGGACGTGCTGCTCTCCAGTTCCCATCTGAATCCTGGTGCAGCACTCCTGTGCACAGCTGCCTTTTGTTCCTGCACGTTCCCAGGCAAAGCAGGTGGTGTTTAATTTTTTTCTGCATTAAAAAAAAATAATCTGTGGCGTGCTGTGCGAGGCTACTCACATCTGTGCACTCTATGTAGGTCAGATGTGTAGTTGCTTCTTTACAAAGACTAAACTTGACAGCGTTTCCTCGCTGCAGCCAGCGAGGGAGGATCACAAAATTCACATGCTGCCTCCATGAGAAATGTCCTTAGGGAAGAGCCCACAGGGGCTGTGTGTGCAGGTGAAGTTTGTTGCCTTCCTGGTGTGCTCCAGCTTTGTGGCAATGAGCTTTATTGATGAAAGATTTATTGGAGCTGCGTATCCAGGCTTGATTCGGTGTCATATCAGATTAGCCTTGCAGCTGGAAATGTTAAATGCTTCCTTGCCCTGCTTCCAGCAGCTGTCTCTTGCTCTGCTCCCACTAAAAAGCCTGTTCCCTAATCTCTGCAGCCCATGTTTCTCTTGCTGTGTTTTTGCACATGCAAATGTCTCTCCCTCCCCTTTCCTCCCCCCAGCCAATCCTGTTCTGGGATGCCTTGACCTCTTCTGACTCTGGCAGTGGTGGAGGAGAAAATGAGTTGGAAACAGGCAACCTGTCATGCCCAGGAGCAAGTTAGGGACCTGATCTAACACCTTTGAGAGCAGTTGAGAGTCTCCTCGTGCTCATGGACACAGCCTCAGATCCAGGGGTGTGTGCTCTTGTGGGAGATGCTTTGCTGGGGTGAAAGTAACAGGGATCAAGGACATGTTCCTGCTGATCTGCCACTCATCAGGAACTCTGATCTCCTCAGTCTGATCCCAGCCCATAAACAGGAGACCTGAACCAGTCTGGCTGGTTTGTACATTGTGGGAGTTCCTTCTGTCTTCAGTCCTGAGGTTCTGTGGGCAATGTGGGAGCTTTCTCACAGAAGGGGCTTCTTTGGAGGAATAACTTGAAAACATCCATAAAAAACAGATAAACAGTGGACCTAAGGCTCATTTCAATCTGAAGGGGGAACTGGCTTTGCTGCCCACATTACTTTTCCTTAGCTGAGATGACCTTGGGAGTGACCACGACTGGAGCAGTGGCAGAGGGGGATCAGAGCAGATGAAGATGGATGTGTGGGTGTCCTTATGCAACCCAGTGCAGGGTGGAAGATATTTCCAGTATTAAAATTGTTCTGCCTGCTTCACAAGTCTTCCCAAGAAACATTTGAACTAAAAGAAGGGCTCCACCTGCCACCTCCTCCTCTGAAAATGAGCAGCATCTGCAAGAAAGGAAGGATTTGCCCAAGGAAGGATTGTCTACAAGCACTATCAGCTTTCCAGGAGGCTCCAGATGGGATGAGCAGTTGTGTCCTGAAGCAGCTGGATCAGCACCCAGGAGCTCATCAGGACAGTGGCAGTGAGCAGCTCCTGGTGACTGGAGCAGTAAATGCTGGTAGGTGGAGCACTGAGCTGGTTGTGACTGATCCATGGATTTGGGAGCACTGCTCGTGGGTTGGAGTAGGCTTCCTGTGTGAGGAAATGGACTCTAAATTCCAGAGTTGCACAAAGTGTCATGGAAACAAGCAGCGTTGGAACACTTGAAGGGAAATTGGAGTAATTGAAAATTGCTTGTCCTGCTCTACAAGAATTGCAGCTGCAGCCCTGATCCTCAGTGTGTAAATGAGTGTGAGGACATCCCAGGGCAGCTCTCTCTGCTGCAGAGACCACCTTGCTGCTTGCTCTGCTGCTGTGTTCCAGCAGATCCAGGGATGAGACGTTGGCCATGGCTGCTCCTCCCCTTCTTCCTAAATCAGATGAAGAGTGCCTTGTTAGGGGAGCTCCAGAGTGCAACCAATCTCCTACACTCCTGCTGATCAACTGAAACTAAGAGGGAACTAATGAAATCCCTATTGCCACAACACATCAGTTTTGACCTTTAAAAGGAAATCTGGGCTTGTTTTGGGCAGGAGGTGGAGTGGGGACCGTGGGGGTTTAAAGTGGAGGCAGAGAGCAGAACTCTGTGCTCTGGTGAGCTCACAGGTGGAGTCCCCTCAGCTTTTTGGGGTCTCTCAGCTGTTCTGGTTGTGAAGCAAGCAGAGGTACTCCAGTATTTTGCAGTTTTCTCCTGACTTGATTTTAAAAGCAGGGTGTAAACTCCTTGTTTTTAGAGATGAAAAAAGGGAAGGAGGAAGGTTCCTGTGCCATTCTCTGCGTTCACAGCAGAAGTGAAATGACTGCTTTGGCCAAAACAATGAATCTCAAACATTTTCATGGCACAAAGTCCTGAGAAAGGTTTGGGGGAAGTTTGTCCTCAATGGGAGTGAGCCTGGCTGAGCCTCCCAGCAGCTCATCAAGGCCCTTGGTAATTTGATGGGAGAAGATGGGCTAAGGCCGAGTTTAATGCTTTGAGGAGGTTTTCCTCCTGAAAGTTCAGAGGTAAAGAGGATTTTGCATTCACCAGGACCTCTGTCCATGGAAAAGTGGCCTTGTGAAGGACTGACTCTTCAGCTGTTGGGGCTGGCTTTCTCCTGGCAAAGACCTTGAAGGTCTCAGTTGCCAAATACAGCAAAGCTCAGGTGTTTGGAAGGCACAGATGCTTTTGGGGACATCTCTCCTTGGCTCTGGTGAGTGTCTCCTGGGCCCTGCTCTGGCTCCAGAGGAGCACATGCAGCCAGTTCCATACTGGTACCAGTGCAGTGCTGGTGGTGGGCACCATCCTGCCCTGAGGATGCCAAGAACCCAAGAGCCTCTCCCCACACAGGGCTGGGCACAGCTGCTCCCGTGGTGCCAAGGAAGTGATGTTTATGTGACAGCTGGAGGCAGCAGCTCTGAATTCTTGCAATTTTGGGATGGGTTTGCTTCCAGAACCAGGCTGTTTCTCCCAGCAGCCTGCTTGTTCTCTCCCTCCTTAGAACTGGAATGAAATCAGTTCTCTGCCTGAGCTGTTGGAATGATTTTTGTGACAACTCAGGAGGAGCAGCAAGGGCTACAGAGGTCCTGGGATTGTCAAAAGTCTGCCAAGCTCTGTCCCTGACCCTGCCACACCCTGTGTGCCTCCAGTCCTTTTCTAAGAGGAATTTATTAACCTTCTGCAGTAATTGGCTGGCTGGCTGCTCCTGTCCAAGGCAGGGTGAGGCTGGGAGGAATTGAGGTGGAACTGGCCCTGGGGCTGCCTTTGGGCTGGATTCCACCCCTGCCTGCCTGGAGAGCTTTTCTGTAGGAGCCTCTCCCCGTGGAGCCTTGTCCTTCCATCCCTGTTGCTGGTTCAGTAGCAAACCACCCTGCTCAGAGTCCAGGAGGCACTTCAGGGTCTCCAGCACCCCACTGAGGTTGTCTGCATTAACCTGTAGTGTTAAAAAGGAGTAGGAGTCTCTGGTGCTCAGGTGGGAAGTACTGCCTGTGCCTCTGCTGCCACCCCAGGCTGCCACCAAGGCTGTGCTTTGATTTGCCTCCATGCACACACGGATTATTTTGATCTTAAATCACCTGGGAATGCCACAGGAGCTGGGAATCCTGCGTCTCCTGCTTGCTCCAGTTTATTAAAATCCCCCATCCATAAACAATAACTCTTCAAAGCTGTGTGCTGCAGAAGCTGCAGTGCTGGGTCATGTATAAAACATGACCCTGCCAAAACCAGCCTGCTCCTCTGGGGGCAGCTCAGATCTGGCCATCCTTGAAATAATGCTCAAAACAAGGTGTCTCCTGCTTGTTCAGCAGAGCCTGAGACTCCTTTAAATAAAAATGTGACACTGGATTTTGTCAATAGGATCTGATTTGTCCCTTGGAATGGGAATTATTTCCTGACTGATGTCAGCAGTGCCTCTGGGATGGTGGGATTTAGCTGCAGATTAGCATGAGTTACTTGGTTTAAAGGAAGGCAGAAAACACGCCAGCCCAAGCAATTTGGCCAAACTTTCCATTTCTGTGTGTTGCAGGGACGGTGGGGAGCTCCCCCAGCCAGGCTGGAGCTGTCACTCAGTGCTGCTGGCTGTGTGTGGCACTTTGTCCCCCTGGAAAGGGGCTCAGGAGGTGGAGAAGTCACTTTCTGTGCCCCTGGTGGGGAATGTGCTGGTTCCATGGTGGCTGAGTGGTGGGAGCTGGGGAGGCTCAGCAGATGGGTGTGAGACCCATCCCTGGCTGTGTTTGAATTAGGCTGGACATACTCAGTGCCAGGCTTTAGCTGATGAGGAGGGTCACAGCTGGAGCTGATGATCTCAGAGCTCTTTTCCAGGCTGGTTCATTCTGAGACACTGGAGCAGGAGCCCTGCCCATCTGGCCTGTCCCATCACTGCTGCACATTTCCCTTGGGTGGAATTGCAGCTATTTCAGGGTAATAATCTGGCACAACCAGCTGAAATGTTGAACCAAACCCCACTCCTATTTGTGGTAATCACTGAGTAAAATATTTTTCAATAAACTTTTGCTGTCCATCTTCCATTCTTGGTGGATTTTTGTTACCCCTTTCAGTCCCAAGATAAATATCCACAAATGAGTGGTCTCATGATTTCAAATTCTCTATTATTTTTTTTGAGTGTTATACTTTTCTTTCCTCTCTACCTTTTGCTGCCTGGCCTCCTCCAGGGATGTTGTTTTCAAGATTTATTCTGCAAGATTTATTCTTGCAGCTATTTCAGCAGGATGGCCAGCAGCAGGCATAGGGGAAAAAAATCCTCAAAAACCTCAGGATCTTCATGTTGCTTGACCCTGGGAGCCCTACGTGTCAGGAACCCATAATAAACACTGCCTGACCTTGGGAGCTGGTGGGACTGGTGACCTTGTAGTGCATGTTTGGAGAGACCTGTGCTGCAATTTCAAGTTCCTGATGGTCTCTTTAAAATGCTGTGCTGCACCTTTGCATCTGATGAAGGTATGGGAGTTTTCTCTTACTATATTTTTAAATTTTATTCTGATTTAAGCCCCAAAAGCCATTGAAAGCCTTGAGGTCCCTTAAGAGCTGCCCTGTTGTGTTCTTAATTCCTCTGTGCTCATTCACCATTGCAGCAATGAACTTGGAAAGGCAGCACAGGGAAGTGATTATGGTAGATATTAAAAAAAATCACAGCTAGAGTTTGAGGAGCCTTGGGGAGTTGTGGGGGCATACATCCTCAGCCTTGGTCTCTGTAGGACCAGCATGTCTGTGCTTCCATGTGAAGTCTTTTTCACACTTTATGGGCACTGTCATAGCCCTGCTTCCAGTTCAGTTCCACTGTGTGCTGTCTGTGAGAGAATCCCAGGAGGGTTTGGGCTGGAAGGGACCTCAAAGCCCATCTCATTCCACCTCCTGCCATGGCAGGGACAGCTCCCACTGTGCCAGGCTGCTCCCAGCCCTGTCCAGCCTGGCCTGGGACACTGCCAGGGATCCAGGGGCAGCCCCAGCTGCTCTGGGCACCCTGTGCCAGGGCCTCAGCACCCTCCCAGGGAGCAATTCCATTATCCCATCCATCCCTGCCCTCTGGCAGTGGGGAACCATTCCCCCTTGGCCTGGCACTCCAGCCCTTGTCCAGGGTCCCACCTCAGCTCCCTTGGAGCCCCTTTAGGGCACTGGAGGGGGCTCTAAGGTACTGATGCTTGAAGATGTCCTGAGTTATCACCTCTGTCTCTCTGCCAGCCCAGTTTGTCTTCAGTTTGCCAAGTTCTTGATCTTTATGGTGGCACCTCTTGGGATCCGCCAGGGGTGTTCCACACAAGGAGGTATTTCCTTGTACCAGGAAGATTTTATTCACTGCACAGCTTTTCCATGCCAGAACACTTCTGCAGCTGATGAGCTGAGCTTGGCTTGCTGATATTCTGATCAGAGTTGGGAGTAATTCTGGTTTCACTAGAGCTGTTTTGATACACAATAGCAGAAGAATGGAGCTCTGTGATAAACAGGGCTTTGACAGAGCAGGAGTGTTGGCACACAGCACACCTGGACCACACAGCTCAAAAGAAACCTTCTTGACCTCATGAAGTAACGTTAGACTTCATTATTCCTGCAAAAACAAAAAACCAAACAAATCAGGTTTCTCCTCTTCTTTGTGTTCTGCAGACTTGTCCCAAGGTTTCCCTGCAGGGATTTAAGCTGTGTATTTCAGGGAATGGGACAACAGCCCTTGGGGTGCTCCCTGTGCCCTCAGCCTGGGGTTTTTTGTCACCTCAGGGGGTTGTAGGAGCTGAGCCCAGCTCAGTGGTGGCACAGGGCCCTGGCACAGGGGATGAGACTTGTGCTGCAGTTTCAGGTTCCCGATGGTCCCTTTAAAATGTTGTGCTGCACCTTTGCATCTGATGAAGGTATGGGAGTTTTCTCTTATTATTTTTTAATTAAACAGATGGGGATGCCCAGGCTGTGGGTCAGCTCCTCCTGGGGGATTGTGCAGGATCAGTGCTGCTGCTCCAGGAGCTCTGTTTGTCACTCTGGTGCTCCATGATCTCTGCTCTAATGGGCTCATCCCAGCTGTGTGGGACCAGCAGAGCCAAAGGCACTTCTAAGCCTTTATTTCCAGGATTATCGAATTCCTTGTTTTGTGTGCACTGCAAGTGTGTGTGAGTCCCTCTGCTCCAAAGCTATTGAAGCCTTTGGACAGTCTCTCCCTAGTTTACCAGTTCTTGGATGGGATTCTAGGTGTTCCTGGAGAATCTGAGGATATTCTGCCAGGACAGAGCAGGCAGGCCCCAGGTCCAGGGACAGGTGTTCTGCATTCCCTCTGAGCAGCCTCATCCCCAGCATTCCTGGGAAAGGCAGCACAAACCAAGCCAGTTTGGTTTGACATAATCTCTCTTTCCAGGAGCTGCTTCTTCCCCTGGGCATCCTGGATGTCTTCCATAGTGAAGAGGGCCCACCCTCAGTGCCAGCAGCTTTCTGACGAGCAGTGTCTCAGGAATGGGAAATCCAAGAATTAAATCCCCCCACGCTCAGACACTTCTGCTGCCCATCCAGGGCAGCTCTGCTCACATCCCCTTCTGCTCCTGCTCATGTGTAATGCTGAAAATCCAGAGTTATTTTTGCATCTGCAATTAATTAAGGAAGGATGGTTAATTATTTTCTGAAATCTTTAGGAAGAAGAGACTTCAGTGAAACTTCATTTCCCTGCCTGCTTTTGTCCTGTGGTTGATAATTATTTTTAAACTGCCCGTCATGTTGTGAGCAGGGTTGTTGTAGAGTTTTTTTGCAGTTGTCAAAATGTCAATTCTAATGAAAATCTCCACAGACACACCATACCTAAGTGATTTAAGCCTTTAGGCTAAACAGGCTGCTGGTAAAATGCTGCTCATTTTCAGATGAGTCAGAAAGGTTTGTGTGTGTCTTTTTTTTTTAATGTGTTTTTGTTTGGTTGGAATGTCTTCATCGAAATTGGTTGTTGAAGGTTTTTTTTTTCCCTTTTTAAAGGCTAAGCAGCTGCCTGTCAGCTCACCCCAGAGCTGCTTGGAATTCAGCATCTTACACAGCAGTCACATTTGGGAAAAGGGAAGTTCCTGTGTAATAACAATAATTGAAAATTAATAGTAGATTAAATTAATACATAATTAGAAAACACTAATGCTCCCTGTGAACAAAGGCTGATTCCTGCAGGAGCCTTATGAACTGAAGAGGGAAAGTGTATGATGCTTTCACTGGGCCCTGTCTATTCCAGCCTGCAGATCATTAAAGCAATTATAATTTCACAGAGGTTTGATCTGGAATTGATTTCTTTGTGATAATTCAATTTGGAGCCTTGCTTCCTCCGGGGGAGCGAACGCCAGAAGATGAAGTGTGTAATTCCTGAGCCCTGTCCTCTGCCTGGGGGGGCTGGAGCTCACCCAGGGAGGGACCTGCATGGAGCCTGGCACCTCTTAGAGCTTCATTGAATCATCAGCAGCTTCCTCTGGGTGGGAGGTGCACGGGGAGGGATGTGGGGTTTGGGTGCCTCCGTGCTTTAGCTGTGTCAGGAGGGTTTAGGCTGGAGCTCAGGAAAGGTTCTTCCCCAGAGGTGCTGGCACTGCCCAGGCTCCCCAGGGAATGGGCACGGCCCCGAGGCTGCCAGAGCTGCCAGGGGTGCCCAGGGTGGGGTTGTTGGGGTCTGGGCAGGGCTGGAGCTGGGCTGGGGGATCCTGTGGGTCCCTGCCAGCTCAGGACATTCCCTGATTCTCTGATCCTTGCTGGCAGTGTATCCCTAGAATCTTTGCCCATCTGTTTCACAGCCCACGGTGAAAAGTTCTTGAGGATGTTCTACCACATGAGCCTGACTTGGTGTTTCCAGCCTGTCAGCTGGTTTGGATTCATCCTGATCACCACAAAGCTTCCATAACCTTGGCTATAGCTGGTGAAAGCAGGGCCTTTGGTCCTGATGATCGTGGAATCCTGGAATGGTTTGGGTTGGAAGGGACCTTAAAGCCCATCCAGTGCCACCCCTGCCATGGCAGGGACACCTTCCACTGTGCCAGGCTGCTCCAAGCCCTGTCCAGCCTGGCCTTGGGCACTGCCAGGGATCCAGGGCAGCCCCAGGTGTGTCAGGGATGAATTCCCTGCTGCTCTCCTCTCTCAGCCTGCCCCGGGCTGGCCATCTGCTGGCCCCAGGGAGCTGTGGGGGATGCAGGAATGTGCTGTGCTGCTGGTTCCCTCGGGCACCGCGGCGGATCTGCTGCTGCCAGGCCCTGGATGGGCAGGGACAGCTCTTTTTGGTAGCCAGGCCTGGGGGTTGTGATGAAACAGAGGGAGGTGAGGAGGAGGAGGAAGAGAGGAAAGAAAACGAAGCACGGGACAGCAAAATACACAGAGGCAAAGCAAATGCAAGGCAGCAGGGAAAATTGGGACCTCATGAAAAATAATGATAACGTTTGGTAAGCAGCTGCTGATCTCCATCCCTCCCCTCCCAGTCAGGCTGCATTAGTGGCTTGTGGGAAGCACCACAGCCTGCTGAAACTAACAGAGGCAGAAAGAGCTATTCCTTGGTGAATTTGCTTTCTTCTTGGCCCAACACAACATTTAACTTTTATTTTTGTGGCTTTGTGCACAGACCCCCTCCATTTCCCTAATCTCTGAGGCTGTGTGTTTGGGAATCCTGGAGGAGCAGCAGCTACTCGGGCTGGGGTTTTGTTCTGAATTCTGTTTGTGTGAGTTGTGACTTCAGCTGCTCCTCTGTTCCAGGGCTTCAGAAAAAAAACAATAAATGGAACTTGTTCAGAAAGGAAAGAAATTGAGAGACTTCTAGCTTTAATTGCATTCATTAGGCTTGGTTATGGTAATAAGGGGATGTTTGGGAAAGATGAATTAAAAAAAAATCCATTATTTCAGTCAAAGGTAGGCAGGAAGGGTTCATGGCTGATTCCATAACACTTCTCAGTAGTGAGTGCTTATTCAGTAAGTACATTTGTTTTGATCTAGCTTATCTCTGTATTTACTGAGGGGAACAAAAAACCATTTTAGCCCTGCAGTTGTACCTCGGACTGCTTTGGGTTGGAGGGAACTTAGCTCAGCCCATTCCACCCCCTGCCATGGGCAGGGACACAGGGACACCTCCCCCTGGCCCAGGCTGCTCTGAGCCCTGTGCAGCCTGGCCTGGGACATTTCCAGAGCTCTCTCCTCACGGCCATGGGCACACAGAGGGTGACATCCCAAGGGGCTTTCATGGCGTGGGTGCTGCTGATTTGGGGAGCTGGGGTTTCCCCACTGCAGCTGCTGGGGGGACACAAGATGTTTCCAGTCTCAGGGTGATGTGGGAAGCCCCAAGAGAGGATCTCAAGCCCTAAACCCTGCAATTAGGGGTTAGCACTGCTCCCAGTTGCCAGAGGAAGGGATGTGACAGCTCATGGGGCTCTGTGGTTCTCCACAGCTCCCTAAGGGTGCAGCCAGGGTGGGCTTAGGCTCTGCTCCCAGGGAATGAGCGACAGGAGAAGAGGAGATGCCCTCAAGCTGTACCAGGGAAGATTTCGATTGGATCTGAGGGAAAATTTCTTCCCTGAACAGATTGTCAGGCATTGGAGCAGCTGCCCAGGGTGGTGCTGGAGCCACCATCCTTGGAGGGATTTGAAATCCACGTGGCTGTGGCACTTGGGGACGTGGTTTAGTGTGGCCTGGGGAGTGGTTGAACCTGATGGCCTTGGAGGTCTTCAGCCTAAATCACTCAGTGATCCTTTGCTGTGACACCTCCTCCTGCTTGAGGTGTCCCAGTCATGATCACCCCAAACTGGCTGGGCCTGCAGGGAGGAGTTTGGGGCTGAGTGGCCTCTGATGTAGAGGGGAACCTTTTAAGTCTCTTCTCCTGGATTCCTGTGAAGGCATCTCCCCCCAGAGCAGTGCCCTGGGCTGCTGCTGGTGCCAGGTGTGATGAGCAGCCCCCCACTGCTGCCTGTGGAGAGCTTCTGGAACTGGGGGTTTGTCTGTAGGAAATCCTGAATGCTTGACAAGAGCATCTCACAGGCTGAAAGTAGTGCTCACAGAATAAAAACAGATTTGGAGAATTTGGTGATTTTCACTTCACTGAGGGGGTTTGCAGTGCCAATCACATAGCTAGGGATGTCAATAAATTGAGGCATAAAATGGGGTTATGTTGCTGCTTATTTTGTTGCTTTGAAATACTGGTTTTAAAAAAATCAAGCTTTTTTTTTTTTTTTTGCTTTCACATTTCTAAGTAGGAAGAAACCCCTCAAACTGTACATTGGGAAAGTTTTGTTAAGGATTCTTTCATTTTTGTAAAACCCCAGCTGCTGAGGTTGCTACTCATGTGGGTGCTGTGGCTTGTCCTTTCTGTGATCTGCATTTTTCATTCCTAAAGTGAAAAGGGACAGAGGAGGATTATTTCTTTCACAGAATCCAGACTGGTTTGAGTTGGAAGGGACTTAGAGCCCATCCAGTGCCACCCCCTGCCATGGGCAGGGACACCTTCCAGTGTCCCAGGTTGCTCCAAGCCCTGTCCACCCTGGCCTTTCTTTCTGCAGGATAAATGCGTCCAGAAAAGGAATTTTGCTCAACTGCAGGTCCACTGCTGGAGTTAATGTGGTACCTGGGCAGTGGTGGCTCTGTGGCTGCCCCTGCTTGGGCACAAAGTTATTAAACGTTAAGTTTAATAAGTTACTAATGACACAGAGTTATTGAACTTTGAGTCCTGAGCAGGTTCCATGTGGAGCAGGTGGCTTGGCAGGAGGGGAGGGCTGTCTGGACATTTTTTTCCTCAGCAAGCAGCAGAGACACCCAGGCTGTTCGTGGCCAGAGCAGCTCTGCAGTGCTGGGCTGCAAACACCAGGCTGCTCTCTCCTGTTGGCACCCCCAGAAACAATGAAACTGCAAAGGGTCACACCTGCTCTGACAGCTCATTTTTCACCTGGCAGCAAGATGAATCTGTGTGATAACAAGCTCCAGTATACTAGAAGAACGTTGCTTAAAGCAGCTGGGTCGAACTGAGCTAATTGGCTCTGACCTCACTAATTCAAGACCCCAATTAATTCGGTGTGTTTTGAGGTCTGGGCTTTGCTGCTCTCCAGGGCACAGCCCAGTCTGGGCTGTGTAAAAGCAGCTGGATGCTGGGCAAGGACTTTGGGACCAGAAGGAGTGATGGCTTTGTACCTAGAGCTGCCTGTGGCTGAGGAGTGACTGTCAAACCTGCTCTTTCATGAAAGGCAAAGTGTTGGTGACTGTGTGAAATGAAAATGTGGGGAGGCTCATTGCTCAGAGGTTGGGATCCTGGCACTCTGAGCAGACATTAACTCAGACTGGGCCCTCCCCACCTTGGCAATGGGATGGGCACAAGGCTGCCCCAGCACTGTCTGGAGCTGTTCCAGATTTTTCACCCTGGAAAGTGGCTGTGAAAAGAAACTGTGGTTGTTTAGAGGTTCTGATTCTGCAGAGGGATTCACACTTGCAAGGATCAGTCCTTGAAGGTGGAATCCCCAGACTCCTCATGGAATTTCTTGCTTGGAGGCACCACAGCTGCAGTATCTCAGGACCTGCAGCTGAATCTCACCTGAGCCATGTGCACACAGCTGCTTTCCAGTACTTCCTTCAAGCCCTGTTGGGCACATGGCTCCCAACCCTTCCCCTCAGTGCTGTACCCAGCACATGGAGTCAGCTGCTAGGGATTTTCCTTTACTGCTGGAGCCACAGCCTTCTTTCCTGCCTGCTTAGTGTGCAGGGTGGAGCTGCATAGGTGGGTTGGATTGAAACAAGATACTGTGCTGCTGGAGGCAAGGTTTGAATTGGATTCCTTCACCGTTTGGTAAAATGAGAGCTCAGTTTGTTTTGGGAGAGATGCCCTGGTGGATTCCCCATCCCAGTGTCCTGGGGAGGGAGGGCCAGGATGCTCCTGGCTCTGTGTTCCTGTATCCCACTCTTGCCTTGCTCTGACCCCCGATAAGGCACAGTGTGGTTACATTTAGGGGATCTGAAGTGCTGAGCTCCTTTTAAAACTGTTTAAAGATGAAGAAAATTGGGAGATTGTAGTTTCAGGAGCTGGATCCTGGCTGGCTGGGCGTGAGGCAGCTGAGCTTATGGAATTTGAGGTAGGTAAGGGCAGGGATGCTCTGCTTGGCACCAGCACTGAGCTGGGAGGGGAAGGAG
>VXBQ01003591.1:134454-145243 GCA_013400175.1 Phainopepla nitens
CCTGGGGAGCCTGGGCAGTGCCAGCACCTCTGGGGGAGAACCTTTCCTGATCTCCTGCCTGAGCCTCTCTGGCACAGCTCCAGCCATTCCCTGGCTCCTGTCCCTGTCACAGGGAGCAGAAATTGGTGCCTGCCCCTCCACTGCCTTTTGGGACAGTGTTGAAGGAGGATACAGGGAAAGTCCCTCTCACTTCTCCTCTGCCCACAGAGCTGTCCTCTTGGACCGGTCTGGACCAAACCTCTCAGCACAGCCCCGTGTCCTTGGGAAAGGATTGCTTTAGAGGCTGCTTAGAGCAGCAGTGGCCCCGTGGGATGCTGCACGTGATGCTGCAGTGATATTTTGTAGCTGCTCTGCTCCTGCTGCCCTTGCATCCCAACTCCCTCCTTTTCCCCTGCCAGGCTCCTCTGCCCCCTTCTGTTCCTGCCCTTGCTTCACAGTGGGCACCTCCCTCTGCAGCCAGGGAGGTGGCATTGCCCATCCCAGCAGCTCTGACCTGGGGGGTTCCAGTCCCTCCGTGGTTCAGCATTGCCTCCATACCTGGCAGTGATCAGCCTGAGCCCTGCTGAGCCTTTTCCCGGTGCCCCAGGGGAGCTGCAGGCTCCTGGTGTCAGGGAATTGCTCATCTGCACAGCTTGATCTCTGGCCTGGTGGAGAAATGCCCATTGGAGCCTGCTGAGCTGGAGTGAGAGGGCACAGATGCACCGGGCACCGCTGCAGCCTCTGTGCATCACTGATCACAGGCCAGCGTCGCAGGAGTGTGAGCTGAACTGGAAAAACATCCCCAGGAATCCTCTGCTCTGCTGCAGATTCTAAGAAGACATTACAGGCACAGTCTGGCTGAGAAGGAAGTGGAATATTGGATGATCTTTAGGGCTCAGGGCAAATCAAGCAGCATTTTTCCTGTGAGAGAGGTGAGGTGGAAAGCATTCCTGCGTTCCTACAAATGGGAAGAAGTAAGGGAAATCTCCAGGTGTTGGGAAGCTGGGGTTGGAGGGTCTCTGTGAACTCTCTGGGTCACAGAGGAGATGTGAAACCTCTGTCTGCTCTCTCCTGCTCCTGGCAGCTCTGGGCTCCAGGACTCCAGCTGCTTTTCCAGGCACAGCAGTGCCACCAGTTCATTGTCTCTGCTCTCTGACCTGGGGAATTTCTGGAGCAGCCCAGTGTGGAAGAAGGGCTGATGAATTTTGGTTTTTGTCCAGTTTTGAACTGGTGCACAGTTTAGAAAGACTAAAAGTTTTATTTTGTAGAATGAGAGAGAAAAATCTTCCAGGTCCGTGTGCAAGGGTGGATACTGGTGCCAAACAGCTCCAAACCACATTTGGACTCCTGTGACTTGAATGTTGCCAGTAACATGGAATCTAAATGAGAAAAGAGGGGGAGCAGTTTTGTGGATTTTAGTATTTTTATTGTCCCAGGGCTTCCTCTTTAAACTCAATGAAATATACACCTCCATAAAAGCACTGTAGGGTTTGGATTTCATTTTGTTTGGGGTTTGTAAGAGCAGGGAATAGCTGTATGTCAGGATTGTTCTTCCTCCTTGCCCATACACCCCAGGAAGGAAGCCAGGCTTGAGCTGCAGGGCTGGGTTTCTGTAGAAGGGACTTTGTGCCCAGTGAACAGATGGGTTGGGAAATTTGGCTGGGCATCAGATGTCTCATGGAAACTTTTTCTTGTGGAAAGATGATGATGGCTTTTTTTGGGGAGGAGAGTCCACAGAGAGAGCAGGACACCAGGTGGCTGAGGGATGCTGTCCTGGTGGCACCTCCTCAGGGATTCTGGGGAGGCTGTGTGGGTTGTGACATTCTCAGTGCAAATGTGGCTCTGCAGGTGGAGCCAGGGCAGCTGGAAAAGTGGTTTGGGCTCCCTGGAGGGGAGAGGTGCAGTAATGGAGGTAAGACTGTACTTAGTAAACCACGTTTAACATGGTTTCAGTGTTAACATTTAAATGTTGAACAGCCAGACTTTGAGTGGAGCCCAGGTCTCTTCCTGACTTGTGTCTCCTTTGCAATCCTAATGAATTCCAGGGGTGTTGGATCACCCACATTCCCCAGGAGTTTTTGAAAAGCCAGGCCCAACAGCAGGTGGGGATCAGAGAATTCCAGACTGGTTTGGGTTGGAAGGGACCTTAAAACCCATCCAGTGCCATCCAGGGACACCTTCCACTGTCCCAGGCTGCTCCAAGCCCTGTCCAGCCTGGCCTTGGGCACTGCCAGGGATCCAGGGGCAGCCCCAGCTGCTCTGGGCACCCTGTGCCAGGGCCTCAGCACCCTCACAGGGAACAACTCCCTCCCAGTATCCCTCTGGCAGTGGGGAGCCATTCCCTGTGTCCTGTCCCTCCAGAACCTTGTCCCCAGTCCCTCTCCAGCTCTCCTGGAGCCCCTTTAGGCTCTGCAAGGGGCTCTGAGCTCTCCCTGGATCCTTCTCCTCTCCAGGTGAGCACCCCCAGCTCTCTCAGCCTTTCCTCAGAGCAGAGGGGCTCCAGCCCCCACAGCATCCCTGGGGCCTCCTCTGCTCTCCCTCCAACAGCTCCAGGTCCTTCCCTGGCCAAATCAAGACAATTTGGATTAATTCTCCTTCAAATACAAACAAACCCATTCATGAAATAATCTTTACTCAAAAACCAAGTTACACATAGTAATAACACAGAAAAACAGAACAACACAATATATACCTCAAGGAAATCTAATTATTAGATAAGAACCATATATAAATATCACCTTTTACTAAATATCACTACTATTATCTATATATAGCTATATACTATATATATATATATGTGTTTATAAAGTTAAAATATATATTAATTTTGATAATAAGCTAACAATGTATAAATAAAAAGTAGAATGTCCTGAAGTAACTTTGTAATATTTATATCCCCCATCATTTATCTATTTCTGCTAAATGTTAAATTCTACAGCCTGGCCATGTGCTCACGACCCCAGAGTTGGGGCAGGGGCACCAGGGGATAAAGACTCCTCTCCAGCCACCCAAGTAGGAATCCAAAGCTGATATTCCTGCCTCAACAAGACCTTTACATTTTCTAACCAGCACAGAGTGCTCTGCTGCAAGAATCAGAAATATTCTTCCAAGCTGTTTTGCTCTTCCCTTAAGCCAGTGGGAATGGGAAATTAATTTAGGACAAATTGGGCTAAATCAATCCAGGGAGGATGCTCTTTGATATCAGGGAAGTTCTTGTATCTCCTGCACTGGCACTTGGCACTGAGCTGCTCCTGAGGATGGTGGGCTGGGGCCTGGCCAGGGCTCAGGATGTGCTGAGCCCTTTGTGGAGGGTACCAGGAGCCCTGCTGGGGTGTGGGGAGGTGGAGGCACTGCTGCTGCTCCTGGAGGGCAGGCACAGGCCTTGGAAGGAGATGTGGGCACGGGTTCCCTCTCGGGGCAGCAGTGCCCAGGTAAAGGGCTGTGGCTCTAGCCTGAGGGCACAGGTGTTTGACCTTCACTGGCAGGGCTGGTGTCAGAGGGCATTTCAGCTGGCAGTGTCCATTACCAGGGCCAGATGTGGCTGCAGCCCTGTAAGGCACCTTTGCCCTCTAATTATCTTGAAGGCAATTACCTTTCTCCTGTAATTACCACCGTGTTACACCCCCTCCCATCTCCCTGTGGCTCTTCCTCCCACCACACAGCCGCGGGCTTAGCTTCCCTTTCATTCCCAGGAGACACAACAGTGATGGACAGTCATTGTCCTTGGTGGGGTGGGGAGCAGGAGGGATTTGTGTCAGGACCCTCTTGGACCAGGTTTCTGTATCTGCAGAGCCCAGCAGGTTCCTGGTGATCCCTAGCAGCCCCACCTCTGAGGGCACAGCAGGAGTGTCACTGCAGAGATGGGGCCTGTCCCTTCCCAGCCCAGATTCTGTTTCCAGGATCCAAGCTCTCACCTGTGCATGGGCTTGCACAGCCCTGTGTGAAGGACCACAGTGAGCAGAGATCCCCTGCTTTGTGCTGAGGGGGAGTGTGCAAAGCAGGAGTGCCCAGAAGGGGGGATCTGGGGGACCTGGGGTGTGGGCAGAGCAAGGAGCAGGTGCTGGGGCTGGTCCAAGCTGCTTTGGCAAAGGAAGGAGCTCAGGACCTGAGTTAGGTCTTTCCCAGTGGTGGTGGATCCTTGGAACAGGGGACAAGCCCTGTGTTGGGGTGCTGCCTGAGGGGGACCCTCTCCTGAACCTTTGGGGGTGTGCTCAGGCTGTCCCCTGTGTGCACCCACCTGCCTCCATCTGTCTGGGCCAGCAGCAGCCACGTGTGCCCAGCAGGAAGGTGAGCCAGCAGGGCTGCTGAGCCAGCAGGGACAGCTCCAGCTGCCTCGTGGCTTTGCTGACCCCAGCTGACCCGGCACGTCCCCCTGCACAGCCCCACTGTGCTGGGGACTGTGGGGTAGGAAGGGACCTCCAAAGGTCCCATCTGAGCAGAACTGCGCCTTTCTGGAGGTCAGAACTGTGTTGGGATGCAGGGGCAGAGCTGGATTTGGAGCCACTGTGTGACCAAGGATTCCCATCCCATCCCTGAATCTCAACCATCTGCAGGATCTGCCATGAGCTGAGGGGCTGGGGAAGCAGCTCCTGGGCTTTCTGTGCACGATTTGAGTTGCAGAAGCTGGTGAGGAGCTGCAGGGATGCCCACAGTAGATGTTACAGATAGCACACCTGCTATTTTGGTTCAGTAAGTAGCTTTTGGACTAAAACTGCTGGAGGATTTCTGCTTTTGAGTGAAGTGAAAATGAACTTCTGAACTTCCTACTCTACCCCTGTTCTTGGAGTATTGCAGAACCATCGTCCTCAGAAACCTCCTGTGCATGAAGGGGCTCCAAGAGAGCTGGAGAGGGACTTTGGACAGGGGCTGGAGGGACAAGACACAGGGAGTGGCTTCTGACTGAGACAGTAGGTTTAGATTGGGTGTTAGAAAAAAAATTCCTCCCTGTGAGGGTTCTGAGGCCCTGGCACAGGGTGCCCAGAGCAGCTGGGGCTGCCCCTGGATCTCTGGCAGTGCCCTGGCCAGGCTGGACAGGGCTTGGAGCAGCCTGGGACAGTGGAAGGTGTCCCTGCCCATGTCAGGGGGTGGAATGAGATGAGTTTGAAGGTCCTTTCCAAGCCAAACCACGCTGGGATGATGCACTGGGAGCAGCTCTCTGGACACTCAGAGCCTCTTGCTGGATGCAGGTTCCTCTGCACCAGCCCCTGCTCCAGACAGGAGGTTTCTCCCAAGCTTCTTGTTCATCAAGTGGTCTTGGTGAAGAGCTCTGAGAGTTGTTCAGCTTCAAGCAGTGTTTGAAATTCCAGCTTTGCTGCTTGTTTGTGATTGGCCTGAGAAGTTGGAGGGTCCCTGAGAGTCACTCAGGGCTGTGACTGCAGTCACTGGGCGCTGGGAGCCTGACAGCTGGAAGGGAGCAGAACTGTTGTTCCTACAAGCAGGACTGGGAGAAATTTGAGTAGTAGGGACCACAAACCTAAGGGAAAGCTGTGGAAGAGGAAGAAAACCAGATTTGACTGTATAATCTGACCTTCACCTGGTTGTGCAATTAAACATTTCGTTTAAATTAGCTCCAAACATGACTGCAGACATGTCCTTCAACTGTTTGTGAAGGACCTGCTTTAAAGTGCTCCTTAATCAAATGCTCTTATCCTTGTGAGTTACTTGTTTGTGTAACTGGTTCCCCCTTTTCCCTCCTGCCAGAAGCAGTTTCATGGAAAAAAAACTGTCCAGGAGGAGCCAGGATTTTTGGAGCATTGGTATCTCCACTTTCAGACCTGCTGTTTGCTCTCTCTTCTAGCTTTTTTCAAATCCTGCTGCGACTTTTTCCAGCTGGATCTGAGCCGGTGGAGGTGTCACAGAGCCAGTGGAGGTGTTACAGGTATTCCCTTCTCAGAGGCTCTTTGGTGGCCCTTTGGCCACCCCTGAACAAGCCAAGGGAAGGTGTGGAGCATCCCTTGGGCTGCCCCCTGGTCCCTGAGCAGAGCCTGGCCGTGTGGGCTGTGCTGCACAGCCCTGCCTGGGTGGCAGGAGTCACTCAAGGTGCAGGTACTGCTCAGGGTAGCAATGCAGCCATGTGTTCTGATAGCAGAGCTGGCTGTTCACTTACCAGTAAATAACTCTGTGGCTGGGGGCCATTTCTGGCTTCTTGCTTCATTTCCCCATCTGTAAAAATAGTCTAATGGAAAAAAAATCAGGCTTAGGTCTCTCAGGGGAGCATTTTCTTGCTGCTTCCCTGGATGTTCTGTGCTGTAGGTGTTTTCCTGTGGGGTGCAGGGAGCTCTCAGCCCATTACAGGTGCCTGGTGCAGTTCTGTGCCAGCAGCTGTCCCAGGAGGAAATGCCCAGGGAGCTTTTCAAAGCTGCACTGCCAAAGGGTGAGTCCAGATCTGCTCCTGACCATGCCACAAGATGCTTTTCTGCCCTGGGGTGAATGAAAATGACTTTGGGTTCAGTGTCCCCCCCCCCCAGCTGGAGTGTCAAAGCATCTGGCTGCAACCTGGTGAGGCCAGGTTGGATGGGGCTCAGAACCTGCTCTGGTGGGTGCAGTCCCTGCATGGCAGGGGAGCTGGAATGCCATGGTCTTTAAATTCCCTTCCACTCCAAACCACTCCCTGATCTCTCTGTGTAGCAGTTTCTCTTTTAGCCAACGTTATTTTCTGTCTAACCTGACTCTTGCCCCTGTGGAAAGCAGCCTGGATCACCTCTCAGCTGGTGTTTTCTAGGATAAACAGCCCAAAAAGGGCGAACAACTGGCTTGGTGCTGATGCTCTCCAGCTGGTGCAGCAGTGGGGCTGGGTCTGAGTCCTGTGGGTCAGCTCTCCCATCTGCCTGCCTGGCCTGCTGCAGAAGCCTTCTGATCCACCAGGATCTCTCCCAGTGGCTTTCTCTGTGTTCGAGACATGAATATCTCATTCCTGTGTCCAAGCCACAGTGGTGACTTGAGGACATCCCATTTCCTGGCCCCAGCTGGGTGTCTGGGGCTCCAGTGCAGCACCAGGGGCTGCAGCTTCAGCCTCCTGATTGTGCTGCTTGAATATCTCTGCAGGAGAAGAAGATACTGGTAGGAGCTGTCATGGTATTTTCTATGTGGTTTTGCCTGATTTCTGCCTTTCAACCATGCAAAATCAGCCTGATGTTGAGCATTGTGCACACCTCGTGGAGGTCCCAGCACTGGAGATGTCATTTGTTCCAGGTTATCAGTCAGCTCTGGAAGCTCCAGAGGAATCTGTTGCTGTCTGGTGTAACCCCACCCAGCCCAGGCAGGACTTTTTCCACCGTGTGAAATAACTCAGTGAATTTCTAATTGCATGAATCTAATTAAGGGCTGGATGTAACGGCTGTGCCTAATCCTAATGATACACCCGCTGCCCCTGTCACAGAGAAGGGCTTGCTTGTGTACAACAAAGCACCCAGCTGAGTGCAGAGTGAACATCCCCCTCTCCAGCTGGAGCTGTGTGGATGGTGGTGACATCCCTGGAGGTCCCTGGCCATGGGGAGCCTCCTGTGGCTGCGTTGGGATCGCTGGCTCCCTTGGGAGGAGGCTCTCAAGGGGTGCCTGTGCTGATGAGGGTGAGGAACTGGTCAGAGCTGTGAGGCACCATGCTCTGTGCTCCATGACCAAGGGTGGCTGCTGCACTGGGATTGACTGGGTTTTGTGTCAAAACTCAGCAATGGCAGAGCAGCAGTAGCACCTTCCCTTCAGTTTCAGACCAGCTCTGCTTCATCTGATGGGCTCTCAGAGGCCAAGGTAGCACAAAAAATTAATTATCCCACACTGGAGATATTTTGTTCTGTGGCTCTCAGTGCTGCACCAGCAGCTGGAGCCAACAGCAGCTGCTGATGGGTAAAACTTCTTGGATGCTCTTTTCCCCTGAGGTACCTCTGTCATCAGCCTTGAAAATCAAGTGCCTGCTTATCCCAGAGCTACAGCAGCATTCCTGCCAGAAGGATGTGGTTCCTTACAGCAGGATATTTAATCCTTGCACTGCAGTGCAAGTTGCAGAGGGATCAGCTGCGCTTACAGGTGTGGAGTTTTCTGTTCACATTTTTGCAGTAGTTAGTGCTGAAATCATTCTTGCAGAAGAAACTGGGATGTTATCCTCTCTTTACCTTGGAAGTTTGTCCTGCAGTGTGAAGACTGTGCCAAATTTCTGTCAGCCCTGCAAGAATTTGGATGTCAGTGGGGAGCCAAACATGGGACAGAGGGAGTGATAACACGGCAGTGAGGTTAAATAGACAGATAATTGATTGTTTTCAGTTCTGGTTCGGGTTTAAATCCATTGTGGTTAATGAAGGAAGGCAAATTGAGTTGAAGAGCCCTGTGTGGGAGGCTCAGCCTGGCACACAGCCAGTGAGTGCCACAGGCTCCTTGTGGTGTTCCCTTGGTGTTCAGTGGCTCCATCCTGGTGTTGCTGGGCCTTTTTATGCCAGGTGAGGGGAGCTGAGCTCTGACAGCTCCAGTCATGGAACAGATTGCCCAGAGCAGCTGTGGCTGCCCCTGGATCTCTGCAAGTGTCCAAGGCCAGGTTGGACGGGGCTTGGAGCAGCCTGGGCTGGTGGAAGGTGTCCCTGCAGGGGACAGGGGCTTGGAAAGAGATTGTCTTAAATGTCCCTCCCAACCCAAACCGTTCTGGGATTCTGTGATGGTTCTGTTTGGAGCAGGCTCAGGGAGCATCCCTGTCCTTAGGACAGCCCCTGCCAGCCGTGCAGTTGCCTCCCACAGCTTTTGGCTGTGGGAACTTTCTGTGGAGCTCCGGCCCTTTGGGCTGAGGAGGGGCCAGGCCCCAGCTGTGGGCGGCACGGGGCAGCCCAGTCCTGCTCTGGCTGTGGGACATCTCCACTGGCAAAGGCTGGTGGAGAGATCTCCATCCTGAACCCCGCTGGCTCTGGACAGGTTTGTTCACAAACCTCCATGAAGCGGGATCCTGACTCGCTGTGGTGCTGGCGAGGCAGGAGCCCTCACCAGGGCGGTGCTCTCCATCCTTTGCCTCGTCCCTCTGCTCCTGCACATCTCCCTGCTTTGTGCAGCAGCTAAAAATAATGGCAGGCAAGGTGTGAGGCTGTCCTGGGGCCGGGGGCAGGGACAGCCCTGCGTGTGAGGGAAACCGGATCCTCCAGCTGCAGCAGCCGGTCCGTCAGGCAGGCAGCAAGTGCCGGGCTCGGGCTCTCTCTGGATGCTCACTGGCTACAGAAATAAACAGCCTCTGTTAATGCCTCTTGCTAGCCTTGACTTTTTGGTTTGTCTCTGTATTTTTAGCCTCAGGACACTCTGTCCCCGGGGCCTGAGAGGACCTGCAGTGTCCCATACCTTCCCCAGCGTGGGAAGCCAGCTCTCGCCCGTCCCCACTCCCGATTTAGCAGAGGGGAGGGGGCAGTGCTGCTGCTTCCCACTGGCTCTGCTGCACCCTGGGGTGGGAACATCCCTTTGTCCAGGAGTTTATGCGTGGTTCTGATGTATAAGATGGTTTAGTGTGGAGAAAAGGAGGCTCAGGAGGGACCTTCTCACTCTCTTCAGCTCCCTGACAGGAGGGGGCAGCCAGGTTGGTCTCCGCTCCCAGGTAAAAAGGGACAGGATGAGAGGAAACAGCCTCAGGTTGTGCAAGAGGAGGTTTAGGTTGGAGATTAGGGAAAATATCTTCCCAGAAAGAGTGGTCAAGCCCTGGAACACTCTGCCCAGGGCAGTCTCCATCCCTGGAAATGTTCAAAAAACATGTGGGTGCGGGGCTTAGGGACATGGGTTAGTAGTAGGTGTGACATTGTTGGATTCAATTGTCTTAGAGGTTCTTTTCAGCTTTAATGACTGTGATTCCAAGTGAAGGTAAAGAAACCCCACATTTGATTACATTCAGCACATTGCACTATTTCTTTGTGTTTCACTGAGATAGAGGACAACTTTGGGAGTTTATTCTCTTTTATTCTCTTTTATTTAGAAGTACAGAATGATTTAGCACAATGCAAAATTAAATGTCACTCTGAATAAAGGTTCAAATGTTGCTCTGTATGCCAAGTGCTGGGACGAGCACATGATTCATGATGTGGTACTTCAGTCATGCCGAATCCACCTTTGCATCCTTCTCAGAGCAGAGCCCAGCTTTCCAGGCAGCTGAGCTCTTGGATTATCCTCGTCCTGGCTTTGGAGCCTGCTGAGCTTCTTCACCCTGGTCCTTGTCACGGAACTGGTTGGCTTGAGGGCTTAGCTGCTCTCCGTGGTGCTCCCTGGGTGTGCTCTGAGGGACTCTCTGACTCCCTTAGGCCTGGACTGGAGTGTGTGAAGTCTCCCTGGGTGGGATGCAGGTGTGCTCAGCACCAGGGCAGCAGCCCTGCTCCCTGCAGGGTGAGCTGGGCTGGCACTGGCCCTGCTGCCAGCTGTGCCAGCCCGGCTGGCCGGAGCTCTGCTGCCCTGTGTCCCTGTGGGATTGTGTCACCTGGCCCCGGGCAGAGCCACACGAGGGCATGGGCTGCTGGCAGCTCTCAGCACCCCTGCTCCTGACAGGCCTGGAGACCCAGTTTGGGCTCTTCAGAGGGTCCCAGGTGTGCAGGGACCCGGGGTGCTGGGGTGAGTCCCAGCTGGGCTGTCCCTGCGTTGCAGTCCCCACCTTGCAGGTGATGTCCTGGGAAGTGACACCTCAGGGTGGCAGGGGGGAATTATTTGGTCAGAGAGATAAAAAGCAAGACAGAGCAGAGGCTGGTGCAGGTTTCACTCACCATAAGCAGGTCCAGCTGCTCCTCAGGTCAGGTCTGGGGAGATGGATTGCTGCTGGGTGGGGTTCTGTTCTGGGGAAATTCTGACAGCTTGAGCTCTTGTCCTCTGC
>VXBQ01003591.1:145282-195589 GCA_013400175.1 Phainopepla nitens
GGTGTGGGCGTAGCAGGGAATCATAAACCTCAGGATGGTTTGGGTTGGAAATGGCCTTAAAGCCCATCCAGTGCCACCCTGTCCATGGCAGGGACACCTCTCACTGTGCCAGGCTGCTCCAAGCCCTGTCCAGCCTGGCCTTGGACACTGCCAGGGATCCAGGGGCAGCCCCAGCTGCTCTGGGCACCCTGTGCCAGGGCCTCTGGGTTGTTATCCCATTGCACACCAGGCTGGGAGAAGGCACCATGTGCTGCCCAAGGCTTAGCTATCTTCATTAAAGCAGAAGTAGGCACAGATTTTGGGGGGGCAGCCACACAGTTATTTGAAAGAGGCTGCTGCTGGATTTTCCTGGGCACTATTCCCTGCCCTCCCTGTGCAACTGGTGCTCCCAAGCCTCATAATTCCCTGTCCGAGTGCTGAGCTGAACAGCTGAGAGATTTTGCAGTTTTTAATGGCTCTCTACTGTGCCTGAATTAATGGAAAAATGAACTGAAACCAAGATGAAGGTATTGAAGGGAGAGGATGACAAATTGGCTTTGGAGCATGGCAGCAACGAGCACTGTCAGGGGTTCACGCACTGACCTTTATCTAAACAGAACTGTGTGTAACAGATAAGAATATTTAACAATAATTAATGTCACATCAGTGCCGAGAACAAAATGACTACATCAAACGGGCAAGAAATCCACTGCAAATTACTCAAAAGAGAAATGTCAGCTCCTCCATATCTGCAACCTGCCTCGTGCTGATGGGGCTGGAATGAGCCGGGAGGGCACACGAGGAGAGGAGCTATTAAAAATGATTTAGGGACTGGGTGATATGTGCAGGAATGGAAAACAGCAGCAGCTCTGCTGGACCAGAGTCCTGTACATTCAAACACCAAACCCAGCTGGTAATTGGGTGTGGGAGAAATGTGTACAAACCAATTATCCCCACTGCTGAAGTTCTGACAGGCTGCTCAGGGCTTCTCTTTCCTCTCCCATCTGTCTGCAGGGTGTCCCGGTGTGCTGGGATTCAGCAGGCACTGCCCTGCTCACTGAGCCTCCCTTCATGTTCTGTAGGCAGGAAAAGCCATCTGGCTGGGGATGCTGAGATGTTTTTCATGGCCTGGGTTATCCCAGCTCCCCAGGAGCTGTGGGGTGGCTGAGGCTGGCCTGGTGCTCCACATGCAGGGCCAGCACTGGGCTGCAGGGGATGCCTGGGCTCTGCCTGGCACAGGGAGGGCACTCTGCCACCCCTGCTTTGATTTCAGAATGAATGGTGGTCCGTCCTGCAGTGGTGGATTTCATCAGTGTCGTGACCACAGCAGCTGAGGGAGGAGGAGTTAACCCCTCCTGAGCTGCCTCCTGCTGCAGAGCATCCCCTGGCCCTGCACATTTCACAGAGTCACAGTTTGGGTTGGAAGAGACCTCAAAGCTCTTCCCATCCTACCCCTGCCATGGCAGGGACACTTTCCACTATCCCAGGGTGCTCCAGGCCCTGTCCAACCTGGCCTTGGACATTTCCAAGGATGGGGCAGCCACAGCTGCTCTGGGTAACCTGTTGTGCTCAATCTGCTCAGCCCAGACATTGTGAGAATATTGGGAGTGTTCAGCTAATGCACAAATCTGGTGAAAAGCTTAACCAAGTTACATCTCTATTCTAATCAGACCTTTGTGCCCATCCTAATGAATTATTTCCTCACCATAAATTAATTTACCTGCATGGCCATGTCTGGGAACTGTCACCAGCCTCAGTGGGTAGAGCACAGAGCTGGAGCCCAAGGTCACAGAGGGAGTCTGGGGAAGAGCCAGGAGCTGCTCCTGAATCCCTTGAATTTTTGGCTGGTACAGTAAAGGCCAGTGCTGCCACAGTCCTGCTGCCCACTAATTAGTTTTGTTGTCAGCGTTTTGCCAGTGCCAGGAAGGAGGCAGCCAGGTGCATCTGGATTAGCCAGGGTGTGAAAAATGGCTTTCCAACTGGCCTGGTGACCTTCTGACAGCAGGAGAGAATTCACAGGCAGAAGGTGGAGATGTCAAGATATAAAATTAGGGACAATGGGGAGCTGTGTCTGCCCCTTGAAGTGAAACAGGAAAACCTATCCCTGCTCCCCTCCTGGCCTGGGGTAGGGTTTAGGGTTTCCTGTCTCTGTCACGGAGGATGCTCCTGTTTGCCTCATGCAGGGCACATCCTGCTCCCAGCCAGAGGCTCCTGCAGCAGGACAGTGTGGGAGAGAGGTGAGAGCAGAACCAGCTCCCAGCACTCCCTGAGCAGCATCCTGGCCCAAAAGCTGGCTCAGGAAAAGTGTGTGATGTGCTCAGTGGCCAAAGAACCCAGCCCAAGGTGGGATGAGCAGAGAGGTGATGAGTGAAGGATCTAAGCAGCTTGCCTGATAGGTTTCTTCAAACATATCAATAATCAAACATTAGGATGGTTAAGTTTTGGTTCTTCTTAGTGCTGAAGAACTGAATTATGCATTCAGCCATTCCACACTGAAAAGCAAAGAAAAGACAAACAGAAAAGACACAGCTAAAATTTGAATTTAATGGAAGTGGAACCAGGAATTTTGAGATGAATTAGAAGGACATACCTCATATCCTGCTATGGATCTGACTGCCTCTGCCACTGCCAAGGACACCAGCTGCTGGATAAAAGGAATTCTCTGGCCTAGGTTGGAATGCAGGGGGATGGAGATGTGCAGAGTGCACAGGGCACAGCCCATGGGACTGAGCCTGTGTTTCCACCACGACCTGGGGAGGGAGAGGAAAAAGGGTAACTTCAACTCCAGAAAAGCATATTTATAAATAAAGATCACTTTGTGACTGTAGATAACAACTAAATAGAAAGATTCAAAGGTATCCACCCAAGAATGTACCAAAACTCCTTTAATGGAGTTTTCCAAATTAATTTTGAAAGAAAAAGGATTAAAGTGCAAAGCTTTTTCTTCAAACAAACTGGAATTTTTTTAATGTTCCCATCCCTGTACGTATTCAAGGCCAAGTTGAGTGGGGCTTTGAGGAACCTGGTGTTGTGGAAGGTGGGGCAGGGAGTTGAAGCAAGATGCTCTTCAAGGTCCCTTCCAGCCCAGAGTGGAGCTGAATTCTGTGAGAATGGATCCACAGGGGAGGAAAGAGGACATTTAAAGATCAGTTAAGACTGAAGCCAAACTGAGGTATTTGCTTACAATGAAAGGCTGTGAATTTGTATTAGAATACAGGAGCTGGGCTTTGACAAACCAGGCAGTTAATTAAAGTGCATCAGTTAAACGGGGTTCCTCCCAACTTTGTCTCCCATGAGAAGAGAGGTAGAAAAGGTACTTGTTAGAAAAATAGATTGAAATAAATCCAGAGTGTTACAGATAACATCTGGAGAAGCACAAAGGGCAGAGACCTCTGCCCTGGTGCTTCAGGCATCTCTTTTCCAGGAGGAACACTCCACTTCCAGCTGAGCCAGTCTGCCTTTGGTGTGAAGTCAAATGCTTTGGTTTCTCCAGGACTGCTGCCAGTCTCTCCCAGTCTCTCCCAGTGCTCAGGGGTCACCCCCTGGGTTTATGCCCAGGAGAGGCTGGGGCACAATCAGATCCAAGCTCCCATGGAAAGCTGGAGAAGTTCTCAGCATGGAGGGACACACATGAGGATTCTGATTTGGGACTTCTTCAGAAGGAAAAGCCTCAGTTGTGGGAGCTGTTTTGGGCAAGCTTGAGCCAACTGAGCTGCCTTGAATTCCGTGGAGACTCCCCAGCAGCTCAAAAGATGAACTCCAGGTTTCCCTTTCCTTAGAACAAGGAGTATAACACATCCATGAGCTCTCCTTGCTCTTCTCTGCCTCTGCTCCCTGCAGCTCAGCTGGAACCCTCCGTGTGAAAGTGATTTATCACATGGCTCCTCCTGCTGCTGGGGCATGGGCAGAGGGGCTGGGAGACCTGAGGGAAGGCAGAAACCCCCTCCCACCTGCCTCAGCTGCCAAGGCAGACATCAGCACCTTGATGTCACTTAGTCAGGGACAGGCCCCAGGGAATGGCTGGAGCTGTGTCAGGGAGGTTTAGGTTGGATATCAGGACAGCTCTGCTCACCTGAACCTTGGCTGTGCTCATGGTTTTCCGCTCTCCATCCTCGACACCAGCACCAGCCCTGCCTCACAATTTCAGGGACCGTTGCTGGACCATTTCAGGGGCCATTCTCTTCCTTTCAAACCCCTTGGCTTTTCTGAGATGCCTTTTCTCTTCACCCATTTCAAAAGTCAGTTTTGCAGAGAAGTTTGAGCGGAGAGAGTGAGAGAGAACCCAAAGGGAGCAGGAGTTTGGGAGTTGCAGCACCTGATTCTCTCTGAGACACGCTGCTGCTGTCAGCCCTTTTTGTGAACATCCAGAGCTGGTGCCATCTCACACCTGCTCCACACTTGTTTTTAAATGACACATCATTATGATAGGCACTGCAAAGATGGATCTTTATCCCCAATTAAATGGCATCTTGTGTCTATTAATTTCCTGCCCCAGTTGAGGAGCAAATCCCCCGAGAGCAAGCTCTTTAATGAAGTAGGAGGTGCCTGCCAAATTAAAGGTGATCTTGTTTGGCAGAAGAAAATCAGTGCTGATTCCTGATGTTTCCAGAACACTGGGCTTGTGTGTGATGCCCTGGGAGTGTTTCAGGTGGCTGGGAGTGCTGCTGTCAGGATGCCAGGTCAGATGTGACAGCATTCCGTGTGGGAGCGCTGCTGCTCGGAGATCAGAGCTGCATCCCACTCCAGCCCTGGGCCTCACCTGGGCTCTCTCCTTTTCCTGGAGTCCCCAGCTGATCCTGGTGTCAGTGGGACAGCCCTGGCCCCGTGTGTCCATCCTGCAGGGCCTTTTGGCTGAGGAGGAAGGGCACTTTTTAGAAACCCCCCAGAAACCCGTCTGTTTGCAGGCGCTGTGCCCTCAGCAGTGGGGAGGGAATGGTGGTGTTCGTCAGGGTCTCCATCCCTGGGTGAGGAGGGGCTGCAAGTGTGCTGCTGGGGTGACACTGGCTGTGAGCTGAGCCTGGTGGCACCATGGACACCACATCCCCACCCCAGGGCTGTGCTGGGCTCGCTCCCTCTGCTACTCCATCCAGACTGAGCCCCCTGAGGGGAGTCCCTGCCCCCAGGACCAGTCCTGGGTTTTTGAGGGTCTGTGATCTGTCTTAGTCAGTATCTGCACTCTTCCATCCTTCTCCCTCCCCCTGCTCCCCTGGAATGCCATCCAGCCCCGTGATTTATTGCCCTTCTGTGCATTTCCTTTGCTCCTGGAGAACTTCTGTTTAATTTTTCTGCCCGTTGTCATTCAGGGTGAGAAGGGAAAGGCTTGGGGAGCCCGGAGTGGAAATAAACCAACACATTTTCGTGCAGTTACTTTGTTCAAAAGATGCTGTGTTTTGGCAGAGTGCTTGCCTCCATTCTCCTTCACTTTTGCATCGTGGGTTGAAGTGATTGTACAAAAATCGTGGGGTGGGGCACTCAGTGGATCAACTCCAGCCTTGCAAGGGCTGGGCTCAGCTGCTTTTAATGCCTGAGTTCCACAGGACTTGCACAGTAATGGGGAGTTCAGTGTAAGAGCAGGGAAAGGCCTTAAACTGAAGAAGAGTAGGTTTAGATTAGAGATTAGGAAGAAATTCTTCCCTGGGAGGGTGTGAGGCCCTGGCACAGGGTGCCCAGAGCAGCTGTGGCTGCTCCTGGATCCCTGGCAGTGCCCAAGGCCAGGCTGGATGGGGTTTGGAGCAGCCTGGGACAGTGGGAGGTGGCCTTTTTTCAGCTCCCTTGATTTTGCTCTTGGTGAGGTTTTTCTACAGCACCTCGTTTCTGCTTCCACTCCAGGTTATCAATCAACTTCTTGAACCTCACCCAGGTCTAATTTAGCATCCTTGGGGGCACAAAGAGCTGAGCATCCATGATCTGCACTGCTGTGAGGAGCATCCCTGGACACCCTGTGTGGACCAGCACCACTGTGCCAGAGCTTCTGCCAGTGGGTGCTGAGGGTGACCCAGCCAAAAAATGCCTTGAAAAGTCCTGCAGTTTCCCCTTCTGAATCCTGGTTATGTCCCCACCTGGCACATCTCTCATGCTGGGCAGGTCAGCCAGGTATCTCAGCCATGGCAGGGAAAGGAAAGCACCTTAATTTAAAATTCCAGGAGGATCTCAGGGGACACAGAGAAACTGACCTTAAACAGAAGGTTTTAATTCCATCAAGGAATAGTTTCAAGATGGCCTAACTCAAAAGTAAAATCTTCAGTTTCAAAAGCACATTTTCTAAATTTTAAATAAATAAATAAATAAATGAACAAAACTATGAAAAAGTTTTACTGTGGGATATTTCTCTTTGAAGAAACTCTGTTTTTTCCCTGAGCCATCGTGACCAAAAATTCCTGCCTGCCTCTGTCCTTGTCCTCTGTGAGCAGAGGAGCTGATGGAGCAGTTTTTGTGGGATTTCTGGTGCCTGAGGCAGCCCGAGCCACCCCCCCAGTGCTCAGCCCTGGGAACACAAACCTCCTCTGTCTGCTCCGCTTCCAGCTCCGTGCTAAGCAGCTCAGAGCCTTAGCTCAGAAAGTCCCAGCTCTGATCCTTGCAGACAGCAGCAGCTTTGCTTCCCAGCACTGCACACCCTCACAGAAAGTCGTGGATTATCTGCTTACCCCCCCTCCATGTCCTGGTTCCTGCAGGGTGAAGAAGCACGGAGAGGAGCTGCTCCCGCTCGGGGAACGGGGACAGTGACAGAGCCCAAGTGCCCGGCCAGCCCCGGTGAGTGCCTGTGTCTGTGTTCTGGGTGTGCAGTGCTGGCAGACATCCCTGTCATGGCCAGCTGGGGACACAGCAGTGGGATTTGGGGCAGCACTGACCTGGCAGGAGATGAGCTGTACAGGTACCTCCGTTCTGGGGTCAGTCTGAGGATCCCTCCCTTGCAGCCTGCTGGGAGAGGTTGGTTTTCCCTCACCCTGGCCTAGTGGGAGTGTTCAGGGAGTCAGAGGTTGATGGATTTGCTGAGAACCTGCCCCTGTCCCTGGTGCTGTTGGTGATGGAGTTGGGATCACTTCAACCCCAGGCATGTGGTGGAGTCACCATCCCTGGAGGTGCCATGGGAAAGTCTGGATGTGGCCCTCGGTGCCATGGTCTGCTTGACAAGGTGGTGTTGGGTCAGAGGTTGGACTCAGTGAACTCAGAGGTCTTTCCCAACCTAATTCGGTGGTTCTTTGGGTCTGTGGTTACACCCTGTGGGTTGTTCTGGACACGGCTTTGGGCACGTCTGCATTTTAGATTGATTGCTCGTGCTGCTCCTCAGAGCTGTGTGTGCAGTTTGTCGTGATGGAGGTGAGAACAGAGTGACTGGGGAGTGGCCTGGGGGTGAGCTCTGCTCCTGCCCCTGCTGTGCACATCCCAGAGCAAGGGCTGCAGGGAGCAGGGCTGGGAGTGCTGTGCTGGGGGCAGGCAGGGTGCAGAGCTGGTCTGTGGGGCTGGGGGGCCAGGGTTTGGTCAGACCCCTGGTGCTGTCTGACAGGGGAGCAGAGCAGCCTCTGCACTTGGGAGGAAACATTCCCCTGGATTTCCTTGTTGGGGCTGTGTTGGCACAGAGGAGCTCAGGACAGAGGAGCTCCCCATCCCCAGAGGGTACAGGGGTGTCCTCAGGCCACAGCTGAGGAAGTTTAACATCCCCCAGACCCAGCTTGGCCAGGGGGGCTGAGCTGAAATCACCTCTGGGAAGCAGAGGTTTTTGGAGGGATGGGAAAGGATTTGGGGATCAGGTCCAGTGGCAGCATGACCTCAGGGTTGGGAAATGCTGGCATGGGGATGACTGTGGCTGTTGGAAACCTGCTGTGCTTCCTGAGCCACGAGGTCAGGCAGGGCTGGAGCTGGGAGGGCTCTGCCTGCTCTGCTGGGAGCTTCCTTGTGGTAAGGATGGATTAGCAGGGTTTCAGGTGAGTAAAACCTGCAGTTTGCTTCAGCAGAGGGTGAAGATTTCAGGGTGTCCTCGTTCTGTGCTCAGCTCATGGCAGGAAGATGCAGCAGTGTTTTCAGCATTGGATTTTCTCTTCCAGTTCCCCATGGCAGATGGATGAAAACAGAAATTGCAGAGTAACAGAGTGGGTAAGGAAGGGACATTAAAAATCCTCCAGTTCCACTCCCTGCCACGGGCAGGGACACCTTCCACTATCCCAGGGTGCTCCAAACCCCATCCAATCTGGCTGTGGACACTTCCAGGGATGGGGATTCTCAGTTTCCGATTCAGCAGGGTTTGCAGAACTTGTGTTTTAATTGTTATCACAGTTGGAGTTTTCCTTTGGATATTACATAGAAGAGAGAAAAAATAAACATGATCAGATAAAACTTCTTACCACCGAGGCAGGAGCTCTGCTGCTGTGTGATGGACCCCCAGAGATACCACACACAGTAAATAAGGGTCTTATTTGGAAATCTAATCCAGGAAACTCCAAATAACAGCAGGGAAAAGATTCACCTGAACTTCTTCAAATCAATATGAGGCAGTTGGGGGAGAAAGGGAACTTGGGTTTGATCAGATTTGTCTGTAACTGTTTTCTGTTCCAGCTTAGTGTACCTGCCTGTGGTGGTAGTGAGGATATTTTGACACAAAATATTGTGGCGCACAGATAGATTGAACAAATGACCTGACTAAAAACCCTTTTCTGCATTGGCTTAAGACAGCTACTGCACCCTAATTCCACAGACCAGGATTTAACTCAGCAGATGAAATTGTGGGATTCAGCAGCGTTGAAGAAATACATGGATTTTTACTATTGAAGGCATTTTTACAAAGAACACTGTCAGAAATTTTCCCAAGTTTTGTTTTGGCTGTTGGCATATTCAGTAGAGTTTTGAAGTGTGGACCCTTCTTTTTGTACAAGGTATTTACTGTAAGTGAAGGGAATTCTTTTATCCAGCAAGTTCTTCCCTTTCTCAGGACTCCTGAGCCCCTGAACACTGCTGGCTGATTATTTGCTCTTTCATTTTTCATTTCTCCCTGCCCTTACTGGTGGCACACAGAGTAAAGATAGATTCCAGAAGGAGCTGCAGAGCTCCCTGTTCCTTGGGAAATATTTCAGTGGGGAAATACCTGTCATTCAGGCAGTTAGAGAAGAACATAGAGAGAGGCTGAAGAACGAGGAAGGCTGATGAAAATGCCCATTATTCTGGGAATGCAGGGGAAGTGTTGGAAATAGCTGTTATTGAGTCCATCCTTACAGGGCTGGGAGTGCCCTGGAATGAGAGGACACAGAGGAGCATCCTTAGGTGGCTCAGCAAAAATGGGATGGCTGAAATTGTCTGGTGTCTCAGAAAAGCCCAGCGTGCAGGGGGCCACCAGGGCTCTGGGCACAGATAAATCCAGGCTCTAATCACCTGCTCAGGTTGTTAGCAGCCCAGGCAGTTCTGTCTGGCCAGGATTAGGGGGCACTGGCAGCCCTTATGATCTGTGGTGACCTTCTTAGCACCCCGAGGAAGGAAGGGATGTAACAGCTTCTTAATTTAGAGAGCACCAGGTCAGGAGGAGGTTGCAGATCCTGGAACACGGCGGGGGCAGGAGCTGGGGAGGGCTGCAGTGTCCAGGCAGAGGAACCTGTGGAACAGGACCCTCCCAGGGCTCATGGCCCAGCCTAAAAAAGCCAAACTCTAGGACTGAGTTCCCCTCTGTGCCTAAGGTGCCTCTGTCAAGGAGTGGGTGGTTGGATCACTCAGTTTGGAACTCATTCCAGAGGCTCCACAGGAGTTGTGAACCATCAGAAACCAGGCTGCAGAGGGCACAACCAGAAATTCCCCCCAAAATGCACTCTCCTCAGTCTTTATCTGCTGTAAAAAAAAAAATCAAAGACACAAAAAAAAAAAAATCAGAGTTAAAACTCATATTCTAAGTAGTCTCCTGGGGAACACTGCCCTTATCTGTGCTGGAAATGATCTCATGGCATGTGCAGTGCTCAGGAGTGGTTGGCTGGAGCAGGATCCCAAAGGTCTGGAGGAGGTTCTGGCTGGAGCAGGATCCCAAGGGTCTGGAGCAGAATCCCAAGGGTCTGGAGCAGGTTCCCAAGGGTCTGGAGCAGGTTCTGGCTGGAGCAGGCTCACTCCTGTCCCAGGGGAGTGGGCTGTGGAGCCCACCTGGCAAAGGCAGGCTGGGAGGAGAGCTCTCCCCACACAGAGGGCCCAGTCCCTGACCACTCTGCAGGGAAGCAGAGGAGTTTTGGGATGTTCTTGGCACACAGTCTGTAGTGAAAGCAAAGCACAGAGTCCCAGAATGCCTTGGTTTGGAGAGGACCTTAAAGCCCATCCAGTGCCACCCCTGCCATGGGCAGGGGACCTTCCACCATCCCAGGGTGCTCCAAGTGCCATCCAGCCTGGCCTTGGGCACTTCCAGCATGAGAGGTTGTTTTGGTTGAGGATGATTGGGGGTCATTTATGTTTGCACACAGCAGGAGCGGGGTCTGCAGGCTCTGCCCCTGGCCATGTCCAGCTCTGAAGCTGTCAGGGATGGAGCCAGCCCCTCCCAGTGCCCCCAGTGCCTGTGGGAGCTGAGCTGGGCTGGCTGGCAGTGGGGACCCAGGCAGTCCCAGCAAGGATCAGCTTTTCCAGTGACAGCCAAGTCCTGCCACACCGAGCTGCCATCCTTGAGCTGGAGCCTTCAGAGATGGACACTGGGTGAGTGGGGGAAGAGGAGCTGCTAATTAACCCTTTATGAACACCCTCGTGGCTCTGTCCCTGGCCTTTTAAATGAGCACATTACCTGCCTGGAGCTCTCAGCTCTGCCAGAGCAGTAGGAGAGATGCCAGGTGATGCAGGACAGGACCTTGGTGTGGTGCAGTCTGAGAGTGGAAGGTTGTGTGGCTCAGCTGCCACCTGGAATCTGGGAAGATCAGAGTATCAGGTGTTATTGAAGGGCTGTAAGGCTGAACAGAAAATCAACAGAAGCATGTTTGATTCCCTCAGCCATGAGTTCCCACAGCAAACATGAGCCAGTGCTTTGCAGCACACCTGCCTTGGGGTGCAGAACCTGGAGAAGCCACAGAAACTTGAGCACACGTGTGTTTAACCTTGTTGTACATTCAGGCAAAGTTCTCCTGCTCCAGGAAAGCCATGGGTTAAAAAGCTCCTTCCTAAAGTAGTGATTCATCTCTAGAGCTGAGCTGGTTTTCTGTGATCAGCCCAAAGGTTTGATTCTTTTGAGAGCTGAGCAAGTGATTCTTAATGAAGACTCAGTTTTCTGCAAATCTTGATCTTACTGAAATAAGACGTCGATTTAAATTATCTGACTGGGGGATTTTTGTTTTTCTATTTTCATTCCTGGATTTCCTTTTTGAAATGATCTGTTTCTCAGAACCTCTCAAGACTTGGAGGTTAATTCAGATTACGGTAGTGCGTGAGTGGAAAATGTAAAATCTTTTCCCAAATAACTGCTTGTGCAAACATCAGACAGATGATGGCACAGCTCCCTTCTTCTGCTGTGGCTGTGCTCAAACTTTGGGTGAAAATATTGGCAGAATGACCTCTCCTGACTGGGTGCAGCTTTGTGGCTGCATTCCTCAGTTCTGGAGCTGGAATGTGAGTCAGAAAGAAGGGAGTCAAGGGGGTGCCTTAAAATGAAAGTACAAAAATAGATCTGCCTGCACATCTTTTCTCAGCTTCCCCTTTCAAGGCTGCATTGACGTGTGCTGGATGGGATATGATGGCTCTGGCCTTGGCAGATGCATCAAATACGACATGTGAGCATGGATTTTAGGGTTTTTTTAAGGAGACAAATAAGGGTTAGCAGGAAATGCAGAAAAGATAAACAGTGAGGTGGCCACAGTCCTTCATCTACAGGAATTCAGGCCTGAGATTTGCTTCCAGCTCGGCCTGAGCTGGAGATTTCGGGAAACAAGCCAAAAAGTTGCTTATTTTGCCATTTCATCATCAAATGTGCTGCTTCCCTGAGGCACTGACCTTTCACAGGCAGTGCTGTGACAAAAGATGTGGTGAAACATGAGGGACCCTGCCAGGGTTGGGCTGTGCCATCCAGAGCGTGGAGGTGATGCCACAGCCCCTGTGTTTGTGCTGAGCTCTCTCAGCTGGGGTGTTGGGGGTTTTCTTTGCTCAAATCCTTGCTTTTTCATTTCTTCCTGAGAGTGGAGGTTCCATTGGAAAGCCAGGGTCAGTGGATCAGTGAGGCTGACCTTGGGATGTGCTGGGCAGGCCTGGAGGACTGATGTGGAGCCCAGCTTTCCTCTGGTGGCTGAGCTCTGTGGAGACTCCCCAGGGAATGGGCACGGCCCCGAGGCTGCCAGAGCTGCCAGGGGTGCCCAGGGTGGGGTTGTTGGGGTCTGGGCAGGGCTGGGGGATCCTGTGGGTCCCTGCCAGCTCAGGACATTCCCTGATTCTTTGGGACAAACACCTGATGGTGGGCTGTTCCTTACCCCCTCTCAGGACAGAGACACAAAAGGGCTGTGGCAGCCTTGGTCTCCTGCCTGTTTCTCCTCTTGGGCTGGGGAAAAGCCTTGTAATCAAACCTTGTTTCATTCCCCCACATCTTCCCCTGCTAGCCTGGGTTTGCTCTGCTGAGGCGAACCTGGACATCTCTGTTCACCTCTCATGGGGTCTCCTCAGAGAATCTTGGAATCATTACAGTTGAAAAGAACCTCCAAAGATCAAATCCAACCCTTGACCCAGCACTGCCAAGATCATCACTAACCGTGTCCCCAAGTGCCACATCCACATGTTTTTTGGATGCTCCCATGAATGGTGGCTCCACCACTGCCCTGGGCAGCTTTTTCCAATGCCTGACCACCCTTTTAATGAAGAAATTTTCCCCACTATCCAATCTGAATCCCCCTGGCACAACTTGAGGCCGTTTCCTCTTGTCCTGTCCCTTGTTCTCTGGGAGCAGAACCCCGAGTTGTGGAGAGCCAGAAGAAATCCCTCCTTTTCCCCTCTCTTGGTATCACAGCTTCCCTGAGCCTGTGGCAGTGGGGTGCTCTGAGCCATCCCTTGGCTCCCACAGTTCTGCTCCAAAGCCAAGGAGAAGTTTGTCAGGGCAGGGAGAGGTCTGTGGGCCACTGGGCTTTCTGTCATGTTGTTAATTAGCCATCATTTCTGGCCCTGCTTTCCCTACAAGCCTTCCCTGCCTGCTCAGTGTCTGCTGGGACTCAGGAAGGTCCTTGTGCTTTTTCTGGGCTGGTGGCTCAGCCCCACAGAGATGTTCTGTATCTGTTCCTTGTCCAGCTTTGCCTGTGCCTTGATCTTCCTTGTACCCCTCCTGCTAGATCCAAAAAGTCTGCTGCATTCTCTTTTTTTTTTTTTTTTTCCCATTTTCGTGTCATAGCTTTGAATGCCTTTATTATTCCTTCTTCCCTCCTCTGGCAGAGGTGTCTCTGCTTATAATCTTCTTAGCACTGAGGCAGCCTGTTCATTTCAAAGAAAGCTGCTTTAAAGGCAGGTGTGAGCCAGACTTGGTCGATTCTTTCTTTTCCCCTGTGGCTTGAAGGGCTGAAAATATTCCTGTAATCATTTCACAGAATCCCAGAATGGTTTAGGTTGGAAGGGAGCTTAAAGCTCCTCTCGTTCCACCCCTGCCACGGGCAGGACACCTTCCCCTGGTGAAGCAGGGAGGCCTTTGGGCTGACCCCATGCAGCTCCTGGGTGATGGGCACGGGACACAAACGGGACTTCAGGCAAGTTCTGCTCCCTTCATGCTCCAGTGAGGTGCCTGAGCTGTTCTCTCTCCTCCCAGCCCTTCCTCCAGCTCATGGCACTGCTGTGTTCAAAGTGGAGCAGCCCCAGTGTCCAAGGGCTCAGCCCAGGCCAGTCCTGGAGGGCAGCAGGGTGTCCCCTGTGCCCTCAGAGCAGGCATTCCAGCCCTGGTGGCCACTGGCCCAGGATGTGGATGGGAGCCTGTGCTTGTCCTGCAGCCTCCCCCGAGCCCTGCCTGTCCCACCAGCCTGCAGCCACCCCACAGATGGGCTGAACTGGGCTGCAGCAGCCAGGGCTGGTGGATTCTGGTGGATTCTGCTCAGGAGCTGCAGGGATGGCTGCAGGGAGCCTGGGGGTGCCTTTGGGAGAGCCCTGGGGGCAGCCAGCTCCAGCCTGCCCCGCTCACCCCTTGCTGTGTCAGTGCACACCCCCCTGGAACACGCCCAGGGAAGTGCCCCCCTGCCACTGCCCCACCCTGCAGCAGCCCCAGTCCCTCCCGTGGGGCACAGGGGCAGGGGACAGCAGCAGGCAGGTGGGAGCACTCAATACCCTGCTGCATTTTGGCTACAAAAGCCAAGGAGTGAAGTGTGCTATGCCAGCACCTCCTTCTGCAGGAGACTTTTTTTTTCCCCCAGTGCTTTCCTGCTTCTCAGAGTCTGGAAATGCATCTGTGTTGTTTACCTGACCCTCCCCTGTGGTCACAGCCTTCACAGCCTCTGCCTTGGCTCCTATTACACTTCCCAAAGCCTCTTCATTGCCTGGCTCCTCTAATCCTTCCAGGAGCACCCATGTTTTATGCCTTGGATATGCCTCCCTTCCTTTTAATTAATTTTTCACAGTGCCTTGCTTGTCCCTGTTGCCCTTTCTGATTTAATTAATTGTTCACTAGCCATCATAACACCTGGACAAGCCTTTAATTCATCTCTTCCTGTGTCCCTTGCCCCCTCTCTGTCCTCTCCTGTTATTGATTTCTCCAGTTTGATTTCACCCTGCACTTGCCGGCATCATCTCCCACCCTTCCCTCCTGCTCAGAATTGCTTGGATGAGTTTGCCCCCTCAGTTTGTTACCTTGCTGCATTGTAATTCCTGGCCCAACAAGGCTTGGATTGCTGCTTGTTGGATCCCCTCCCTTGCTTGGGCTTGGCTTCCACCCCAAATGTCTCAGAATTATCTGTGGGTGATTCCCATCACAGGGCTCTGATAAGGACAGAGCTTCGCAGTGACTCTCATCCAGGTGGAAGGGGTTGGTGGCCATGACCTGCTGTAGCTTCTGTGCTGAGTTTCCTGCAGGCATGGAGGTGTTCCAGGGACAGGGATGGGCTGGCCTTTGCTTGGTTCCAGCTCTGAACGAGGAGAGAAGTCAGTGCCCCCAGCAGCTCCTTTTTCCTGCCCTTATCCTGGAGAGGAGGATGTGCAGCTGAGCCTGCCCTGGGGAGCCCTGGCTGCTCCCAGCCTGGCTCTCCTGATGCTCTGAAGCTTTTTCCTGGTCTGCATTTAAACAGTGAGGAAATTGTGGAAGGAAAGGGGGGATAAATGACTTTCCTTCTGTCTTTTAGTTGCCCTGTGGCTGCCACAGCCCAGCTCCCCAGAGCTCAGAGGAAGAGGGAACCCCCACTCTGCTCCGTGGCTGTGAGGAATTGAGGGCTTTTATTTGCCACCAGAAATGGCCCATTTACTTACAGAGCTGTCCCTGCCATTACCACAACGGCTTTGGAAAGCACATTACTGCAGATATTCAGGTTATTTTGTCATCTGTGGCCATGTGATTTGCAAGCTGAGCTCAAAAGTGGGAAAGGGGTCGGAGGATGGGAATTGTATGTTTGTTAAAAACACACGGCAGAGCAAGATCGTGAGCTGTTACCTGCTCCCCTGTGGAACAGGCACAAAACACAGGCACAGAACACTGCTTTTGAGCAGGCTGAGGCTCAAAAGAATGGCTATCTACATAGTGCCTGTTCCTGCTAAAACATGCTTTGGTTAGAGCTGTGCTCATATATGGGATTATTTCCCTTTTGCTGGCACCTTGTGTTACTGAGCTGGTTCTGTCTGGTGGAGAGCAGGGTGTGTAAAGGGTGGGACTGAAACTGGCTCTGGCAATGGATGTGCTTGGATATATCATGTTCTTTGGAGCTCAGGGAAAGGTTCTTCCCCAGAGGTGCTGGCACTGCCCAGGCTCCCCAGGGAATGGGCACGGCCCCGAGGCTGCCAGAGCTGCCAGGGGTGCCCAGGGTGGGGTTGTTGGGGTCTGTGCAGGGCTGGGGCTGGGCTGGGGGATCCTGTGGGTCCCTGCCAGCTCAGATATTCCATGATTTTATCATTCCACCTCCTGACTGCCAGGTCATCAAACTGGTAATCCCTTGAGTGTACCAGCCCTGGGGTATCACCACCATTTGCAAAAGGAGGAAGTACAGCAGGCACTGCCTGGGTCATGTAGAGCTTAGAAGATCTCAGAGGAGCCAAAGGAACATTGTTGGTTTAATTGGAGGTTGGTTATAAATACAAGTTCCACAGTGAGGTTCTGGCATGCTTAGATTTGGTTAGGGAATAAAATGTGGGAACTGTAGGATTGTAATTGCCTGGAGGAGCTGGCTGCTGCACTCAGCAGAGGTGTGTAGGAAACATGGGAACTTGTTCATTTCATTGATTTTATTCTGTTATCTCTCTTTTATTCTTTTCTATTCCTCATTCTCCCTGTTTCCCATTCTTGGCTCTTCAGTTGAGTTTGGCACTGCAGGTGGGATCACCCTATAACTCCTGAAGGTAGGTCAGTTCCCTGATGCTGTCAGGGAAATCTGCCTGGCTTTGGCTTGGAGCATCCCTTACCTGCCTGTTTTTATTTCCAAGTACAAAGGCAAAGCTCCAGTGCAGCTTTCCACCCCCTGCAAATAGAGATATTGGTGTTTATTTATAGCTCCTTGTTTGCAGAGAGCCCATGGAGAGGGGAAGAGGTGTCATTCCCAGGGGAAGGCAGATGGATTGAATCAATCACCACATGGAGGGGCCTGGGGTGTTTCTCAAAATTCACAATAGAAGATAAATTATCCAAACAGATGCAAACACATCCTTGTCTGTCTCCATACAATCTTCATAAAACACAGAGCATGATCCCCTCTTTGAAGCTGTGAAGTGCAGCTTTCTTCTCCAGTTTTTGAGTTTGCTCAAGCTGGAGTCTCACTCTGAATCTCAAACTGCGTCACTGACTGACCCCCAGATGGTCTCCAGCTTCTTTAAAGGCTTCCTTTGACAGCTGGGAAACAAATCCTCCCAAAGTGCTGCAAACTGCTCTGCCATGGACTGCCTGAAGGGTTTGGGTTGGAAGGACCTTAAAGCTCATCCTGTTCCAGCCCCATCCATGGCAGGGACACCTCCCACTGTCCCAGGCTGCTCCCAGCCCTGTCCAGCCTGGCCTTGGGCACTGCCAGGGATCCAGGGGCAGCCACAGCTGCTCTGGGCACCTGTGCCAGGGCCTCAACACCCTCCCAGCCAGGAATTCCTTCCCAATATCCCATCCAACTCTGCCCTCTGGCAGTGGAAGCCATTCCCTGTGTTCTGTCCCTTCATCCCTTGTCCCCAGTCCCTCTCCAGCTCTCCTGGAGCTCTTTAGGCCCTGGAATGGGCTCTGAGGTCTCTCTGGAGCCTTCTCTTCTCCGGGTGAGCACCCCCAGCTCTGCCAGTCTGTCCCAGAGCAGAGGGGCTCCAGCTCTTGGAGCATCTCCGTGGCCTCCTTGCCTTGTTCTGTCAGCTCTGTTTCCTTCTTGCAGTGAGCCCCAGGGCTGGAGGCAGCTCTGCAGGGGGATCTCACCTGAGGGGAGCAGAGGAGGAGAATCCCCTCCCTTGAGGTGATGATGAGCTGCCATTGCCCCTTGCTGCAGAAGCAGGGCACTGCTACACCTCCAGCCACTTCTGGTGGGGTCAGTGAGACCTTGTCACCAGTGAACCCCCCTGTCCCTCAGTGCCCATGCTCTGCCTCCCCTCGTTTCACTTGCAGAACCATTTCCAGAGTGCCTGCAATAGTCCCACAGTCCCTCGGGGTGTTGGTGCTTCTGTGCCTTCATCCTGTGCATCCTCTGTGTGCACTCAGAGCCAGGGCTGCGGTGCTGCTGCAGAGGAGCTGTTCCCAAACTGGGATGGCATCCCCCCGCATTCAGCTGACTTGCATTTCCTCCTTATCCTCGGTATTAATCCCAAACTTGCAGAATCACCAGGTATTAGGATTTGATAGAGACGTTGCTCTTTGTGTGACGAGCCAGCTGATGGAAGTCTTAATACTGCAGGTGGTGAGCTGCCAATCCATCTAAAGCCAGGCTGCATTAGCACTCTGGTATCAGAAATATCCTCCCTGATAGCAGGAGGATCCCTGCAAGGGAGAGCAGGGAAAGCAGAGTGCCTTGCCTTTGTGCCTGGGCTCGGCTGCGAGCGCTGCCTCCGGCTGAAGCTGCCCAGTCTGGCACGTGCAGAATGCCTCCTGTGAGTCTGGGTATGGCTGGGAAAGGAGCAGGGAGAGCAGCATCCCAGTTCCAGAAATGTCTGGCTGCAGGGGAGGAGGCAGGAGGAGGGACAGGGCTGGGGGAGCTGCTTTGGGGTGTGTCTGCAGGACTGGGGGCGCTCAGGATGTGACCCCCACCCAGCGAAGGTGCTCGCTCCCTGTTCCTCCATCGTCTTCCATATCCTCCTTCCACACCCACCCTCTCCCTTCCCTGGTGTGGGACAAGGCCCCGGGGTCACTGTGGGGTCCTGAGCCTCCCCAGAGTTTGGGGACCCTGCCTGGCTCAGAGATCCCATATCCAGATCTTTCCCAGGGCAGGGAAGGGATGCCTGGATGTCTGAAGTGTGATTTGGGCTGGTAACTACACCACTGGTATTTTAGTACAAAAACCTGCTTTGTGTTGGGCCACTTCTATTTTCCAGTTCTAGTAAGAACCTAAAACAGCTGTCAGGACACAAAATATAATTTAGAAAATGAAACTGTTGTGACTGTGGACAGTAACATTTTCAGAAAATCCTTTTCCCCTTTTCTCACTGTAATTCTCCACAGTGACCAGCCTGGTTTTCCCCACCTGGTTCCAAAAATCAAACACAGCTTAGTTCGAGGTAAATCCTGCTCATCCCTCCAGGATTCATCATTCCCTTGCCCTGTAGCAGATCCATCACTTGTCTGGTGTTTCTAGGGAGGAGCCCAGCTGAGAGGAAGGGCTGGGAGGAGGGCTGGGCTGCTCTAAAAACCCCAGCTGTGATGATGGAGCAGCATTCCCTGTGCTGGGAGCAGTCTGGGCAGAGCAGGCGGTGGATAAATATGGAATACATTCTGTGAGGTAACTTGGTGACTCCCAGTTAATACCCTAATTGCCTCTTTTTTTAATTATTGACTCCAAAATTACCAAGCTGAGTTGCAAATGCTGTGGAATATAAAAAGGAAGGAAGGACTTTTTATTGACATTTTGGAATTACAAATTACATTTGTTGTGAAAAAATGAGAGACCGTCTGTTTAATTGGTCGTAGGATGCAATTTGTGAGCACTTAGGTAAGAAAAATACAGCTATCTAGGGGATTGTTAAAGATCCCTTTCCACTGAGTCAGCAAAGCTCAGAGCTGGGGAGAAAGCAGATCTATATTCCATAAAATTCAGAGTAACAAGGAGCTCTGTCCGAGGGATTGCTCTTGGCAGGGAGAGAGGTGCTGGCTCGGGGGGATGGAGGGAGGAACAGAAGGTTTGGGGGCTCAGAAAGAAAAAGCAGAGGGTTTGCTGGCCAAGGCTTCATCCTATTTCACATTCCCTTTAGGAATGTGGGGCTCCCTGGCTCAGAGGAAGTTTCTGGCTGCAAACAGAAAATAAAATTTGGGATTCTTCTAATGGTTTAGTTCATCCCCTCTCACTGGGGATGTTGTTCTACAAAACTAAAATTAAAAGGGTGAGTTTGAATTCAAGTTTTTTAGGTTAAAAATTACTTTTTCAGTGCAAATTGGCACAGAATCATAGAATCAAAGAGGGTGGATTTAGATGGGATGCTGGTAGAGTTGTTCCCTGTGAGGGTGGGGAGGCCCTGGCACAGGGTGCCCTTGGGTCCCTGGAAGTGTCCAAGGCCAGGTTGGCCACTGGGGCTGTGGATGTGAGGAATGTGATGCTGGTGTCATTCTACAAAGCCCTTGTTAAAACACCACTGGGAGCTTGCTGTTGCAGGCAGATTTGTTAACAGCAGTAATTAGAAATGAAGCCTGTGCTCCAGGTGGCAGAAGCCTCTGGAGATTAAAGATCACCATTTGGGCTGAGAAGGGCTCTGCTCTCCCTGGATGAATCGGGATTCGGCACAGGATTTTTTTGTGGAGAAGGAAATGGGGGCTGTCTGGTGCCATCATTTTCCATCAGAGAGCAGGAGAGGGGGAGTGCTGAAGGGAGGGATGGCAGAGCAGGACAAGGGAGGGATGGCAGAGTAGGACAGGGGATGGGTACCAAAGCAGGACAGGGGGTGGGTGGCACTGAAATGAGGGAGGGATGTGTGGAGCAGCAGGGAGAGCTGAGGGAAAGGCGTGTGTGGGTAGAGACCTGGATCTCGTGGCTGCTGTCCCCTCTGTTGCCCCTGCTGTGTCCCCACTGAGAGTCTCCTGTGTGCCCTGGGGCTCTGGCAGGCCCTGCCTGCAGCTCCTGCTTTAAGTTCATAGAAACAGAATGGTTTGGGTTGGAAGGGACCTTAAAGCTCCATCCAGTGCCATCTCTTGCCATGGCAGGGACACCTCCCACTGCCCCAGGCTGCTCCAAGCCCTGTCCAGCCTGGCCTGGACACTGCCAGGGATCCAGGGGCAGCCCCAGCTGCTCTGGGCACCCTGTAGGTTGCTCAGCCTGTAGAAAGGTCCAAGTTCAGCCCTCCCTGTGTTCCTGCACCATGGGCAGCGTGGGAGAGGCCACCAGGCACTCTGCAGAGAGGAGAAGGAAGGAGAGCTTGCTCCTGGTCGGCCCCAGGACGCTGCTCTTGCAGTGCTTTTCCTCACTGGAAAAGGTTTTGCAGCTTGTGGACTCATTTCCCTCTTTGGACTCCCCATTTTCCTGCTCCTTCAGGATACTCCTGCCTCTGGCTGGGTGCTGGGGGGCAGAGCAGCTCAGGAACTGTGCCCCCCTGAGCCTGCAGCCCCCCTCAGCCAGGGCTCTGGCAGCCACTGCAGCGTGTTCAGCACGGACCCACAGCTGGGCACTGTTAAACCTGCACCCACTGCAGCACCTTGGAAACATAAAATTGACAGGAACTCCTCCCTCTGGCTGAGACTGAGTTGAGGAGCAACTCTAAGTCCCTCCTGTGATTTTTTTTTCCCCTTTTCTGTTTGTTTTACCCAGATGTAATCAATGCTATGAAGGGCAAGGCAGCAGTTTTATTTATTTATCACGGGGAGCAGCACAGCAAATAGCCCAGCACTTGGGAGTTTGCTGACCAATGCTCTCAATAATCAGAATTTTTCAGGCTCTTGGTAGCAAAATCCTGTGGAGTGGGGATGCATCAATAATGCCATGATCACAGAATCTGATGAGAAGGCCACCTTCTATAGATTTCATAGCTCTCCATAGAGATAACATTGGGGATTTCATTCTACAGAACAAAAATTAAAAAGGTGAGTTTGAATTCAAATTTTGTGGTTAAAAATTACTTTTCCAGTGCAAATTGACATAGAATCACAGAGTGGTTTGGGTTGAGAGAGACCTCGAAGATCATGGAACCATGGAATATTTGGGTTGGAAGGGACCAAAGCTCATCCATGGGCAGGGACACCTTCCACTGTCCCAGGCTGCTCCAAGCCCATCCAGCCTGGCCTGGGACACTGCCAGGGATGGGGCAACTGTCAGAGAAAGTTTTTCATTTTGGAGTTGTTGTGCTTCTAATACGAAGGATGAAAGCTGTAACCTTTACTGACAAACAGTAAATTGTAACTTGGAGTTTTCATCTAAGAAAAGGGGGCCACAGTTGATACATTTTTCTGTAAGCTTCGTGATTTCATGGCAAACCCTTTCCCCTCCCTTTTCAGCTGCTCTCCAGCACTGTCAGGGGGTATTTTCTGATAGAAGAGGGAGGACTCCTGCCCACTCCCTGCTGCAGGTACTCTGTCCCTCTCCCAGAGACCTGAGGATTCCATTCCAGGGAAGCCTCTCATTTGCATCTCATTTGCCTGGGTCTCTTTTCCCAGCACGTGCTGCTTCCTCACGGGCAGCATTTGCTTCCAAGCCTACCAGACCAGCATGGGCTGCTGGAGATAAGGGTGACAGATTGGCTCACAAGGAATAAGATAAGCTTGGATCCCTGAATAAACCTGGGTCCTTGAATGCCATATCCAGCCTTTCCTGGGCTCAGCACCTGGGCAAGTCACAGTTTACCAGATGTCCTCCTTAAGAGGCAGAAAAGGTTTGCCTTGGTTCCCTAACAGGGAGGGTTCACCCTGTCCCCTCCATCCTCAGTGCCAGTCCCTGTCCCAAAAGCCTTTCTGCTCAACCACTCCCAATTTTCACCTCCTAATTAGCAGTAATTGCTTGATCTCTGGGGTGGCTGAGCTGGAGTTTTCCCTGGACCCCAAATAAAAGTTTTCATGCCTCTGTGGCAGGGCAGGAGCCTAATGTGGGGCAGCCTGTGATGCCCAAATCCAGCAGCTCTGGCAGTTTCAACCCCAGGCAGAGATCAGCAGGAGTGGGCAGGAGCATTCCCAGACACAGGAAAAAGGGATGGATCCCATTGCTGGCAGCAGTGCCCTCTGGAAGGGCTGGATCTCCCCAGAACCTGCTGTCCCCTGGTTCAAGGAGCCAAACAGAGCCTGGCCCAGGAGGTTTCATGGGTCATGTCCACAGAAAGACTTCTCAAGCCTCCCACTTTGAGCTGGCCTTCTCCAGCAGGGAGTCACAGGATGTTAGCTGTGTCCTCTCTGCTCAGGGCTGGATTTGGGGTTATCCCAGCAGATTCAGGACCAGCCCTGTGGCAGAAGGGAGCAGCCCCTTTTTCCCCAGGCAGGCACCCTGAGGTGTCCCTGGGCACGTCCCCTTGCCACGCCTGCTGGCCTTTGCTGGGGCTCTGGCTGTGGAGGAGCAGCCTCATCCTTGGGATCCATCTCCCAAGGATGCTGTTCCCAGCCAGTGGGGCTGTCAGCGTGGGGCACACAAATACTTGCTCAGTGGAGCAGCACTTGGCAGCCTGCAGGTAAATCCTGTTGGAGCAGTGAGGAGCAGTGGCTCCATTAATGCACCCCAGGGATGTGCTGCCACCAGCTCAGCCTGGGCTCCCAGCTGCACCCAGAGCCACGTGCAGTCCCTCAGTGGGTGCTGGGTGTCCTTGGGGATCAGGGAAAACACATCATCATCGTCGTCATCATCATCGTCGTCATCATCATCATCGTCATCATCATCATCCTCCTCCTCCTTCAGCCCCTGAGAAATGACCTGGTTATCACCCCTGGAATGGTCTCTAGAGGGGAGAATCCCAAGATATCAAATGATTTCAGCTGGGGCTCCCTGGGAGTGCAGAGCCACTCACTTGTGCCAGTCCCTGGTGCTCCCAGCACATCTCTGGGTGCAGGGTGGCCCCGTGTGCAGTGTCTCAGGGTGCTGACTGGATTGGATAGCAAGGAAAATCAAATCCCTTCGTGGGAAGGCTTGTCAGGCACTGGCACATCCCAGAGCAGTGATGGAGCCCCTGTTCCTGGGGGCATGGAAAGGCCTGTGGCCCTTGGGGACACGAATTAGGACATGGTGCTGCTGCTGGGTGGATGCTTGGACCCGATGGTCTCAGCTTCCTTTTCCACAGTGGTTCCACGATTCTGTGCCAGCAGGGAGTGCCCAGAGCTGGGGGTGGCCATGCCCTGACCTCAGTGGGGAGGCAGTGCCCGCTCAGAGCCCCAGCTGGGGACAGCCAGGAGCTGCTGGTGCTGGTGGTGAGGGGCAGGGCTCTGTCCAGGGAGGAGCCCGGATTCCAGGGGAGGGTGGCACCCTGCAGCTCCCGGAGCAGTGCAGGGCTCTGTGCAGCAGCTGCTGGCACTGAAGTGTGTGGATGAGCCCCATTAGCGCTGCCTTACGAGTGCAGTTGAGTGTAATTTTTCCCTGTGCTTAAAAACCAGAACCAGGGGAATTGCCAGAATATATTCTCCGGGTGTGAAATAATGGAGCTGGGGGCTGGAGTTGGTGTTTAGAGCAGTGTGAAAAAAGCAGAGCTGTGATTTAAGGGAGCCAGTAAAACATTGCACCTGGTGCTGCAGTTCTGCACAGACAGGCAGGGTCTTTCAGCTGCTTCTGCCAAGTGTGAGCTAGAGCCCAGTGGCAGAGGGGGTGAGCTGTGCATGGATTCCCAAGTCTGTGCTGCCCAGGAGCATCCCACAGCAGGCTGGCATCTCCCACGGGGGCAGGGTTAACCTGCTGCCTCTGACCAGTGGGAAGGATCCCTGTGGATGGATTTCCTTCAGGAGAAGCCTGGAGGGTCTGGGAGGTGTTGGGATCAGCCCATCCCTGTCATTCCACCATTGTTTGTGCCTCCTGGTGCTCACTCTTGGTCCAACCCAGCACGGAGCCTGGGAACCTGAGTGTGATTAAAGTGTCTCTTTCAGACAGAAATGCAGTTAAGATGTCAACAGGCAGACTGCCCTGCCCCCCTTGTCACTCGTGCCCGTGGTTAATCATTTCCCTGCTATAATTTGTGCCCTTTGTCTCATTTGAATTGGTTGGGCTTCAGCTTGCAGCCATTTATTCCTGTTCTGTCTTTACCCTTTTGATTAAAGAGCCCTTTGGTATCCGGTTTTGTCTGCAGATGAAGGTTCTTACACACAGTAATCACATCACCTTCCCATATCCCTTTTGATAAGCTAAACAGAACAAAGTCTTTAATTTTCCCTTTGTCAAGCATTTTGTTCCAGCCCTGAATCACCTTTGGGGCCGTTTGCTGTACTTTATATATTTTTTTTTTATTCTGTAGAATTTCAGTCTTGAATTGAGTGTCTCAGTTTTCAAATCAGAAGTGCAAAAGTCCTGCCAAGCCCTGAGTCTGACCCGTGCCCTGGACCTCACCCTCCACAGTGCCCCTGTGGGTGCTTGTCAAGCAGGAGGCCCCAGAGCCTGGGATTTGGGATCTCTGCTCTGAGCCAGGCTGGGAGAGCTGGGGGTGCTCACCTGGAGAAGAGAAGGCTCCAGGGAGAGCTCAGAGCCCCTGCCAGGGCCTAAAGGGGCTCCAGGAGAGCTGGAGAGGGACTGGGGACAGGGATGGAGGGACAGGACACAGGGAATGGCTTCCCAGTGCCAGAAGGCATGGTTGGATGGGATATTGGGATGGAATTGCTCCCTGGGAGGGTGGGCAGGCCCTGGCCCAGGGTGCCCAGAGCAGCTGGGGCTGCCCCTGGATCCCTGGCAGTGTCCCAGGCCAGGCTGGACAGGGCTTGGAGCAGCCTGGGACAGTGGGAGGTGTCCCTGCCATGGCAGGGGATGGCACTGGATGATCTTTAAGGTTCCTCCAACCCAAACCATTCTGGGATTCCTTCTGTGGTTTTCCGCACAGTCACAGCCATCAGCCTTCAGAGCAGGAGTGTGACACTGCACAGCAAGGTGTCTGATCTGGTGCCTCTCCAGACGTGCCCCATGAGCCCCTTTTGGCAAGGCCAGCTCAGGGCAGGACAAAGGCAAGTGCACACAGGGTTTATGTGGATCTGAAGTTCGTTTCTCCAAGCCTTGCTCCTGATGCCTCCCATCACTGAGGGCACCTCCAGCTCTGCTTGGGCATTTTGCTTTCTGATCCTCCTGGCAGAACATGCAGAGGACAAAAAAGGACACCTGAAGGGACTCGGTTTTGTGAAACTGCTGGAATTCCCACCACAGCTGTTCACCACTTCTGGGCTCTTCCAGCTTGGTCCATGCAGGTGAAGAACCCAGGGGAGTGAGCTGCAGGAGGCAGCTCTCCCTATAGCAAGTGGAAATCTGGGATATCCTCTTGAACTCAGAGAAGCTGAAGTCATTGAGGATCAAAATCAAACCCCTTCATCAAGATTCCTGTCACTGTCTCAGAGCTGTTCCAGCAATGGTGCATCCTCATTTCTTTGCAGCAAACCTTGCAGTCGACCCAAAGAGGGGTTATATTTGCATAGTCTTCACTTTCTTTTATCGCTCTCTCATGTTTTTTGAAAGCTTGGATATCTGAAGCACTTAGCTCTGTGCTGAGTGTCTCATTAAATTGCAGAACCCTGCTTTTCTAGGCTCTGTTAATTAAGCACTTGATTGAAAGTCTAAATCTGAAGGCTTGGGTATTGACTCCAGCTTTGCTAACCTGAGGTGATCTGCTCACTGTAGTTACAGCTTGCCCGGCCAATTTCTGGATGTCTTTCCTCCTGCTCTCCCCAGGCATCCCAGATTGCTGCAAACCCTGATGTTTCCACTGCCTTGGCTGGAAAGTCTCTGAGATTTATTTTAGCTCTGGAGCTCTGCTGTCACTGGAGTTTGCTGCTGCAGTTGTTGGTTAATGAAGACTGCCTGGCCATTTAGCAGGCAGCAGTTAATGACCAGCACAGATTTTGTCTTGGGTGCTCGAGTAGCCTGTTGGTTTTGTTGTTTTATTTTTTAATTTTATAGACTATTTCATGTATTTGCATAACAAGGATCCTCCCTCCAGATGCCAAGGTGTTTTTCATGTCAGCAATTTCAACTTGAGGATTTTCATCTGGAGGTGTTCAGGGCCAGTCTCCCCAGGGACACCCAGGTTTCCAGGTGGGAGTCAGGCACCTGTGGGTCCCACACAGGCAGTTCTGGGGTGTGGAGCAAGGACACTGCAGCCAAAATGCAAAACCTGGCTGCCACGTGCTGCTCCTGCACCCCGTGCTGCTTTTCCATCAGCTCCTGAGGGAAACCAGCAAGGCAGGAGAGCAGGTGGAGGACAGGAGGTCTGAGAGGTGCTGCTCTTTGCTGAGCCTGCCCTGGGGGAAGGAGGCAAAGGAACTTTCCCAAAATGAGCTGTCCCAGGCCAGACAGGAGCTGGATTAGCAGAGGACGGCACAGAACTCCCAGACTGGGCACAGGGAGACCCCCAGGGCAGTGACTCAGGGAGATCTTTGCAGGTGGGTCACTCCTTTGGGTTTGTGCCCCATTTCTCTCAGGCCCAGGCCAGCAGCACACGAGGTGGCACCAGGGCCAAACCCCTGAGGAAACCCCAGTGCCACTGCATTGGCTCTGCAGCTTCCTGCTCCCCAGGGCTGCTCACACCCAGTGGCGTTTGTGGCTCAGGCTGTGCTGCTCACCCTGCTGGGCACCACTGGCTGCTGACCCTGTCTCCCCTCTCTTTTGGAAGGAATGAATTTCTGGGGTTTGTTTCTCTAGACTCTCCTTGCCTGTCCCACAGTTCCTTACTTGAAATTGCCTCCTGCAACTGGTTTGTTCCAGCTGCTCCACTGTCTGCTGTGGGTCTGCATCTCCTGTCTCCATCCCTGGACACTTTTCCCTCGTGCTCTTCCCTCCCCAAATCGTGCCAGAGGGTCCCTCCTTGGAGTGCCCATTGCATCCCTGCAAAGGGGGCACTCAGGGTAGGCTGTCACTTAATTGAATTTTCTTCTGAAACTGTAAGTGGAAGAAACCTAAAGCTTAGCTTTGCCTCTGAGTCACAGCCTTTGTGATCTGTGAAAGGTTTTCTTCATTAGTTTCTTGGTCTAATCAGAATCTCTGGTTGCTTTCTTTGCTCCTGAGGAGTATTTCTGACTTGTTTGGAGGTGGGGGATTGCTGAGACCACACAGCTGCTCTCAGAGCTCCCTGGCCGGGAGGCTCAGGAGTGGGTTTAGAGGGTAACAAAGTTCCTGCTCCATGCAAAAGTAGCCTTTTTATTTTGTAGGAAGAAAACAGACACTTTCTGTCCTTCTCCACCCAGAATTTAGAACTCATTTAAAGGGCAAGTGTGTTACAAGGTACAAATCTGCACAGAAGTGTGGCCGGAATAAAGAAGGAAGCCCTGAGCAGCCCCTGCTGTGGGTTTGCTGTTCCCTTGTTGACCTCTGTGAAAACCTGTCCCGGGCAGGCCGTGCCCTCCCTGCCCAGGGTGGCAGTGCCCTGTGGGCACAAGCAGTTTGTGAATCAGCAGGGCCAGGGGCCACTGCCTGGGCTCCATGTGTGGATGGCCCTGCAGAGGTGAAATTCTGCAGGGTGCAGATCCTGCTGGGAGCTGGCCTGGCCCTGGGGTGGTGGGGCAGGACCTGGGATGGCCCAGGCTGAATTCTCCTCCCAGGAGCTGGTTTGGATTTGTGCTGGGAGCAGTGCAGCTCTTACAGGGATGTTGTATCTCACCTGAGCAGGGCTGGCACAGAGGTGAGGTCTGCTCTGCTCCTCGCCCCACTGGTGTAGCAGCTTGGGGGCCACGAGGAGCTGGGAGGGGACAGCTGAGCCCTGCTGTCCCCAGGGATATTCCAGGCCGTGTGGGATCGTGCTCAGCACGGAAAGCTGGGGGAAGAAGGAGGGAGGTGCTGTTTGGAGTGATGGTGTTTGCCTTCCAGTCACTGGGAGGGGCGAAGGAGCCCTGAGATGCTCTGGAAGTGCTCAAGGCCAGGCTGGACAGGGCTTGGAGAATCCAGGTGTGGTGGAGGTGTCCCTGCCTGTGGCAGGGGGTGGAACAGGATGAGCTTTAAGGTCCTTTTCAACCCAAACCATTCCATGAATCTGTAATGATTCTGAAACCCGCCTGCCCGTGGGAAGTGTGGGATGGATTCCTTGTTTTGCTTTGCTTGCCTGCACTGCTTTTGCTTTCCCTGTTAAACTGCCTTTATCCCAACCTGCTTTCCTCACTTTTACCCTTCAGTTCTAACATCCCAGCCAGGGGAAGCAATGGAGCAGCTCTGTGGGGCTGAGTTGCCAGCTAGGGTTAAACCACAACACAATGAAATTTTGAAGAAAGTGGCTTGGGATGAGCAGAGAAGTGGGACACAGATGAACTCAGAGCAGCCAGGTCTGGGGAAACATGATGTCACTGATGTGCAGAGCTCAGTTTCCAGTTCAGTGCTGACCACCCACAGCCACAGTGTGTTCAAACTGGCAGCAGCCAAACCCCCTCCAGACCAGCTGCTGGTGAAAAACCCTCTGGAAATCCTGGTGGGAACATGCAGGAGGAAGTGGCCATCTTGTGGAAGCTGAGAGTTTCCAGTGCTGCTGTTTTGGGATGTTTTTGATTTTTCACGGTTTGGTTTTCAAGACCATATTGGACAAGGCTTGGAGGGACAAGGCTCTGGAAGGTGTCTCTGTCCATGACAGCAAGGTTAAAACAAAATGGTCATCAAAGTCCCTTCCAACCTGACCCATTCTGTGATTTTTTTGGGAAATGTGGGGATTTTTTGATCCAGGGTTAGTAGAAGCTCTCAGCAAAGCCCGTGGTTTTGGGGCAGTCCTGGAGGCGCTGGCTGAGGTGCTGATGGTGGGTCCTTAGCAGGTCACCACCACAGCTGGAAGCTCTGAAGCTCTGCAGGCTGAGGGAGAAATGAATTGTCTTTTTGGTCATTACAGGCACGTAGCTGTGCAGCCAGGTCTGGCTGTGGAGGATTTCAGGGGGTTGATTCACACGAGGAGGGCTGGGAGGGAGAGAGCTGGGGGTTGTTGGTGGATTGGGATAATCCCCCTTTGCCATCCTGACTGCTGGGCAAATTCAGCACCTGCAGGCTGGGGAGGAACCCCACTGTTCCACAGGCAGTGTCTTTGCTTTGTCCTTTGCATGGCTCCAGGTGAGGTTTGCTTGGGTCTGGAGGTGGTTCTGCCCAGCTGGACCTGCTCCTGGGAGGCAGCAGCTCAAGGACCAGCTCTGTGCAGCTGTGTGCCAGTCCTTTGGGGGCATCCAAAATCAGTGGGAAAGCCTGAGTCACACAGTCCTGTCCCTCCTTCCAGGAACACAGTCATTCCATTTTGCTCTTTTTGACAGAAAAGATCAGATGAGGTTGATTCCTTTTTAGGTTCTGTGTCAGCACAGCGAGGTGGGCAGGGGAGGATGCTGATCTCCTCTCTGCCTAAAGACCACAGCTCTCAGCTCCTCGAATATAAACTGTAAACTGAGGAGGGCATTCAATAAAGGCTACATTTCTCCCTCCCGCCTTCCCTGTCAGAAGAATTTAATCAAAATCCCTCTGTATTCTGCACAGAGCCCCTGGCTTTGTATTTTATACCAGGGAGATGGTCCAGCAAAACACTTAGGCTGCAGGGGTGTCCTGTTGCATCTACTTAGGCTGCTCTTGGGCTCAGGTTTAAACAAACAATTAACTGAGTGCCAGGACCAGCACCAGGGTACTGAGCACTTCCACAACTGCCCCTTCTTGTTGTGGAGCAGAGGATTTCACATGGATGGAGCCTGGTGACAGGGACAGGGCCCAGGGAATGGCTGGAGCTGTGTCAGGGGGTTTAGGCTGGAGCTCAGGAAAGGTTCTTCCCCAGAGGTGCTGGCACTGCCCAGGCTCCCCAGGGAATGGGCACGGCCCCGAGGCTGCCAGAGCTGCCAGGGGTGCCCAGGGTGGGGTTGCTGGGGTCTGTGCAGGGCTGGGGCTGGGCTGGGGGATCCTGTGGGTCCCTCCCAGCTCAGATTTTCCTTGGTTTTTCCTGTGATTCCCTTCTGCAACTGTGCTGGCTCACAGAGAATTCCTTGAGACCCCCTCCACTTCATGGGCTTCAACCTTCACCCCGAGGGCAAACCTGTCCTTATGGGGGCAAAGATAAAGCTGCTTTGAATGGAAAATCAGGAAAATCAGAAATCTGGGAATTCACTCTGCCAAGGAGAGATTTGGACCAAGCATCATTTGAGCCCATGTGTTATTTCCCTCTTGAGTGCAAGGCTGTGTTTATTGTGGCAGTTGCAGGAGCTGACATGCTGGGAAGGTTTGAAGAATGGATTTCCTGATTTTTAATGCATCTTACTGGGCAAGGAATGAATTGAGCAGGAGTGATGCCCTGGTACTTTGTGTGCCAGAGCAGCGCCTGAACTTGCAGGTGGTTAAATCACAGACCACATCTGTGGTCTAGAAACTGCAGTCTGGAGCCCAGATCCCTCAGAAGGCTTGGTGCCAGCAGTTCCCAGCTTTTCCTGCCTGTCAGGATGATACCCAAGGAGGAGCAGCAGGAAGGGGAGGTCAGGGCTCGTGTCAGGCAGTGCTGTGGATGAGGGCAGAGGGCAGCAGTCACCTCTGCCAGCTTCCCTGCCGTGTTCCACGGAACCCCAGGGTGGTCTGGGTTGGAAGGACATGAAAGCCCATCTCATTCCACCCCCCTGCCATGGACAGGGACACTTTCCACTCCTCTAGGTTGCTCCAAGGCCTATCAAGCCTGTCCTTAAGCACTTCCAGGGATGGGAATGTTTCTCAATGATGTTTCTTCACTTCCTCTATGAAATTATTGGATGTATTCAGTAGTACCCTGCACACGCTGTGCCCTGTCCACAGAGACAGGGATGGATCTTTGCATTGCCCTGGGCCAGCAGTTGGGATGTTGCTGTGGTTGCTGGTGCCAGCAGCAGTTGAGAGGTCTGGAAGGTGACTTCCAACTGGAATTTTGGGGAGCTGACAGCTGTGTCACAGCAGCCACCCAGGAACAGCTGGGATCTGTGGCATCTGTCCATGGCCACCTTCTGCAGACATCCTTACTGGGATTATTTGGCTTACACAGGGTCTGAAAGCGTGGGCACATCCTCTGTGCTTTGCTCCAGTGCTGTCCCATACCCCACTGCAGAAGGCACCCTGGTGACCTGTGTGGGTGTTCCAGGCAGGATCCCATAAAGAGGCAGAGTTCCTTGAGTCCAGATTTCTCTGCACACTCTGCCTGCAAGAATCCCTGGATAGCTGGACGAGTCGTGGGGAAGTGTTCACTGTGCAGGACATTTATCTGTTTTCTTTTGTAAGTAGCAGCACCAAAATCTGTGTTATCAGGCAGAAAGGGAAAGCTGCTCCCCAGAGCTCTCAGCTGGGGCATTCAGCTTCTTATCTGAGTAAGCAAAATCCCAGATATCCAAACACAGGCAGGGCCAGGCAGCCTGTGGGTGTGGGAAGTGCAGAACAAAAGCCTCTTTGCACTCCCAGTGAATTGGTCTCATAGGAATTTTGCTTTGAAATTCTAATTGACCCAGGGAAGAAAATTATTTCATGGACTGTGGACTCATTAAAAAACTCCATCATTCATCCACAGTTTATTCCTGACACTTAATCAAAAGCAATGTAATGATCTTTCTAACAAACATAATGTGATGTTGGGAATGTGTCTGCTCCCCAGTACACAGCACATTGTAGGAGTGGAAGGTGTTTATTGGCTTTTTTTATTACAGTTACCAAGGGCCTCTCAGGAGTTTCAGAAGTTTCCAGAGTCAGGAGCAATTGTTTTGGCATCTTTTAATCACAGATTCTTGTGGATTTGGGGAATTCCATCTCTTGTGGAATTTCATGTCTTTGAAACCTTCTTTTGTACAAACGAAATATAAAGTGTCAAATCCCTGATTCAGAAAATCTAGAAGATAGTTTTAAAGCTCAGACTTGAGTGACCATTTTAAATCAAATTTGAGTGCACAGATGTTAAATTACAGGGCATTCACAGCACACCAGCAACTCCCCCCAGAGGTGTCAGAAAACCCCTGAAAGTTCAAGGCAGTGTTTTCTATTGTAGTACCCTGAATCCTCACCATCTTCAGAGAGAGAAGATGTTTTCACTCAGTGAGATAGAATTTGGGGGAAAAAAATATCACATTTCCTACTCAAACTTGGCAGACTTGGAAGACCTTGTTCTTCAGTGCCTTCTAAGTGAGGAGTTCTCTTCTGGAAGAAGTGATGTCAGACTTAGCCAAGGTCATGGTGTGGATAGCCTGAGTTGTGCAGGTTTTGCAGCTTTTCCTGGGTTTTGGGGAAGTGCAGTTCCTCCAGTCAGTCTCCCAGGACGTGTTTCACCCCAAATCATGATAATCTGCTAACCCTGAGATCACAGGGTGTTCTGGAGAAGGTGCTTAAAATAACAGACCTGTGGTTTACACTGATCCTGAAAAAAAAGGGTTTATAAATCGTTTGAAAGTTCGGAAGTTTGCAAGTCCTACCATTTCCATAGAAATTTCTTGCTGAGCCTTGTCACCTGGCAGTGTTTCCCACAGGGTGAATAAAACCCAATAAAGTCATCCTGGTGTTTCCTTAGGGACCAATCCTGCTGCACTGAAGTTAATTATTAATTACAGTTAATTATCTTCTGTAAAAGCAGGGCAGAACCTGGAGTTCCACGAGCAGCTGGTGCTGCTGTAGCTCGTGCAGGGCAGCTTTTGGTTTCAGTTCATGGACTTCCTCACAGAACTGTGCCAGTTTTCAGCCCGTGGATGTACATGAGTGGCTGGTGGTGGGGAGAGGCTGACACCTGGATTTTCTCATGTGCTGGGCTGGAAGGTTTTCTGCAGCTGCATTCTTCAGAAGCTGCCACTCCTTGTACCTTCTCTGATGTCTAAAAAGGGTCATGCTCCTGTCAGAGTCTTACCCAAGAGGCTCTTTAAGGCCTTCCTAGAGGTGTTCTCAGCCACTCATTTTTATGGAACTTGTTGTAATTCACACCTGAGATGCAGCAGCATGAGCAGCTCTCGGGTTTGCCGGAGCAGTTTGGAATACACACACTGTCCCAGTCTCGTCTGTTCCGGGATGATGTCCTTGGCCAAGGATGTCAAGGACAACAAGAAGGGCTTTTTCAAATATTTTAGTAACAGAAGGAGGAGTAGAGATGAGGAAAAAAAGAGGTGTTTCCTGGAAACCCACCCAGACCCCAGAGAGACTCCCAGCTCCTGGTGACCCGCAGTGAGGGTGTGGGGTCACGGCCACGCCTTCCTGGGCATGGCAGAAGGGCTCATCTCCCTTCCCTCAGCTGTGCCAGGACTCACCCAGCAGCACCTCACACACCAGTGAGAGGCAGCCCCAAATCCCCCTGAGATGCCCAGCCTGTGCCACCATGGCTGTCGAGGTGGGGGAGCAGCCAGGGCACCCCAGAGGGTCCCGGTGCCCAGAGGAGGGGCACGAGGATGGGCAGGGGCCTGGAGGGGAAGCTCTGTGAGGAGGGCACTTGGTCTGTTCAACTGAGGGGAGACTCTTCACAGTCTGCAGCTTCCATGTGAGGAGGAAGAGGGGAAGACTCTGATCTCTGCTCTCTGTGACAGGGACAGGGCCCAGGGAATGGCTGGAGCTGTGCCAGGGAGGCTCAGGCTGGAGCTCAGGAAAGGTTCTTCCCCAGAGGTGCTGGCACTGCCCAGGCTCCCCAGGCAATGGGCACGGCCCCGAGGCTGCCAGAGCTGCCAGGGGTGCCCAGGGTGGGGGTGTTGGGGTCTGTGCAGGGCCACTCCATGATCCCTGTGGGTCCCTCCCAGCTCAGGACATTTAGCATTTGCGTGTGTCTGCTTTGAGCCAGCTGTTGGATCCCCTCCCTGTGACAGCTCTGGATCTCCACTGGCACTGCCCTGGCATGGAGGTGCTCTCAGGTGGTGTGCCTGTCCCTGGAGGGACCCTGTTGGGTCCCTGATGGACATATTCCACTGGGGAGCTCAGGAGGGACATCTGGGTTTATTCCTGACACCTTTAAAATCAAATAAAGGCATTAAACACACTGCTTGCCTCTAATCCTCAAGTAAGGTTCTTGCAAGTGCACGTGCAGATGTGAGCCTGGAAACCAGGTCAGGAAATAGAAAATGACACTTTTGAAAGAAAAGAAAGTGTAAATCTCATAAAGTTTCCTTCCCTACCCCTGCCTGTAAATCCTGCCAGTGCTGGGAAGCAGCAGGGCTCCCTTCCAGTGTCTGAGCTTCTCAAAATGATGAAAATCCCTCAGTGGCAAATCCCAAAATTACTGGGGCAGGGGGAGTGCAAGTGGCTGTGCAGATCACACTGTCATGTGCAGGGTCAGGAGGCACCAGGGGTTTATTCTGCCTGGCAAGGGGCTGTTGGGTGGATGGGGGGTGCCCTGAGCACCCCTGAGAGGAGGACAAGCCCCCCATTAGTCACCTGGGCTTTAATGCAGAGCTGCCCCTTGCCCATGCCAGCACTGGGAAGGTTCCTCCTCCTGGGCACGGACACCAAGAGAAGGCTGACCTGAGGAATGCCTTTGGGAACGTGCTTTGCTGCACCTGGGAACACTGGTGCCTGGCTTTATGTTGTGTTTCTTGTCTGGATGTCTTTACTCAGACACATTAATTCATTTTGGGGCTTTGTGAGAGTGTGGCTGGTTGAGCAAAGGAGCTGTGGAAGATCACAGGGCACAGATGAGTGCTGGGTCAGATTCAGGCTGGTCCCAGCAGCAGATCCCATCTGAGCCCTGCCAGCTTTCACCCAGAGGAAGATTGTCCCCACAAAACCAGCTGAGTCCCTTTCAAAACTCCCTTTGTCTGATCCCATTCATCCTGGATAAAACCCCAACCCAGTTATATTTCCTCTAAATGGAGGCATTTCTCATATACACTCATCCCACTGCAAAGCAGTGTCATTATCCATGTGTGGTTGGGCACAAAACCCTCAGATATATTTTGAACATCTGACATTTTTCCAAGAATAAATAGTAGGAGAGTTGGAAAATGTTTGCAAACTTTTCCTTCCCACATCCTAACCTCCAGGGAGCAAGCAGAAGATACTCAGTCTTTTCAGCTGTTAATGAAATTTTGTATTTTGAAAGAAAAAAGTAAAAACAGAAGCATTTCTCTCCCCAGCTGATGCTGTGACTTTGTCCCTTCATTCTGCCATCACGGTCGCTTTGTTCCTTTCATCTTGTTGAGAAGTTTGTCCTTTTGTCACACTGGGTGGGTGGAGTGGCTGAACTGCTTTAAACAGAAGGTTGTGAAGTTTATTCCAATCTTTCCAGGACCAAGGGAGTCCATAGTGGCCGTGCCCAAGAGAGGAGTGAGAGGCACAGCTCTGGGCTGGGCTGGGGACACTGAGACAGGACCTGTCCTCTCTCTATGCCTCATCTGCCATCTTGGCCTCATGTCCCTTATTGTGGCTCCCAAAATCACTCTAAGCAATGACCAACAATAAACTGCAGTGTGAAAACTTTTTAATTCAGACTGAACAGAGGAGGCATTGCTGGACACGTTCATCTGCCCCCTCAGTGGTGAGCAGGAAGGAAATTGGATTTATCATCATTTTATCATCATTGGCCTGTGGGTGTAGCTCCTGGGGACACAGTGGGCTTGGCAGTGCTGGGGTAGCATTTGGACTCAGTGATCTTAGAGGGCTTTTCCAAGCCAAATGATTCCATAATTAGGTTGGATCCAGGCAGGGTGCTGGTGCAGGTGGCTGTGCATTCCAAAGTGGAGCATCTGGGCTGTTCCCATGGTTTCAGCACTTCGGGATCAGGTTGCAGGAGTCAAAGCAAGCAAAGCCCTTGGAGAAATAAATCAGGGCTGCTATGGGAAGGGATTATTAAGCATTATTTTGTTGGTATTGCTGCTGCTTGTCTGGTTCCTGGAGCTGCTGCAGGGTGGGAATGAGCAGCAGCCCGGGGTGAGACGGGCAGGTTGGGTGTGCTACCCCTGGAACCACCCGTGGGCAGAGCCACAGACTCTGTGCCAAAATCCCAGCCAGGATCCCTGTGCTTTTCCAGCCCCTGAGGGGTGTCTGTGTGCAGGTGTCACTGTGTCACTGTGACAGGAGGACAGTGACCTCAACCTGTGCTACGGGAGGGAAAACCAGAGCACAGAGCTCCTGAGGGACAGCCCCAGATCCCCAGGGGGACAGAGGCTGAATCAAGTCTGTGTCTCATGGATCTCAAGTCAGTCCTTTATTCATTTCATTCCACTGAGCATGGAATCATAGCATGGAATCCCAGAGTGGTTTGGGTTGGAAGGGACCTTAAAGTGCCACCCCCTGCCATGGCAGGGACACCTTCCACTGTCCCAGGCTGCTCCCAGCCCTGTCCAGCCTGGCCTTGGGCACTGCCAGGGATCCAGGGGCAGCCCCAGCTGCTCTGGGCACCCTGTGCCAGGGCCTGCCCACCCTCACAGGGACATCTAACACTTAACCTAAATCTCTTCTTTCCATTTAAAACTGTTCCCCTGTGCCCTGTCACTCTCTGCCTCTGTAAAAAGCTGCTCACTGGAAGGGGCTCTGAGCTCTCCCTGGAGCCTTCTCCTCTCCAGGTGAGCACCCCCCACTCTCCCAGCCTGGCTCAGAGCAGAGGGGCTCCTGCCCTTGGAGCATCTTTGTGGCCTCCTGTGGAGTCACTCCAGCAGCTCCCTGTCCTTGTCCCCTAGACCTGAGCACGGTGGGGTCTCACAAGGGCAGAGGAGACCCAGCTACAGCCCTGGGGTGTAACTCAGTGCTTTGGGCTGTTTTGGCCTTGGAAGAGTTTTGTCCAAGATTCTGGCTGGGATCTTGGGGAGATCTGAGCCAGTTTTTGGAAACAGGATGCTGTAATCCAGCAGTAAACAGTGCATGCTTGCTGCAGGTGGTGTCTAACCCATTAGAGAGAAATCCCCTCACTGCTTATTTACTTCTGTCAGAGCTTATGAAAGAAAAATAAATGCTGTGGGATTAGTCCCCTAATGAATAGACCCGTGTGTGCATGCATGTAGTGCAGCATCTTACAAGTCCATCTTAGTAGTTTTTAGGCCTGAGAATGAAAGTTATAATGAGGAAAATATTGATTTCCCATAAAAGGGCTTTAATCAAATGCCCTGACACCCCAAGGGGGACAGAGCTCTGCTACAACACCAAATTGCACTTCATACACCATCTATTTCTCAAACACTGTATAAATGAGCTTGCCCACTGGATATATGAGAGCTCCTAGATGTCATACATCACAGGAGCAGGGAGAGCTGAGCAGAGCTGTGAGGAGAGCCAGTGCAGCCTGGCTCAGGAAGGGAATGCTCTGGCAAACCCACTGGGGAGCTGTGGCACTGCAGGCTTCTTCTTCCCCTGGGCAGGACCTGCAGCCAGATGAGATCTGATAGAGAGCTCAGGACTCCAGAGTCCTGATGGCCCTGCTTGTCCCTAAGTGAGGATATTTGTTTTTTCCTTGGGGCTCTGAGCTCTCCCTGGAGCCTTCTCTCCTGCAGGTGAACACCCCCAGCTCTTCCAGCCTGGCTCCAGGGCAGAGGGGCTCCAGCCCTCAGAGCGTGTCTGTGGTCTCCTCTGGACTCTGTCCAGCAATACTCCACATCCTTCTGATGGTGAGGACCCCAGGACTTGGGATTAAAAAACCTTCTGGGGTCTGAGGTTTGCTCTGTGCCAGCAGAGGGGCAGAAGGAAGTTCATTGCTGCTCAGATCAGCAAACCTGAAAGGAGCTTCAAGGTGTTGACGCCGAGGTTCACACTTCTCTTGAGGAAAATAAAAGAGCAGTGGAGACCCAGATGAAAGCTTTGCCTTCAGGAGCCAGTTCAGGCATTTCTGGGAGCCAGTCAGTCTCAGCAACTTGCATGATTAGCTTTAGTTTTCATTGCTTCCATATTTCCTCCCCACCATCCTCTTCTGCCTCACCTCACCCTATAGGTGGGAAGTTCTTTATTTATGTTTTGGCTTAAATCAAATCGCCTTGGCTGTGTAGCAGGGAGCCAAGAAATATTAGCACCAGGGAATCAGTATTCTGGAGGTGCATTGCATTGCTTCCTGAGGGCTTATTTATCCATCCTGGAGGAGGGGAGGCTGTGCAGTGTCTGTGCCTCGTTGTCCTGCCAGGAGCATCCTCCCAGCCCAGTATCTCCCTCCAAACGGAGCTGGGTGCCAGGGTTCTTCCAGGAGTTATCTGAACCACTGTTGATTTGGTTAGAGCAGTTTGTCCTTCCCTGCCACACATAATTCCTGTGATGATGGCTCATTTTTCTTGGCTGTAAGTGGAATTGCAGCAAACAGATCAGTTGTCTGGCTCTCCCCCGCTGATGGATCGCGCTGCTTCCTCGCGCCCGCTGGCTTCGCTCCTCTGCTCCACAAGAAATACTTCCCAGTGCTCTGTAAATCTCACCCAGAGCCTGGGAACTTTGGGAAGTGCTCTGTCAAGTCACAGTGGCCTGGTTACTGCAGCCTCCTCTCTGAGCCACCGGGTTTTCTGTGCTCAGGCTGGGGAAGGCTGGGCGCTGCTGGCTGCGGGCGGGATGTGCGGGCACACCCTGGGCACACAGAGGGGCAGAGAGGCACAAAAGCCACCCCCGTGGGCCCCAGGGCCACCAGCAGCTCCCTGAGGCAGCCAGAGGCTGCTTGGAAAGCGAGAGAATCACAGAAACGTTTAGTTTGGAAAAGCCCTCTGACACCATGGAGTCCAACCACTGCCCCTGCACTGGCAGGGCCAGCGCTGACCCCTGTCCCCAAGTGCCACATCCACGGGGCTTTTGAGCACCTCCAGGGATGGGGACTCCACCACTGCCCTGGGCAGCCTGTCCAGTGCTTGACCACCCTTTCAGTGATGCAATTTTCCCTAATCTCAAACCAAAATTTTCCCCTGGCCCAGCCTGAGGCCGTTCCCTCTCCTCCTGTCCCAGTTCCCTGCAGCAGAGCCCAGCCCCTCTGGCTGTCCCCTCCTGGCAGGGAGTTGTGCAGAGCCACCAGGTCCCCCCTGAGCCTCCTTTGCTCCAGGCTGAGCCCCTTCCCAGCTCCCTCAGCCCCTCCTGAGGCTCCAGCCCCTTCCCCAGCTCCATTCCCTGCCCTGGATGTGCTCCAGCCCCTCAGTGTCTTTGTCATGGGGGGCCCAAAACTGCCCCAGGATTTGAGTAAAGAGAGGTGACCAGTGTCCTGGTCCTGCTGGCCACACTGTGGCTGATAAATTGGTGACAACCCCATGAATGAATCAGGAGCAAATTACAGAAAGCAGCAAGGTGCAGTTCCAAAATTAGGGAATGAAGGAGAGCCATATCAGGAGCACTCTCGGGTGTGTTTACAGTGTTTATTGATTTTTCTGCAGGGGTGAACCCCAGGCCAGATCAGGAAATATAGCCCCTCTCTGCAAGGACAGAGCAAGTGATCTGAGGGACAAACTGGCTCCAAAGACCTATTGGTCATGGTCAGGCTGTTGGGACCTGGAAACCCCAGTGGAGCATCCTTGCTTCTCACCTTCTCACCTTTATGGGTGGGATTTTGGAATTTAATTGAGGCACCAGAAACTACTGAATTCCATTAAGAATCCTGATCTGCCTTAATTTAACTTTGCACAGGGGTTTTGAAGTATCAGTAGGTTAGCAGGTTTAATACTCCAGTTCATACCCTCTGGCTGGCCCTGGTTTTGTTATGGTTTATGGCATTGCAGGGGAGGCTGAACTACATAAAAATGTGTGTCAGAATTTACACTCTCAGATTGTCAACCATTCACAAGTGTCACAAGGTTAATTATAGAGACCCAAACCCTTCTCACTTTCTCCTTCTCTTCAGATGTCATGTTTACTCCCTGCTCTGCACTGAAGTGTCTGGACTTTGGGTGGATTTTATGAGCAGAAATAATGTGGGACTCCAGAATAATGTAGGATTCCAGAATAATGTGGTACTCCAGAATAATGTGGGACTCCAGCTCTACTCTGTTCTGTGGGAGATAAGATACATCAAAAATCACCCAAAAAGGCTTTTTGCCTGGCCATTACACACCACCCCTCCTCCTCCTGGGACCCTTGGGACCCTGGGCAGAGAAGCCCCTGGCACAAGTGACCACCTGTGAGGGTGAGGTCCTGACACAGGGTGCCCAGAGCAGCTGGGGCTGCCCCTGGATCCCTGGCAGTGTCCCAGGCCAGGCTGGACAGGGCTTGGAGCAACCTGGGAAGGTGTCCCTGCCATGAGGGTGGCACTGGATGGAGTTTAAGGTCCATCCAGCCCAAACCCTCTGGATTGCTGTGCTAAGTGAAATGTAGGCAGAGCAGATGCCTCCAGGGGCAGGGCCCCTCCAGACGGTCCCAGCAGTGTTGCACATGGGGCTCTCACTGTGAGTCCTTTTCATGCTGGGGTCTCAGGGGGTTTCTGGGTGTGGTGCAGCTGTGCACAGTCCTGGTGGGCATTTGGAGGTGGTCTCTCAAACCCACAGAGATGGTGAAGGACCTGGAAGGGCCAGAGGAGGAGTGGCTGAGGGCACTCAGTTTGTCCAGCCTGGAGCAGAGTCTGAGGGGCTGCAGCTCCTGCTCAGGGTCAGCTCTGACCTCTGCTCTGTGCCAGGGGCAGGACCCAGGGAATGGCTGGAGCTGTGCCAGGAGGGTTTAGGCTGGAGATCAGGAAAGGTTCTTCCCCAGAGGTGCTGGCACTGCCCAGGCTCCCCAGGGAATGGGCACGGCCCCGAGGCTGCCAGAGCTGCCAGGGGTGCCCAGGGTGGGGTTGTTGGGGTCTGTGCAGGGCTGGGGCTGGGCTGGGGGATCCTGTGGGTCCCTCCCAGCTCAGGATATTCCATATTCCATGAGAATGAGGCTTTCACTGCAAGCACATGCTGCCTGGGTTCCTGGTGTTACAGAATTACCTGGGATATACAAGTCAGCAGGGACTGAGGATGGAGAAAACCTGGAAGGGCCAGCACAGAAAGGAGCCTACCCTGGGAGCTTCTTCTGCAGGAATTGCACTTATGGCCAAGGAGGAACCTGCAGAAACAGGTCTGGGGAGCTTTTATGCAAGTGTCTGGGAGCTGTTAGCCAAAGCCAGGATCCTGCAGCCTCTGCAGCACACCCATCCTGCCCTTCCCTTCTGTCTGCCTGCAGAGAATGGAGAGGGAAGAACATATTCTAGACCCATAAACCCGTCTTTGGAAAGGCTGCAAGAGCTCTTTCCACCTCTTCCATTTTACAGGCTCAGTTAAATTTTGGTTTAACCAGGGCTGGATGCTAAACTGGCCCAAGCTGCCAGTCAGTGTGGGAATAGCACGGCCCTGCCAGGGCAGGGGTGGAGGTGAAAACAAGGAGGGATCCCAGCAGGGTGCTGCCAGTGCTGAACTAAAACACTACTCATGTGTCTGTGAAAATAAAATACCTGCACTTTACTCCTCCTGCAAGTGCTCCACCTGGATGTTTTGGGAGTAGTGCTCAGCCTACCCCAAAATACAGATTTTAGTCAATGAACTATTCATGTGGAAATGTGCTTCCCACCTCTTCCCACCTCTGAATAAAGCTCTAGCAGTGCTTTATTCACTGTGTTCATAAACCCATGTCCTCTGCCCTCCTACCACTCCTTCACTCCCCTCACCTCACTTGTAAAGAAGAGATGCTTTTTGTCTGTGCTGTATAAAATATACTTTGGTACTTCCACATGGGACGAGCCAACCATTTTACTGGTCAAATAACCTTCCCTCACAACAAAATCTTCCCGCCTTCCTGTGGGAGAAAATCCTCACTCCATTCATTTTTAAACATTCCTCGTAAATTAAGACCTTGGTATTTTCTAAAGCCCCTCACTTCCCTGCCTCATCATTTATAAGCTTCTAATCCCTTTAATCTCTCTAGTCAGGAGGCATCCAGGCAACAGGGAGCTTTGTAAAGGTGTGGAAATCTCCCCAAATTCCTGTGTAATGCCCTCCTGCTCTGCCGTGGCACCTTCCCTGATGGTGAGAGGGGGAGCCCGGGAGGGCACTGCCCAAAGGGTGGGATGATGAGTTCATAAGCTGAAAGCTGATTATGAAGAAAGGGGTCTCTTTCTAAACCCTTTCCTCTCCCACCTTCTGGGAGTTCTACCCCTCTCCAGCTCATTCTGGGTGGCCCATGCCCCTCCTGGGCTGTCTGGCACCAGCACAGGGCCAGGGCGCTGCTGCTGAGCTGCCCTTGGCACAAGGAGTCACAAACTCCACGAGAGGAGCTCGAGGCACAACCTGGGCAGAGCTTGAAGGTGGCCAAATTTGAGCTTGGCTGAAGTTTTTCCACCGGTACCTTTTTAATGCCTGTGTTTGCCCATCTCCTCCTCACTGAGCATTTCCCAGAGGCTGTAAGTGATGATCTAAATAAAGTGAATAGTGCAGTTTCCAGAGGAGTACTAATTCTGAAGAGTAGAAATGAAGTGTGATGGTGGCGTGAATTGTGTCATCCATGGCTTATCCATGGAGCTTCTGCAGAAGTCCACTCAGTTCTTTGGTTTGACAGCATTAGATTCATAAAATCACTGAGTGATTTGGGTTGGAAAGCACCATAAAGCTCATCTCATTCCACCCCTGCCATGGCAGGGACACCTCCCACTGTCCCAGGCTGCTCCAAGCCCTGTCCAGCCCAGCCTGAGACATTCCAGGGATCCAGGGGCAGCCACAGCTGCTCTGGACACCCTTGCACAGAGAATGGAAAGTAGTCCCTGAACATCCTTTAAATGGGGGAACTTGCAGTTCAGCAGCCAAAGGCTCATTCTTAGATATTTTAGATGAAGATTTAGAAGTACCACTTTAGCTTTAGCTCAAGCTTTAGCAAGGCAGTTGTCCCCCCTGCTTCTGCCAGGATGTCCTGGTGCTGGCAAAGGGAGAGCTCCTCTGGATGTCAAACTGGAGAGAGCACCATGTGCATGAGCTGCCATGTGTATGATAAATTGCCAAACAAATTTATTAAGTCAAATTATCCCTTAATCTGACCACTTGCATAAATCAGGTCCCAGGACTGCTGTGAATTTCGTATTAAAGGAACATGTAAGAGGTAGCAGATTTTTAGGAAGATTATCTGCCTTGGTTTAAAAGCAGCAGAGGATCTGTCAGAGCAAGAAGCCTCTCAGGCTGATTACCCCCAGCATTAAGTGTTTGTACCTGGTTTATAATCTGACTTTGGCCTCATCCTCCAGCTGCTGGGTGTTGTCATGGCTCCATTATGGCACCTGCAGCCCTCAGCCAGGTCTCAGAGTAAATGTTCAGATCTCAGAGTGAAAACACATGCCCTAAGTCAAACATCTTAGAGAAGTCTCAGTTTATCCATACCTGTTTATCTCTGTAAACCCAGCTTGGGGTCCTGCTGTGAAATGGTCCCTCTTGACTGGACAGGGTGTGGATTGGATGTGTGTGGGGAGACTGGCACTACAGGCTCTATCTATAGCAGATATCACTGCCATCAGTGGCATTTACAGGCTGCTTTTCAGCTGATTCACAGCCACCAGCAAACCTTCATGGCTTCATCTTCAACCCAAAAAGCAACTCACATGAACTGTGCCAGGGGAGGTTAAAGATCAGAGTGAAAGAAAGAGAATTTTCCCCAGATTTCCCCGTGGAGGCTGTTCCCATGGCTGCTCCAAAGAGGGAGGTGTTCATCTCCTTGTGTGAATGCTCTTCATGCAGAGCACTCCCAGTTTGAAATGTCCTCCTGAAGTGGCAGCCAGTCACAGAGCCTGTGTGAGCCACAGAGACAAGGAATTCAATAACTCTGGAGGAGGTGACTGCAGGGATATTCCCTCCTCTCTGCTCAGGAGTGAGGGGTCCTCTGGGCAGGGAGACAAACACAGCTGTTAGTTCTCCCCTCACCCTCTTCACTAGTTTGNCCATGTCTGAGGGACATGGGTTAGGAGTGAGTTTGGCAATGCTGAGATAAAAGCTGGACTCCACAATCTTACAGGATTTTCCAAAAACCCAAATAATCCTAAGATTCTGCAGTGTTTGGGGTACATTTGCTGTTCTCTGCTGCAGAGGCATCTTGAGGGTTGTGGTTAACAAAATCAAAGTGAGTTTCACAAAATCCCCTGGCACCAGGAGGAAGTGCTGGTCACCAGTGGGTTCCCAGGACAGCCATGAAATGGGTGCCAAGTGCTGCCATTACAGACCCCACCTGCAAAGAACCAAGCAGCTGTCACTAGTTAACAAAACAAAAGCCATGTGGATGGAGTGGGGTTAGGAAAACCCTTCAAAATGGAATTTTCTTCATTTTTCTGTCTCCACTGTTGGCAGTGTGCAGCAGTGGGGTCCTGAGCAATAACCACGTGTGGCACAGAGCTGTTGGCATGGCTCAGAGTCTTGTATAAAATAGAAATGCTTAACATTGTAAAACCTCCTACCCTTCCCAGAACCAGAGCGTGACCAGGGGTGTCAAAGGATTCACGGGTGTCATGGCTGTGGGTGCTCTGGGGGGGATTCCATGCACAGCAGCACCCTGGCAAAGTGGGAGATGAGGGAAAGGCTGAAATCCCACTACAGTGACCCACCAAATTCCATAAACCAGTTTAACTTCATCAGCTTCAGCTCATCACCGAGCCAGGGCCGGGCCCCTGGTGTCTGTGAGGAGGAGCAGGGGCACAGATCACAGCAGCTCATTTAGCTCTTGCAGATGAGCACTCAGCAGAGGAAAGGAGGCTGGGTTGGCTGCTCAGGGTTTATCCATGAGGGTCAATCACAGATTCCCCGGGGGGATCCTCATCCATCACGCTGGAACAAGCCCTGGGCAGCTGAGAGCTGAGACTGAGCCCTCAGCACACGTGGGAAACGCTCTGGAGCAGGAGCAGCGTGGGGTCTGCATTCCTGGGGGATGGAATGAACAGAGGCACACTCATCCAAGCAGGGCAGGGGGAGCTCAAGGTTATGAAAATGAAATCATTCTTCTGCTGCTGCTTTCCCAGTGACTGCTACTGTTAAAATGAGTAATTGTGAAGCAGCCGTGTCCAGACAGATCTGTTTGTGCTCGCAGCCCTTTGTGACAGTCAGAGGTGCCCTGCACAGCCAGGAAGGCAGGCAGAGCTGGAAGTCAGGCTGGCTTGGGTGAGCCCCAGGGGGTCTGTGGGTCAGTGCTGCAAGGCACAGTCCCAGGCAGCCCGGTTTGCTGATAAAAGGTCAGTTTTGACTGGGTTAAGTAGGAGAAAATGAGGCTAACAGGATAAATTCCTGCCTGCTTCCATGTGAGGGTGAATGGAGGACGACCAGCTTCTGGGCATGAGGGTGTCAGGCACACGTGGGGCAGTCATGGGCTGCTCTTGGTCATCTCTGCTGCTCTCACAGGCAGGGCTCGGGTGTTGGCCACTGCCACATGCAAGCCAGAGCTTCTGACACTGGTCTGGTCCATGGTGGCAGCCCCACAACTGCAGTGCCACAGCCCTGCTCTGCTGTGGCTGCCCCAGGACACCCCTGAGGGCTCTGGGAGAGGAAATCCTGGAGAGGGGCTTGTCTCAAAGGTTTCAGTGGCAGCTTTTGTTGCCTGGAAAAGCAAGGTTTGCCATTGTGAGTGCTCCCTCCACCAGGCCCAAGAAATGAAAGCCAAACAGGGAATGTCCATGGGCCATTACCCCTCTCCCAGTGGAGGTGGGGTGTGGTGAGGGCCAGATTGCCATTTAATGTGATCTGATTGATTTTCTAAGCTGTTGTGTTAACAAGAAGCTCTCCAGTGTCCCCTGGCATCAGGCAGGCAGTTTGACATGTGGTGTGTGCCCTTGCCCAGTGGCACTGGCAGAGGCTGGGAGGCTCCAGCTTCTTGTGCAGCCCCCACCCTGGGGCTGGACCCTGAGGGAGGGTTACAGAAAGGACCTGCAGAGACCTGGAGAGCTTCTGGCTTCCTGCCAGGACTCAGGGGCCAGCAGCCTGTGTGTATGGGGCCTGATGTGAGTGGGAGCAGGGGGAGAGCCTGCCTGGTGTGGGGAAGCTGCTCAGCATCCCTTGGAAGGGCAGAGTTGAGCATCCCGTGTGAGTGAGGAGCTGCAGAGTCCCCACAGACCCTGCCCTGCCTTGGCTTGGAATTTTGGCTTTACCAGGATGATCTCTGGGGAGCCACCTCCATCCCAGAGCAGAGCCAGAAAGGTCCTGCACCCCCAGTGCTGTGTACAGCACCAGCTGCTCCCCCAGCACGCTCTCCACACTCCTCCTCAGCAGCAGCAGCAACACCAGCAGCACTCCCAGAGCCCCAGCCCTCAACTCCTGCAGCCCTTCAGCCACATCTCCTGCTTGGGACGTGCTCCATCCACCTCCCCAAAGCTGGGCCCAGGGCTCGGCTTACATTGATAAAGCCACACGTCCCTGGCCCCTGAGCCTGGGGCTGTGGCAGGGACCTGCCAGCTCTGAGGAATGCTCCCAGCAGCTGTGAGGACATTTCTGTAGCTCTTTGTTTATGGATTCCAAGGGTCCCTGGTAATTGGAACGTGGCAACTCCTCACACATAACAGATGAGGTGCTGGTGGAGGGGATTTGTCACTGCTTCACTCTCCTACAGCAGGAAGGGCTCATAAGTCACAGCTGACAAATCTGTTGATGACTTTTAAGCTTCATTTACAGAAAAGAGTGACCATAATCAACAGACAGTGATGGGCTATTATTAAAAGGGGGTCTGTATCTTCAGCCCCTTCCGTGGGAGCTGAATGCTGTCCCCAGGAAGGGCTGGCAGGGAGTGAAGGGCTGAAAGCAGCATCAGCAGAGTCCCCAGAGCCCTCCCAGCCCTGAGCCATCATCGTGGCGTGCATGGCTGGCAGGCTGATGCTGATGGAGCAGGAGAGCAGCAGATGATGTGCTTTGAGCTCAGCTTGGGCCCAGAGCCATGGGAGGAAATCCCCAGACCATCAGTCCCCGAGGGGAGCACAGCACCCTCTGCAGAGCCAGGCTGGGCTTTAGTCCTTGCATCCGTGTGCAGCTGGAGAGGCAAAGGCCAGTAGATCAGGAGCAGGATTTGTTGTTTTTCAGGAGGAACAGGAATGGCTACCACCACAGGCCTTGCCCCTCGAGCAGCCCAGCCACTCTCCAGGTCTCCCTGTCCCACCTCAGATGCTTTCCCTGGAGAGAAAGTGCCTCCCCAATCTCTGTGGAGCTTCAGAGGTGGCGTTTGGACAGCCAGACCTCAGCAAATCCAACCAGAAATGAAGTGGGAGCCACATCCCAGCCACTCCACAGAGATTTGTGTCTTAATTGTTCAGCTCATGTCATTTTGCATACTGGAAGTGTCTGAAATAATTGTGAGAGGCAATCAGCTGGTAATTAACTCAGAGAGCAGAAAGGAGCGTGGCAAAACCCTCAGCTGGTAAGGGTTCCCTGAGGCTCCTCATCCCATGTCCTGACCCCCCTGCCACGAGCCCCATCTCGGAGAGCAGCTGTGTGACAGGAGGCACTCCTGTGTGACAGGAGCTGCTCCAGCAGGGGAGGACAGCAGGGGAGGACAGCAGGGGAGGACAGCAGGGAAGGACAGCCAGCTGCTCCAGCAGGGGAGGACAGCAGGGGAGGACAGCAGGGAAGGAAAGCCAGCTGCTCCAGCAGGGGAGGACAGCCAGGTGGCTCTCTGTGCAGGAGAACAGGGACAGGCATTCTGGAGGATCAGCGTGGGCTGGGTCCCTGGACTCCTCTGCTCTGGGTGGTGACTGTCCTGCTATCCTCAGCTCAGGGTTTTGCCAAGTCTCCTGATAGCTGGGCACTGCTAAAATCCCCAGGGGCAGCAAACCCCTGATTTCTGCTTGCCCACCCAGCAGGAGCAGCCAGAGCCCTCCTGGCTTGGCAGAGGTGACCTGGGGGATGGGCAGGGCCACTTTGGCTGGGAGGAGCAGCACTGGAGTGCTAAAGCAGCTGTGGCAGCACAAAGCAGGACCTCTCCTTAGGAGATGAGGTTCATGGTTGGACTTGGATGATCTTGGAGGTCTTTCTTCAACCATAATGATTTAAGATACCAGTGGAGCTCAAAAAGGGGATTCCATCAGTGAAGCTCCACCTCCAGCAGCTCCTCTCTGGGAGCTGGAAGGCCCTGGAGGGGGTTAAATTAAATTAATTGGCAGCACGAAATGGAGACCTTTCTGGAGCCCAGATTTCCCCTCTAGTTCAGCATTTCCCTGTGGTGAGAGATCCAGGTGTCCTTCCCAAAGGAACCTTCCTGGCTTGGGACAGGGGTGTGTCCCTGGGAGAGCTCCTGGACATGGCAGAGGGGTTTGTGTGAGGAGGAGAGCCCTGGGCTCATGGATGGGGACAGGGGCTGCTGAAAGCAGCAGCAGCAATGCCAGTTCATTACCAGCTGAGAAACTTCCCAAAAACTTCCCTTGGTTTTCCCCATGAATAAATCAATCATTTGCTTTTGAAACAATTGGGCTGGTGGGGGGTGTTCATTAAGGAACATCAGAACCCGTGTGAGTGGGAGAGGGGGGATGGAAAACATGATGTTTTTCTGTTAGGCTGGGAATGATAAAGAATTAAAGAATAATTCTCAATAAATTAGTCATGGCCAGCCATTAATGAGCATCTCAGTAACACAGAAATGAGCTGGCTTCAGCTGCCTGTAAAAAAGGCCTTTAATTAGATTAGTGCATGTAGCATTGTCCAGTGCCTGGTAGGTAATCATCAGGTTTTGCACTGCTGGGATTACAGATGACATTCTATTTAATTGCTGTTTCCTTTTCATTTTCTTCCGCTTTCTATTTTTTTTTCTTTTGAAGATTCTTTCCTCCAAAGAATTTTGTTTCTGTTCTCAAACAGAACATAAATGTTGTTGTCCATGGAATTCTGCATCTGAAAGGACTGCCAGACTGGGCTTATCTGATTCAATTGACCTTTAAAATTTATTTTGCTGTTGTCAAAAAGAATGTTGGTCTGTTCACGAGAGATTTCTGAGATGATTGGAAGCAGACACTCCTGAAAACTCCACTTGTTGCATATTCTGCAATCAAAGGATGCTCCTGTTTGGTGAGGGAAGGCTTCTAGGAGAAAAGTGCCTTAATTTAAAACATATTTTCATGGAGGAAATGCTTTCAAAGACAAAACTTCAGCCGTGTCAGGCAGATGGAGATGGTGGCCACCCCATCCCTGGGAATGTTCAAGGCCAGGTTGGACAGGGCTTGGAGCAGCCTGGGACAGTGGGAGGTGTCCCTGCCATGGCAGGGGGTGGAACAACTCAATCTCTGAATGTCCCTTCCAACCCAAACTATTCTGTGATTCTTTGGGGTGTAAAGCACTGACCCCAGAGGGGATGCAGACAAGCAGCTCTAGTGTGACCCCCACCCCTGTGCACTGGGTTGTGCAGCTTTTGGGGGAGCCCCAGATGTGTGGAGATAAGGCAGGGGGAGGAGCAGGGGCTGCTTGGACAGCTCTCCCTGTCCAGCTCGAGGTCATCCTTTATCACACTTATTAGGAAGGATTTAATGCTCTAATGAATAGATTTTTAAGCTTCTACAGGCATAAATAATATATAGAACAGATGGTAACGAGCCACAGCTATAAACTGAGTGCTGACCTGATAGACTTTGTGACTATTGTACCTTTAACAGCTGATTAAATACTTATTTAAACAGCTATTGATTATTTATGGCTCCGTTACGGAGCATTTCAGAAATTTAAACCAGAGCCAGCTTTTCAAAGGATTGGCAGGATTTCTGCAGTTTGAAATGACTTGTTTTAATTAAAAATTCAAAAAGGAGACTCTTTGCACAGCAGGGTGGAGAGCTGAGGGAAGACTGAGGGGGAGCCAGTTCTGTCCCCGGTGCCCGGGCACAGCCCCGCATCAGCCAGGAGTGAATCCCAGATTTGTGGGGACATCACTGCAGAGAGGAGGGGTCAGAGGAGCTGCTCCTGCGTTGGCACAGAGGCAGCAGCACAGGTGGCACTGGCCCAGGTGCTGGTGAGGCTGTGCTGGAGCAGCTCCAGGCCAGGATGCTCCCAGGGCAGGTTCCCCGTGCGTCAGCCGTGGCGTGAGCGGGGCAGGATCAGGGGCTGGAGCCGCCCTCCTGCAGAGCCACATCTGCCACAGGGCAGCCTGGATTATTGCTGACGTCCTGCAGGACGTGCCCTGCTGAGCCTGACCTGGCTCTTCGCTCTCCCCTTGTGTTTTCAGACCGAGTTTGGGATGGTGCAGCCTCCCCCTGAGCGTGGGGAAGGGGAACAGGGTGGGCAGCAGCTCCCCCATCAGCCACCCCATAACCTGAGTGATGCCTCAAGTTTTAGCT
>VXBQ01003593.1:18011-29850 GCA_013400175.1 Phainopepla nitens
GCACACTACTGACATTATAAACACCATTAATCAGCCTAATTTCTTTCTTAGTATGTCTTTACTTTTACTCAAAATGACAACAATTAATTTATTGTAATCTAACCTATATAAATATCTAACTAGGCTGTGTAAAAAGATAGTGTTTCAGCAAATGCTTTGAAAAGAGATTCAGCAATCATGACATTTTTGCAGTTGTCTGTATGCTCTGTGTGTGTGTGTGTGTGTGAAGGTCAGTGGTAGAGTGAAGAATAATGTTCTGTTTTTATTCTCATTGCGATCACATCTCTTGCTTTTAATTTTATTTAGGGTGGGAACTTCTTGGTACTGGAAGTGCTGCGGCGCCATGATGTGTAGGGAACAGCCTTAGTCAAATGGCCACTAACTTTTTTCTTTATGTACGTCCTAGATGTCAGATTCTCCTTAAATGGTAGCTAATAAAACAGAATTACGGCAATGACAAATCAAAGCATACCACACAGTACTGTTTTTTTTCAATATAAATTGTACAAATGTTCATCTTGCCATAAGCTCTTGATTGAATTAGTTTGTGAATACACTTCATATATCAAATTTTATGACACTGTTTCCACATATTGTAAAATTATATAGTCTACAACAAAAGAAAAAATTACTTAAAAACTAAGAGAAAGCCCTGTTGAAAATAACCAGAGCAATATGTGATAATAGGCTGTCAAATATCTACATGTCTTTAGGATACACTTAGTAATATAAAGTCAAACAACAAAACCCTTAAGCTGGAACAATAAAAAGTTTCAAGATTATTTCCTTTTTCCTTTTTTAAAATAATTATTGTAAACTTTCAGTCACAATATTTCTTTTAAAAAACTTCTGCAGGAGAAGTACAAACTGTCTGGTTCAGTCTAAATAGCTAGCAGTTGATTTGCATGCAGAGTTTAGGAGATTAGTGTATCTAATCTGGTGGTTTAACAATTTTAATATTTCCCTAGACTGTGTGTTCCTTATTTAATATGTAATTCTTCCTAGATTTGTATTGTTTGGGTTTGTTTTCTGTTGTTGTTGTTTTATTGCCTATAATCTGTCTGAAAATTCAAAGTGTCAATATTATTATTTTTATTTTAGAAGTGTCAAGAGATTTTAATTTAAACAATGATCTTGTTGCAGTAATGGAAAAATACACAGACATGCAGATACACAGTATGAAATGGAAAGAGTCTCAAACAGTCTCTCTAATCAACGACAGAAACAGACACAATAAATTACTTGACCAAAACACAGGAAAACTGCCAGGGCTAGAAGTTGATCCCACTATTCCACTTCTTCTCTTCAACCACCAGTTCAATTTACTTCCACACAGAACAATTTTTTACTTAATTTGTCCTATTTATGAATCATCTCCTGTAATTCAATAAACAGGAGGTGTAACTAGATTGTATCTCCTCCAATATGATATTTTCAAATAAAAAGCAAAAATAGAAGAAAAAAAACATATGCCTTTACTTTATAGCTAGTTCTAATTAAAATTTTTCTAATGGTTTCTGAATTATCAAATTAAAAGACTGTCCTTAGCCACAGTTCTTCAAACAGCAGGAAATAGTATTAAAAATATATTTTTGTGCTGTCTGTGTGTATTTGTGTATATCTGTCACTCTTTCAGAAAGCTGTGTGTAACTTGTCAGTGAATTGGATTCTTTGGCAGCAATGTCTACCCAAGAAATAACGGGATTTATGAAAACTCAGGGTTATAGTAAGCACACTTACATAGATAATGCATTGCTGACCTTGCCTGTGGGCATGTTCTGAGACCTGCTGGCAATGCTCTTTGGAAGTGCTTCCAGATGAAAGCACTGGTGAAGGTAAACTGAAGTCTTACTCAGTGTCATCCCGAGCAAAGCCAGACAGGGAAGCCAGTTCAGAACGCCAGTGTTCAAGCCCTCAGCACCTTGCCTTTCTATTTGAGAAGTATTTCTAACCATCTGCACAATCAGGACAAGGGAACAGCTAGAACAGCTCAGATGGATTCTTCCTTTTCAAGGTGGTGAACATTTAACAAAGAGCAGTGAAAATACAGGAGGTCTTTATATTAGTACACGGCTAACTGAAGGTGAACACATTAAATTGACAATCATTACTAGTTAAGATCTAACACATTTTTATCCCCTCATGTATTTGTCTAACCTTTTTAGTTTTTACTACTTTAAATTATTTAAATTTGTTGGGTTTTTTTGTCTGGATGCTTATTCTTAGAGTGGTTCCAGAATTGTTTGCTCACATGAAATTTCTAAGCCCTAACTGAGGACTTAGTGAAATATATAGGGCATCTCTACACTTTCAGTTCTTGAATTTACAGAAATACCTCTTTAGCTTTGGAAAATAATTCCACGTAAACTTTAGATTAGTAATTTTTCCACTGAAAAAAATGTAAGACAGTCACTACAAAATAAAATGTGTTCCTCCACATTACTTTTCAATAACTGTGGAAGCATAATATCATGGGGTTTTTTTAGTAGGTAAAGAGGTAAAATTTCTATTAACAGTCTTCAATCAATGTTAGAAGGCATCCTTTGAATACTCTAGTTAAAAAAAACAAATATTATGTTCAATTTTTGGATCAGATATGGATGACTACAATTAGATAAGTATAGTTCATGAGACTGTCATTTTTTTCTTTTCTTTACAGCTTTCTCTGTATTTATTGACACTTCAAATGGACTGTGAGGTTTCCTATTTGCAGAAACAGCATGTTTGAAAGGAAATACAGAGCCTGAAGTGAGGAAAATTAGAAATAAAATCAAAAATACCTTTTCGCTAATTGTGTTTGTTTCTTTGGACAGAGCTGAAAAATTTTTCTTCACCTCTCTCTATCAGTCCATTATATTCCCTAAAATGTTATTCAGTTCTAAACCAACAAAGGTAATGAGAGTCAAATTGATGGCATTCAGAGGGCTAAGGTATACAGAAAGATAGAAATGAAAAAAGTCTGGAAACTTCTTTTTTCATAATCTTGTGTGAAATATGTATGCATTTTATAATCTGAAGTGAAGCCACTTGACAGCAAACAAGAGCAAATAGGATTGAGTTAAAATGTCTCTTCAGCTTCAGGAAAAGAGAAGGCAAATTTTCATGGTATGAAATTCTCCTTAGATCACCTACACATACTATATATGTGTACTTAAACTTCTAAATTTCATGAACTAGACATCAATAGTTCAAAAAGTTAATTTCTTTGCTAAATAAACCCCATAAGAAATGATAATGACAGACAACCTATCCGCCTCTAAGATGTACGTATAAAAAGAGTTTTAGACTAAGATTTTTGCAACATGGGAATCTTCTTTGTGGATTAAAATGAAGTTGTCAGGAGTTTATGCATCCACCAGCTAAAGAAATCACTTTGGAATCAAATTACTGAAGCAGATGTAGTGACACTTGCTGTAGCTCTAGCACTGAATAGGAGGATGAAGCCTCAAGAATCCTCTTTTCAGGATCTGAGGCCTTTCTCAGTGCCTCTACTTCAGTGAAAAAAAAAAATGGACTCCTTTGGTGGCAAGTAACTGGTACACTGGGTAGGAAAGAGGGAGAGGTGGTCATGTGGCTGCTGCCATTATTTACTTGGCCCACGTGAAGCTCTGCATCAAGCTTCCCTACATTTAATGCACATTTAATATGGTATTTAAAAATGAAACATTGTTTGGTGGGCATTCAGGCACATGCAGAAGATAATCTGTTCTGCATCAGAAAATGTGAAAGCAAATTTTGTAGTTTCTGAATCAGTGTAGACACAGTCAAAGAATTTATTTTGAGGATTTTTAAGGAAAAGTTAATGTAAGAGACTGTACAAACTAGTACTAACATTCGAGACAGAGTGGAATAAAAATTTAACAGCCTCCAAGGTCTGTCTAAAGAAGGTTAGGGGTTCACAACTTTGAGAAAAACTTGAAATTATAAAAAGCCTAAAGTTGTCTTTAGGATTTAATTGCCAAAGTTTCTTCATGACCTCAGCAACACAGAGATAAAGAAATATTATAGATGTTATAAATACATATGTTATGTAAAACAATTCAAGTCATCTTGTTTCTTGCCCTTGCTGTTTTTATTTTCCCTCACTTTCACTACATCAAAGGCAAAATACTTTCAGTTTCATCACTTAAAAGTATTTTTTTATTACAGCAGGCATGTTGATTTGTAATTTTCTATCACTTAAAAAGGAAATCCATCCTTGCCTCACACTCACCCTCCAAAAAAGGGCTTTTTAAAAAAAATGTATTCCTTCCCTGCAGCACTCAGTGTGAGTTCTAATGGAATTTCAAGTTTCTTAATACCATTAGGATTCTTAGCTGTTTCTTATACAGAATGGAACTGTAGAAAACAGCTTGTGAGGTTAAGTTGGAAAAAGCCTACATGTAAAAACAGAAAATGACTGTTCTGTGAAGCAATATCAATAAACTGGGACTACTTGTAGCATATAAACATAAAAATTATGGTGGTGACATGATTATGATATTTAATTTTCATTTAGAATTGGTTTATTGCAGCAACAGCTAGAAAACAGTCAAGGTACAGCTACGGCAGCATAGTTTGTAGGCTCCTGTTGTTACCAGTGCAGCATGTGCTGCAAACATTCTCATAAATAATGGCACCAAAAATGTGTTTTCCTCAGTACTGTTTCCCAGATTTGAAATATACAGGAGCAAAAGCCAAAGTATCATGTCATGGTGCAAGACAAGAGGGAGATGATAAAGGTAGGAGTTCAGCTTACTGTTTCACTTGCTTGCAGTCAGAACCTTTTCCCTGTTATCAGAAGTGTCGTTCACTGCCCCAGAGCAGACCTTGTAAGTAAAAACAGAGGTCACTGGGCTGCCTGCAGGGAGGAAAAAATAACCTAAAAATAAAGCTAGCCTTTCAGATACTGCTACTTCCTAGTGGAGGTATTTTAATTTTACATGTAGGATGGATGTCTCTAAAAATTTCCCCTTCTACTAATTCTCTCTTGCTCTACTTGCAAAATCCAAGGGGTGCTTTGAAACCTCATCCCTCATTATGTTGAAAGATAATGTTTAATAATAAAGTAGAACTTGCAAACTTCATTGCTGATGTGAAATTTGGAGATAAGTGCTGATATTTTTTTTGTAGCCAAGTAAGAATGAATTTGTCTTGTGATTTTACAATTAAACAATTCAGCACACAGACTAAGTCTACTGGGGTCCAGAATAAAATATGTAACGGAGAGCAGGTAAAGAACACACATGAGAAGATGTGCTTGCGTCCTTGTCTGTAACCTTCCTATATTTGCTAGAGAAAAAATACATAAGTAAAGAATACCGAAGTGGATGTACTATATGTTAATTCTGAGTCAAAGTTCATGTTACGAACAGATAGTGGCAAATGTATAAGTATTTCAGTCAAAATTAATCAGATTTAGGATCAGCTTGTTTCCAATTTCATGGTGTATAGTTTACAAATGTCTCAGGCAGCAGTAAAAAATATACATTGTTGAGGTACCATGGGTCAGAAGGAAAAATAGATTATAATGCTTAATACCTTAAGAAGAGCTGCTCATATTGAAAATCTCTTTCTCAGCAAACCTGAATAATAAACAAATGGCCCTTGCAAACAAAATTCTTTTTTCCCTGACTCTATACCCCAGACATAATTTCTGGCTCACCCCAGTCTTTGGTGCAAAACCAGAAAGAAAGGTATCTCGAACTAATTTTAAACAAGGACTCAAAGTCACCCTATACAGTATGTTTAAAAGCCCTTCTAGTTTGCAGCTGAGAATCTGGAAATACATAGACTTCCTTTGTCTATAGAGGATACGTTTTGCTACTTCTATGTTATTTAAAGAGGAGATACTGTAAAATCTTGAGTGAGAGCTAGAAGTCAAAGGGCAAACAGCTTTATTCTTGATAGAGTGTATGTAGCAACTTAAATGTAAACTGGAAAGAAAATAGTTTTGTTCATGATTTGCTGCCCCTTTATAAAACCATTCCTATGGTGAAGTCAGGGAGCAAAGCAATAGACAGAAAAAATGGAGAAGAAAATATGAGTCTGAGGGGGTAAAAAAAACTTAAAAGGGATAAGAATACAGCTTGGCACCCAATCCATCCCAATTGCAAATATTTCTTGTTCCATTCCCAGAGATGAGATATTTTCTGGGTCAAAAAAAGAAGACCCTAGTGGCGGCCAAGGCTAATTTATTTAATTTTCTTGCAAATAAATATAAACACATAGCTTAAGTCAGCTCTGAGCAACATAAGGTAACCTGAGGTAAGCTAGGTGGTGTAATCAGCGGTACTTGGAGGTTGCCATTCCTTCTTCCCTAATCTTCTCAGACACTTGAAAGTGTCTTTCAGGATGCAATATAATGCTACATATTTACGGCAAAATATTGTATCATCTGCCATATATTATGTACATAATAGGCTACCGTGTGTATATAATAGATGATTACATGTATATGTATATATACTACATCATAATGTTACAATATTATATAGTATATTGTGCATATAATATATTGTGGTATTGCAGTAGACAACGTTGCCATATTTTTCTTAAAGCACCAATAAATTATTTCTGTTGCCATTATCACAAGAAGAATTGACATTTCACACTGAAGGAAAATATGCTGTCAAATGGATTTTTGCAGCCCTGTGTGTAAATGACCTCCAAACTTTAAAGCACTGTCTCTTGGGATTGACTAGACTATTTGCCTAAATCATGGTCATATTATTCAGTAGTGCTACAAATAGCTGGGGAAAAAAAATGAAAATGTGTTTGAATCCCTTTCCTTCCTTTGTGTAAGTGGCTGGCATATTTTTTCCCTTGAAAAATATTGACAACGGTCTTAGATATTTCCCGATATATTAGGGTTGTTTAAAAGAATGCTAATCTGACATTTATTAACCCTTTATTGTACATGAAAAAGGATTAGGACCAGGAAAGATACCTGGTTACAAAAGAGATTATATTTCAGGTTAACCTAATAAATGTCAAAGTAATTCACTTTTCATTTCTATCTAGATCCAAATTTCACTCTCAATATGCTGCAAATGCAATTCTAAATACAAATATTCTTTAAATTTATAATGCAAAACTTTATTCATTTAGGTATGCAAAAAACCTAACATTCTTGACAAAGTCATACAGTCTCTTGGAATTTCTTTTTTCTATTAGGTTAGTTCCATATTTCATCATTCCTGCAGATTTAATGACTATCAGTTTACTCCTGCTTTATACCTTTGACATCTAGCTCTAATAATCTATACCAATATTCGTAACACTGACAGCTCTTTAAATAAATAACTGGTCCAATGTGGTGCAGTACAGCATATTCAAATGCTGTATTATTTCATTTTAAGAAATTCATATATAATGACAATTTCACCATTTGAAATGCCATGTCTGTACTTAAAACTTGAAAAAAAATTTCAAGGTGATTTACTGTGATTTACTTGGTAGTTATCTAAAATTGCAAATAAACATCTGGCAAGCCTTTATTACTGTCTGTAACATAGAAAATGATGAAAAGGCAAAGCTGTTCAGGAGATCTCTAACATTAAAAACAGACATGAGTTCATATATGGTGAAAGCAAAGAGTTTAGAATTTTTTTCCAGAACTGTCTTAATTCTGGGGTTCTAAGTTTCCAAAGCCATCTTTTTCTTGTGGTTCAAGGCTCTTTTAATGCCAATACAGAGTCTATGTGAGACTTCTTTCTCTTCACACCTCTTTTTGGATCCGAATAATATATAATGTGTGCCTACAAAATTCAAATCACCTGAGTTTTTTAAAAAACAGATTACTTGATAGCATCTCCTTTCAATGACATTTCAGTGATTCATTTAACTGCTGATTTAACAGTCTGCTCAAAAGTAGAGGATCTGAACCTGAGGGAGGAGTAAGCTGAAAAAGAAGACCCAAAAGTGAAAAGGGTACAATGGTGTTGGACGTGGAATAGTTCTGACCATAAAAACTGGCACCACAGCCAGGAAAGAAATCTGGTCAGGCAATATAGAAATGTGGTTTTCTCTTACCTGCCAGCATTATTGCTACTGACAGTTCTTATCGTTTAAAGATGAGACTCGGTACCAGGGAAGAATCAAAGGTGTACCAGGATCATTCTCTCTACATCAGCTGCTTTGTGACCTACATCTGCCAAGTCTAATGACTTTATTCCAGATTTGGCTTTGATGTCAGAAGCAAAGATTTGCAGGAGCCACTAATAAGCATCCCAAAATTGACCCTCCTCAAATTTCCTTGACTTCTCCAAGCATATTTTCCACAATTTGATGTATGCCAAAGCCCCTCTCTAAAGTATAAAAACCAGAAAAAACATTCTGAAAAAGGAGAAAAAAGAAACCCTGAAGACTCCAATATAGAAAACTTTAAGTCAGTTTCCTTGCAAAATACACTATGCATCTAAAAATAAAAATATAAATATAAGTATCAAAGAAAACATAATATATGGTCTGTATAAACTGTCAATAAGCAGACATGACAATGACTTCTGCAGAAAGTAGGAAATAAAGGCAGCCTGGGATTTCTAAACTGGTGAATGCATTCTTGGATATTGAAATCTTAAATTCAGTAGGAATTTTACTGCATAAAATGAGTGAAGAAAGAAAAAAGATGTCTTTAATAGTTTCCTTAAGAGACAGATCATTGTAGACATCATATAAACAGCTGAATGTTAAAATTTTCTCATATTTACTAGTCTCATACCACTGCTGCTCACTAATGAGTTATATGAATTTTCATCAATGTTACTCTTTTGGGGTTTATCAATCTTGAAACTTCTTTATGTAACTGGCCTGGAAGTAATGTGTAGTCTTAGGGATAATATTTAATATGTGAAGAAATGGAAACCGCACAATCTTTGGTCTTGTACTCAAACTTCTCAAAAAATATTATTTTAATTATTTTTTTTAATTGACTTTTCTCTCACATTTGAGTATACCCAACTGTGGCCAGTGGAGACCAAAGCCACAAGTCCTTTTCCAATGGACTATGTACATGCCTGCCACTAAGTACAGTCTGCTGCATCAACTCTTTTCTGGGAACAAATAATAAATAGTAAGTTAGCACAGTGACAACTCAGTTATCCAATGGCCCAGGAGCTTGTTACCTGAAATGGCTCACATGAGAACATCCGTAGGTGTAGAAGGGATTACAGATGACCTGGCCCCTGATAAGTCACAGCTGTACTAATTACCAAAGAAGAGAAACAGCCTTGCCCTTAATGGGTCGCTGCTGTGACTAATAAAGATAAGTGTGATAAAAGGGGTGGGTTGGCTGGTCAAGGGGAACCTTGAGGAAGAGAACCTTGCGGAGGCACAGGTGCCCTGAGGAAGAAGAACAACCCAGAGAGATGCAAAGAAGAACAAAACAAAGAAGAGAGTTGCTGCTGTAACAAATCTGCTATGGGGTCAGCCTGGGTTTGATGGAGTTAGAGCCTGCTCTTGGAGCCTGCAGTCACAGTTGAGCTGGGTAAAAGCCTGTGGTCAGGGTCTGCAAACTGGTACTTGCTGTCATAGTCCAGCAGGCAGAGTCTGAAGAGGGACCCTTCAGTAGGAGCTTGCTGTAGTCTGAGTCAGGATGGCAAAGCTGTAAAGAATAATAAACAGGGACCCTTGTCATGTTGTTAAATGACAGCCTGTGTCNAGAAGGGATTACAGATGACCTGGCCCCTGATAAGTCACAGCTGTACTAATTACCAAAGAAGAGAAACAGCCTTGCCCTTAATGGGTCGCTGCTGTGACTAATAAAGATAAGTGTGATAAAAGGGGTGGGTTGGCTGGTCAAGGGGAACCTTGAGGAAGAGAACCTTGCGGAGGCACAGGTGCCCTGAGGAAGAAGAACAACCCAGAGAGATGCAAAGAAGAACAAAACAAAGAAGAGAGTTGCTGCTGTAACAAATCTGCTATGGGGTCAGCCTGGGTTTGATGGAGTTAGAGCCTGCTCTTGGAGCCTGCAGTCACAGTTGAGCTGGGTAAAAGCCTGTGGTCAGGGTCTGCAAACTGGTACTTGCTGTCATAGTCCAGCAGGCAGAGTCTGAAGAGGGACCCTTCAGTAGGAGCTTGCTGTAGTCTGAGTCAGGATGGCAAAGCTGTAAAGAATAATAAACAGGGACCCTTGTCATGTTGTTAAATGACAGCCTGTGTCTTGGCTCATTTCTGCCTCTAATGAGAGGTCTGCTGCAACAAACATCAGTATTCCTTTTCTACCTGTCCATTTCAGAATTTATTCCATAAGTTTCTGCCACTGTTTACATTGTGTCTATCTAAAAAAAATTCTGCATTTCCTAGGTCCTAGAAGCCCTTATATCTGTACCAGAATTTAGCACTGATGTACAATTCACTAACAGAAAAACTGATATATATTTCATTCACAGCTTACTGAATTTTCAAGGAAACTTCTGACCATTAAAGAGAAACTACAGTGCTGTCAGTGGCTGATTTCTCCACATCCTAATATCTGCAGTAATTTTTCTATAGCTAAAAATCCAGTCTGAAGGTGTTCCTCTGGCCCCTGGACCCTTACTTCTGTTAAGTTTCCCTTCTAACAATATTGCAGTTTCCTTCATTTTTACAACATCCACAAATCTTCCCAGGAGATATCTAAGCAACAGATTTGTCATCTCCTCACTGATATGTATCACATGTTCTTCTGTGAAACCCTTAAAGGTAGAAGAGGCACAGTGGAAGAATAACTGAAAGATCTTAGTCCCTGTGATGCTGAAGTACTTCAAAACAGTACCATTTCCTTGTATAAGGAAGCTCTGACCAATATATGAAATAAAACTACATCAGCCCTGTTTGACTTGATCGATCACAATGGACAAGACCTATTTCTCTTACAGTGTATTTTTTTAAAACTTAATTCCTAGTCCTTGTTCAATGACCATCTGTGGGAATCCAGGACACAGGAATATTTCCTGTGCCTGTCCTGAGAGGTCTTATTTCTCAGGGAAGCACAGCTTTTAGTCTTTGGCCATGGAAAAAGCTTCCAAGACTTTGTGAGAAGTTGAGTTTTTGTTAATGTATATAGTAGATGATATTGTAGTTTATCATAGGGTGAAAAAGTAGATTTTGGGTTTTAGCAAGGATGTTGGTGAAAGACAAGATGGAAGACTTTGGATATTGGCTCAGCTTCTTCCTTCTTCTTCATCTACTCAATTTTCTGTAGTTTTGGGTAGCACAAGTGATTGGTTAGACAAAATNAGTAGGAGACTCCGACAACCAACAAACTCTGTATCTACGTGATGGTAGTATAAAAATATGAAAGAGTCTCAGAAATTAAAATGGACGTACCTGAATGCCAGCCCTTACTTGCATACAATATATCTGTCAAATAATAAAGACCATCACTTTTAATTTATTTGAAAACTTCTTGCTGAGGTTTTAGGAAGTCTTTAATACCTAGGTATAACAAGAGCATTTTCTCTTTAAGTACCTAAGAATTACTGCTGTATGAAACTTGAATGCTGTTTACTGATAATAAGTTTATTCTATGTTATTTGAGACACATATTTTATTATTTCCTTACATTCTTTCAATTTTTTAACCCATCTAAGGTTTGCTTTTGTCCCTTTCCACTTAGTATTTTAAAAATAGATTGATACCACTGTTCTGCTCTTTGCAAGACACATAAAAGTAGCAGATGAGTTCACAGCTGATAAAGGCTTAAAATCTTTGCAGCTTTTTAGCCTTAATATCTGACATGAGAATATCAGTGTCATCGCTTATGAGGATATTTTTAAGTTAGTTTAATGTTCTAGTTGACCGAAAGAGCTGATAGAAAGAGTATGCTCCTAAATTACTCTTCTTGGGGTGGAAATACTTAAATATTTACCCAATAAAT
>VXBQ01003593.1:39466-50487 GCA_013400175.1 Phainopepla nitens
AATTACAAGCAAAAAGGTTCTTCAAATTTTCTGAGACATCAGTAAGTACCCTGAATGTCATATTAATCTGACATCTGCAAGTGTTACTGTGGACCAGATAATCCTTTGTGTTCATGTGTTTGGGCTTATCCATATGTTCTTTTCTGAATATATCCAACATTTCAAAATTAGATATTCCAGGATGTGAAGAACCTGTTGTAGTTATGCATAGCTCCTCCTTGCAACTTGAGATGGGGAAAAGGCATGATTTTCAGTTCTCCTGGTTTCAGGGTGTAGTTAGTCACATAGCAGCCCCCTCGGCACTGGATTGCCCACCTGTTTCTTGTCGCGCAGGACCTTTCTTCTAACCTTTAAAATTAAAATGACTTAAAATTAAAGTCACCTGGAGGTGACTTCCCGTGGAGGAGGCTGGGGTCCCTGACCACTTTATGTCCAGCCCATTAGCAGGCTCATGGCCACTTTGCTCACAGAAGACATTCATGAGGCCTGCTGTCAGTAATGGGTTGAAATAGTGACCTACACAACACTTTCATATGCTTTGAGAGTATTCATTCTTACCATGTATATGTGAAAGCTTTGAGTTTGAGAATGTCTCCTGTCCTTGACTGAACAGAATAAAGCAGATTTGTCTTTTTTATTTATGTGTTTATGAGGGGCAGGGAGGGAGGGTGTATCAGTGGGAGAATGACCTGAAGATTTGGGGGTCCACTGTGCAATATAGACCCTCTGATGGGCAGCAAAAGATTTGCAAAAGCAGTGTGAATTGAGGCATTGCCAAAGGCAATTCCAAGGAGTATGCTTTCCTCTTCAATTTACCTGTTTTCTTGTTTAATCCCTCCTCTTTAAGGGAGTTTCTATAAAAGTCAGTTATCTAGAATTCCCTATTTCAGATGTGGTACACCTGTAAATTGCTTTCATTCTTTCAATTTAACAACTGTGGTCTAAGACTAGAAACAAAACACACCAATCAACTAAACAACCCGATCCAGACATACACCACAAAAATCAAGCAAATAACATGTAAACGCTCAAAAAGCTTTGGGGAAAAAGGTAAAATCCAAACAACAGCAAAAACCTGTTATCCTTGTCTTTTAGGACAAGCATTTGACAATTTGCACAAAGTAAAGTCTCTCTTTTTGAAAAGTCCTTTAACGTTACCTCCTTCTACATAGTCTTCAATACATGGGGAATAAACTAACCAATGCAAATGGAATAAGACACCAAACAATTAAAACTAAAAATAAAAACAAAAAAACCCAAAAAACCCCACATAAACCAAAAAAACAAAACCACCCTACTCATTGAATTTGATTGAGAATGCAGTAATAACAAATGGAGGTTTGTGGTATAGTCTCTCTCTCTCTCCATACATATATGTGCTATTTTTCTTTGTCATTGCATATTGAATATATAATTTTGGTCATGTAAACAAGAAGAATGTCTGATGAGACCAGGACAAGATTTTCAGAACAGTGATAAAAGAGCCTGTAGGACAAAAGTGGGAAAAAATATTTTTTCAAATACTATAATACTGACATACTGATCCTTTATTTCCCAGTGTCTGTCAGATTATCATGTGAGGGTTTTTACATAAAACCAGGGACTATTCTAAAGATCAAAGCTACAAAGCCCTGAGTTCTTATATTTGTAACTATTATCCATTTTCCAAATCATTATTCACTCAGCAGCACATCTTGACCCCAAGCAGAAATATCTTTATAAGTACATTCACAGATTACTTGAAATAATTAGTGGATTTGAATATTGTAATTACTGTAAACATCTTGCAAGAAGGCTGAGGTGAAATAAATTAATAAAGTACATGTAATTTTTTTATCTACTTTTCTATTTCTGTGGTTTTTTGGCACCCATAAATATCAAGAAAGTCAGCTAAATAATTATATTCTTAGGCAGATTGATCATTTATAAGTATTTAATTTTTTATCCCTTTCTATGAGTTCTATTCCAAACTTACTACCCCTTTCTACCTTTATTTGTGTATTATTGCACATAATGTTTTATGTAGGCCATAACTTTTATAGGAATCTGCCCCACCCAAGGTATCCCTTCCAGCATGTGTTTGTAAGGGAACACAGTATTTATGGTCACCATACTGATCTGACTTCAATACTTATATACTCATGGTTTTGAAATGTTTTTATTGACTGCAAATAAATTTGAGAGAATAGAGGAAATCTAGGCAGGTACTTGCATAAATCATTTGAGTATCTGCAGTCTTTGTTTTTTCATCTGATTCATTGTACAGAGTTAAAAAGGAAACATCATTCTTTCTTGTATTTCCATATCCCTAATTTTTTCTGAGCCATATTTACCTGCTCTTTGAAGACAGTCTTGTGAGGACATACATATTACTTAGTGCAGTGACAAATTGAGTGGTGTGGCTCTAAATCACTTAATTTTATTTTACTTGCTCCTAATATAGGTTAATCGATATATGCATATCAATTATTTTAGCTGCAAAGACTATATGTATGCTCACTGGCAAATAAAAACAGATTTTAAGTATAATATTTGTATTCTCCTTCCCCATTCTGCTCATCTCTTTCAATTGCGGTTTTTATTATTCTGTTAGTAATTGACTTTTGGAATCTGAAGTAGTGCTCTTTCCAAAATATGCCAAAAAAGGCATTTGTCTTATGAAAAATTGTAACGCTGTTTCTTTTTAAAAAATGTGGTTTCTTTTTTCACTGAATATTCATTTTATTTAAGGATATTTTGTTTGTTTCCTTTGTCATTTTCTGTGTTTATTGGGTAGTTCAGTAAATTAACCAGTCTTTTCAGGGCCATGCGTAATTTTCTCTTTATCTGTGGGGATTTATTCAAAAGTATTATGGAAGTTATACACACAACTTGCTTTTAAAACAAATGTCCTGTTTCTGCTTTTCACATTACTCCCCAGTACTGGTTAAAAATGGATGTTGAATTCTGACACTCACTCTCATCGACCTCCATCCACCAAGGCAAATGCCCAAGCAAGCAGTCAGAATATTTTCATTCTGTGAGGCAGATTACTAGGTCATTTGCCTAATCAAGGTTTTAAAGAATCCAAATCCAGTTACACAATATGCAAATTTTTCTTTTCCCTTGTAACTGCAAATCTAAGATGGCATTTAAACTCTCTACCATATTTTGACAGGCAGAGACTTTTTGTATCTAGGTTTTGAGGGTTTATTTGCTAGTTAGTTTGCTTTTTTAATGTGGTTGGTTTAGGTTTTGTTGTTTCTTTTTTTTTAGTGTTAATGAAACTATATATTCTGTTGATTAGAAACAAAACCAACTAAATTTTAGGGGCTTTCTTTTTTGTGAACAAAAATTCACTTAAGGAAATCTATTTACTGAAGCAGCTTCAAGTTGAAATTTAAATAGCTAGAAGCTTAATTTATACGTGAAGTATGCTTAAATCGATGTTAAATTGTCCTAGACAATCAAATTTAAATATTAGGAAAAAAAAGTAAGTATTAAAAACAATGCTAGATATAAATATTGAAAATTGGGTATTCAGTATGCATTGATTCTATTATTGCCAGATATTATCTGCATTGAGACATCTTACATGACTAAGAAGGACATGGGAAGAAAGAAAACTGAAAACCTATTTTTTTAAAAATAAAATGTTTATAGTTTAAATGTTTTTTGCTATGATAACCAGTGATATAGTTTCGGAAGTGATCACTAAGGATATTGCTCATATTGATACAACTGTGACTTTGAAGAGATATGTCTATGATAGATTGATATCAACTATGTTGAACCTCTGAGCAATTCGGATGGTTTTTATGACTTGATTTTGGCACTGAAAGCTTTGCTGTAGTATGTGAAGAAAATACTATAGTAGGAGAGAGGAGAAAGACTCCTAAGTTAGTTTTCAGATGAATCTGAAATTTATGAGGTAGTTTGCAGCAACCAAAAGACAGCACACAGCCTTAAAGACTGTTTCTTACCTTTATCAGTGTAATATTTCATTAGAGGGTCAGGAGAAAGAGCACAACTTTTCACTGCTCCCCTACCTCTGCAACTTCTAGTCTGCACTGTTCCATCTCACTATGCCCACAGCTCCTTACCTGGACTTATTTGGTCCATCAGCAGACAGTGCAAGGACAGCAGTGTCCAAAATCCTACTGAGGGTATATTACAATGTGCAGTCCTAAAATACATGCATGGCCTTGCAGTTGCTTTTCCCAGGCTTGATTTGTACATCTCTGTCCATCTTCAGTTTATTCTCTCCTCTCTTTCTGGGAGGATTAACCCTCCAGAGGCTATCCTTTCCACACTTTAAAGGATAATCAAAGGAAAGGGAAGACTCTCATCTTCTGTTCAGACCTCTATCTGGCACAGACTTTTATTTGAGACTAACTTCTAGCCTGAATTTGTCAGCAGATCTTGCATCATTTGTATCAAATTTTTACCTTTCTCTTCCAATATTCTTACCCTGTCATTTGTTTTATTTCTCTAACCATATGCATTCTTTTGTTTTCCTTTTGGGCTGAATTCTTTGAATTATTCTTTCTGCAGAGTTTCTACACCACTGAAGACTTCACCTGCAATGCCTCTTTCTTCTATTCCCTGTATTATTCTTCCACATTGAAAAAAGTAATGTGACATTTTTTATGAACTGAGTCAGCATTTCAGTATTTTCAGCTGAGGATAGACACAATTATATACACAGATAAAAGAAAGATGTTATTTAGTACAGTGTGAAGCTAAGATTCTGTTTTTAACATGTCATATTTAATAGAACGGACCCTGGAGATCAAAACTGCATTTAATAGTACACAATAGATAATATATAAATGTCATTTCAAGACCTTTTCTAAAATCAAGTTATATTTTAAGACAAAGATAACATTGGTTTTATGGTGATGCCTGGGGAGAGTGGAGTAGAAAGGAATTGTTTAGGTTAAGGTACCATGGCTCAAAATAATTTCTTCTCATTCTTCTCAAATCCTGAGGTAGAAATAAAGTTCTTGTGTTGTTTATTAAGAGATAAAAACACAACAATAGTAACCAAACAGTATTCTAAAACAGTCAAAGAGAAAAGAAATCTGTTTGGAAGGATTGTGTGCAAAAATAGTCCTCAGAAGTAGTATATAATTACAGTCAATCCTGGTGATAGAATTTATCACACCAATGTTCAAAGCTGAGCAGGGCTGACATGTGGCCAAGTACTTTCCTGCGATTCATGCTACCCTGCCATTGAGTCAGCAGGAGGTACACAAGAAGCTCTGAGACACAGGAAGGACAACTGGTCCAAACCAGAGGGATATTCCATATATGTAACATGTTCAGTGCATAAAACTGAGGAAATAAAAAGGAAGATGGGAATGCTCAGAGCTATGGTATTTGTCTTCCCCATTAGCCATGATTCCTGTGTAGCCCTGCTTTCAAAGGGATGGTTGAACACTTGTTTGCCCATGGGAAGTGGTGAAAGAATTCCTGGTTTTATTTTGCTTGTGCACGTGGCTTTTGTTTTACCAATAAACTGTATTTATCTCAACTCAAGAGTTTTCTCACTTTTATTTTTCCCTATTTCCCTCCTATCCCACTGTGGGGGAGTGAGCAAGCAGAGCAAGCAACTCATAAGGCTTAGTTGCTGGCTGATTTTAAACCACGGAAATCACACAACAGCATCATTCAATAATTTTATCACTATCATAGTCACATGTTGGTTTTCACTTTAGTAATTACAGACTAATTGAGCTGATCAAATCATCTTTGCCATTAAACTTCATGGTATTTTCTCCAAGCTCCCTAACATGCTCCATTTATCTACCGGCAGAATGTGAGGACCTAGAAAAAATTATGATGAAATATCTGTACCTATAAATTCAGTTTAAGCCAGAGAGCTTAAAGAGTAGCTGTGTGGGAGAGCTGTCATGGTGATTCTTTACCCCATGAAAAGCAGCAGATGCTCATTATTGTGTTTCAAATGACCATTTTTTATAGAAGGAATTATGAGATGAAATATTAAGGGCTAACTACATCATGAAAGAAAAATTTACATGCATAGAAGAAAGCAAAGTCTACTAAGAATTGTAAATCAAGAGGTAACTCAAAAGAAGCCAAGTAACAGAAGAAAATCTGAAAATTGTTGGGGATGAAGAACTATCATGTCACAAAAGTGATAAATAATATTAGCATAATAATGATAATGTGCCAGGAGGAAGACAACATGAGTCATTTGATCTGAAATCTATGTGTGCAAGAAAGGGCAGACCAAAAACTGAGGCTTGATTTAACATTAAAGGGCAAATGTATAATTGGACACACGTGATCTGGAAACTTTGTCTCCAAGAAAAGGGGAGTTAATACTTGAGCAAGATTACAAACAACATTTTAGTGCAGTCTGTATGAGAAGACTTTCCTATTAAGCAGCATTGCATTTAGTATTTTGAAGGTGTGAGAAGCTGCCTGCTAACGCAGGCCGCTCAACTGCGTGTCCTGCCTGCAATACCAAAGACTCCAAAGCCAAACTAAAACACACAAAAATATCTTCTCCATTTAAAAAAAAACTTCTCCCCTAATATTAAATTAAATTAATATTAAATTTTGAAAAAATATATGCAATTAATATATTTTGGACTGCTTACTGTATTTGGGTGAAACTTTGCTAACCATATATTAAGTGAGGTTAATGATTGCGGAAAATGAATGTATAATGATTTTTCTTTAGAAAAGGTAAGATTTATTTAAAAAAATCAAATAGAATTGATTACAAAGCAGGGAATTGGTTAGGGACATAAAGGTAAAACATAAAGGTAAAACCAGAATTTAATTTTAGGGGCTAGGAAACAGTTATGAGAGTGTAAGGCACCTATCTCCGTGCTATAATTGATAAGAATTGATAATAGTTTGAATGGATGCAATAAATTGATTTTTTTTCTTCAGGGATAAACTTCATTATGGGTTTAGATGCAGACAACTGGCATTGGATTAATTTTCAGTGTATGAGAAAGCTGAAAAGGTAGGTGCTGCACTGGAATCCAGAAGGAGCATCATCCTGCATTAAAGCATAAAATAGTGTCTTTTGTCTTTAAAAATGACAAAAAGAAGCCATTGTACTGTGTCATTGAGAATTAACCTCCATTTGGGTGTTTTTTCCTTGCCTCCTTGAGGTGATATCCAGCATACCAGCTGACTCACATGCAATGTGATTACAGCAATGACTCCTACAGAAAGCTCAGACCAAGAGGCAGCTCATGAGAGACTTTCAGCATTGAAAGGAGGAATGTCCTTGCCACAAAATGCATATTTGAATCCGGAATTAAGGATTTTCAGAATCAAGACCAAGAATATGAACAAAGTTCCATCTCCTAGATTGAGTGCCTGATGACATTCTTTTGACAAAAAATGCTTTGTTCCAACGCATTCTCATAAACTGCTGCTCAGAAGCTGTTTCAAAGACTGCAAGCTGTGTAACTTGACCAAGGCTTTTCAAAACTCACTGTGTTTTAGCTCCTGTCCATTGCCATTCAATGAGCACCAAGGGGGCAGAAAGCTCTACTACAATGTCTCATTACAGCCACTTTCAGTGGATTTTCTGTCAATGGGTATTTCTTAGCTAGAGAAGGTTGGAGAGAATATATAGTAACACATCTGTGCACTAGCATAGACATAAATGACGTGTTATGACAGAACTTCACATGTTTTTGCATATATATGATTTTCCCACAGAAGCCAAGACCACTGCAAACAATAAGAATGTAGTCCTTATTTTATTCAAAGTTTACCAGGTTCACTACTGCTAAATTAATTTCTCTCATGTTTGACCCAGAGGGTACCTTTATAATCGTCATAGTTTAACTATAGGACTTCTCTAAGAAACTACAGAAAATCGTGACTTACTGGTACACATGCTTTTAAAAAAGCATCATCTCATGGGATTTCTGGCAGTACAGTTTTCAATGTTTTGATATACACCTGCATTTGAGCTACAGTCATGTCAAGGTATAGTAATAGTGAGTAAATGTTGAAGCCCTTGTACACTGTTTATACGTAAAATGACACCACTGCTAAATGAAATCTCCACTTATGTTCTAAAGTGAAAATAGAAGTTAGCTTAAAAGCACAAGTACACAAATTAATGAAATTCTAGATAGCTAATTATTTTCTACAGCTCTTTTGGGAAGGATATAATTTTGGGGAGTTGGATGAGTAGAAAAACATGTGCTAATTACTTTCTATTTTCATTTTCATGTGGGATTTGACTGGATTCCCTAGAAGAACATGGATTTTGAGGCAATGTCTCTGGTTCTGTACCCTGCAAAGAATCAAAGGAAAAAGTGCTTGTACCTATTCCTGTGGAACCTGTTCTGAACATTGACTTTATTAAATCAAATAGTGTGAGGAAATAGTGTTAGATCAATATGATACTCACCTGAAAATAAGAAGTTAGATTTCAGGAAATAAAGCATATATATTTGAACATATATTTTCTTCCTAGAATTAGTAATTTAGGTAGGAAGGGACTCTGGTCATACCAGCCTACCTATGAGGAGCAGGGACAATTTACATCATGACCTTCATCTGGCTGATCTTCATCCAGTATCTCAAAGGAGTGGGAATCCCAGTCTCTCCCTTTGAGGGCTTCAGTATCATCACTGTGAAATATTTTCCAATATCAAAATGGAATTTCCCTTGTTCCAGCCTGTCTTTTAACCTCTGTTCACACCAGAATGAGTCTGGCTATTTGTTTTCTAAATGTTTCCAATAGCAGTAAGCTCTCTCACTGGCCCTTACAGCTTCATAATGAGGAATGTTTATTCACTGTCTCAGCCTTTCCTTTCCTAAAGCATGAAGCCTCCATCTGTTATTAAATAAATTAAAAAATTTTACATGCAAAACTGAAAGCAAAAGTAGAACTATAACTAGATGTTTTTAAATGCTCCTGAGAATAGCATTTAAATGCTTCTGCATGGAACTATAAATGATCTGACAATTTTAAGAAAATTTTGCAGGCTTCAGTGAATTTCTCTGATAGATGTTGTTATTGTTTTTTGAGAATCAGTCTCTCCTCTGAAAGCAAAGAGATTGTTGGTGTACTGTTAGAGTTTATCATTTACATGTGAATAATTTATTGCATTACACTCATTTAGTATGATTGAAATGAAAATTTCAGAGGAATATGAAGAGAAAAAAAATCTATCTTTGCAGTAGGCTTTTAGATTTTGGTTGTTGTTTAAATAAACTAGCACATCAAATTGATCCAGTGCTGTCAGGTTCCAGGAGAAAGACCTTTAAGGACTAACACCTTTAAAGGTTTGAAATAAAGAAATGTAACACCGCCATAAAGAGCAATGACTTTAAAAAAACAAAACAAAACAAAACAAAAAACCAAACCAAACCAAACCAAAACAACCAAAAACCAACCAACCAAAAAATAAATTTCTTCCTAAAAAGAAAAAGCATTGAGACATGAATAAGTAAGTCAGGAAACGAAGTTTCATATTTGCAACAAAAAACTTCTAATCAAACTTTCCAGCATCACAGATATGTGCTCTTGGCAACACTGTAAAATACATCAAATCTTCTTTAATATGGTTTGATAATAATATTTTGCCTGAGAAGCTTTAAAATGTGCTTATTATTAAAGGGTGGAACAATTTTTGGATAGGTTACCTTCATATTTGACTTGCCGTATCCTAGATGACAGTGGCCTTTCTGAAATTTCATTAGAACTAATATATAGGACAGTTGTTATTTCTGCTATATGCATCTATATACTAAGCATTTTTTAGGGGGAATAAATATAAATAAATATAGTAACATAATTTTGGACTGTAGTCAGAAATTGTAAATTTTCAAGTCAAATCTGCTAACTGATTAGTCTCGATTTAGAAGATAATATTATATGGAGTTTTAAAATCTGTTGTAAATAGGTGCTTTGTTGGTATTTATTTCCAAAGGAAAGACTAACTGCAATTGTAATAACACTAAAATATTTAGGAATAGGCCAAGCAACTCTTACTTTTGAATAGGTATACTCCTACACTCCTGCTCTACAAACCTCAAGAAGTGTGCAAAATTTTTTGGGAATGAGCTGTAACCTTCATTTACCCATGAAAAACAGTGATGGATGCCTTGCAAGCACTGAGTTACACACTGTGGGATTCTGCCACCTATTCTAAATTCTGTATTGTCAATTAGTACTTCAGTGCATTTCTTTTATGCCACTGGGCTGGCCAATTAAATGTTGGTGAAATAACAGACTGCTGACTGAGTGCAGATTTTTTTAATTACAAAGCCTCAGACATACATACTACATTCCTAAATTGTGAGCTCAAAGGAGAAAACTAAGTTTTGGAAGCCAGGGGACAAATGAGAAATGAGTTAAGAACCAGGAAAATCCTATTATGGGGACAAAGCAGAGAAAATAAATGAAATTTACCAGAAGTTAAAAATTAATTCTATAAATCTCATTTGGAAATAGCCACACAAGGAAAGACTCTGCACTAATTAGCATATTTTTCCATTTAATGTAACTTTTATTTTTATCTGTTTTTTTCTTTATGTGTTATCTTTAGGCATTGTATGCTAGTAATGATTTTAGCAATCTCTTTAGAATCTATTCTCATGCTTTAGATGGCTGTGTTTTGTATGAGTTCATGTGGTCTTTACCTCTCAAAATTTAGAAAGAACAGTGTTGCATCTGTATTCTGGGCTCCTCAGTACAAGAGAGACAAGGAGCTCCTGAAGAGAGTCCAGCAAAGGGCAAAAAAGATGATTTGGGGTCTGGGCCACCTCTCTTATGAGGAGAGGCTGCAGGAGCTGGGCTTGTTTAGTTTGGAGGAGAGGACTGAGCAGGCATCTCATTAATGCATGTTAATATCTCAAAGCAGGTGATAGTTTAAGAGGATGGTGTCCGACTCTTTTCAGTGATGCCCAGCAACAGGACGAGCAGCAGTGGTTATAAACTAAAACATGAGTTTAGTTATAAACTAAAACACAAGGAGTTCCACACCAGCATGAGGAAGAAATTCTTTACACTAAGAGTGTCCAAGCAC
>VXBQ01003594.1:0-12582 GCA_013400175.1 Phainopepla nitens
CCCCGCCGCCCCATGCGCGGCCCGCGCTGAGCCCCGCCCGCCCTTCCCCGCCGGGCCGGCGCTCGCCCTCTCGCCCTCCCTTGGATGCCGCCGAGATGGGCAAGGTGCTGTCCAAGATCTTCGGGAACAAGGAGATGCGGATCCTGATGCTGGGGCTGGACGCGGCCGGCAAGACCACGATCCTGTACAAGCTCAAGCTGGGCCAGTCGGTGACCACGATCCCCACCGTGGGCTTCAACGTGGAGACCGTCACCTACAAGAACGTCAAGTTCAACGTGTGGGACGTGGGCGGCCAGGACAAGATCCGGCCGCTCTGGCGGCACTACTACACGGGCACGCAGGGGCTCATCTTCGTGGTGGACTGCGCCGACCGCGACCGCATCGACGAGGCGCGGCAGGAGCTGCACCGCATCATCAACGACCGGGAGATGCGGGACGCCATCATCCTCATCTTCGCCAACAAGCAGGACCTGCCCGACGCCATGAAACCCCACGAGATCCAGGAGAAACTGGGCCTGACCCGGATCAGGGATAGGAATTGGTATGTGCAGCCCTCCTGTGCCACGACGGGCGATGGACTCTACGAAGGGCTGACGTGGTTAACGTCCAATTATAAATCCTAATGGGAGAGGAACTATTTAGTCTACAAAGAATTAAAGAAACAAAACAAAAAAAAATTAAACAGAAAAAAAAAAGAAACAAAAAAAAAATTAAATAACCCACGTGGCTTTCCAGAAGAATGATTCTCTACTGAAAAGTGAAAACAAAACCGCATCCATAGGATTATGATCACCTTTCTCCAGTTGCCACCCTTTCCTCCTGCACCCTTGGCTGGATTCCTGCTCTAACTCCTCCTGCTTGGCGTTAGGATGCTCTAACCTCGAATGTGACACGAACACAGGCACTAGATGCTATGGCAGACTTCCAGCAAACAGGGGAAGGACACATTATAGACTTGCTAAGTAACTTTTTTTGTTGTTGTTCTTTTGTTTTGTTTTGTTTTGTTTTTTCCTTTTTCCTCTCGATAGCCCTTCGCTGGTTTGATTATTTTGGGGGATGTTGGGGGAGGGGGTCCATTTTCAGTGTATGCTTTCTGGGTCTACTTTTTTCATGATATATATTTTTTTTTTTCTCTCTCTCTCCTCTCACTTTGCTGTAGATTGCTACTTTTTTGCATTCCTGCAGGATATGTTGCTAGGTCGACTTCATCTAGTAAACTGAAAATTGTTGCTTAAAATCAAACCGCAGTCTGTCTTTTTATATTAAGGACTTTTTTTTTTTTCTTTTAAGAAAAAAAAAAAAAAAGTTCTGTTAATCTGTAACTAAACAGTGACTCAGTCTGGCTCCACGGCTCAGGCTAATGAGGGGAATTCTTGCCTGCAGTGGCAGAGAGTGGGAATTCCACTGCAAACGTGTTCAAAGTGCGTGTCGGGCGCCGGGAAATGTAAGAACTGCTTTGGAATGTCAGCTGGGAAGTTCTGCCCCATACATCATGCATGAGGAGGGATGAAAACCAGCTCCCCACACCACAGAGCAAAGCAGGCACGAAGGGTGCTGTAGTTCCAGGGCAGGCACTGGGCAGGTTTTCTTTTTTGCCTTCAGTGAGGTTTAGTTGCAGTTTTTTTACTACTCGGTGTCGCTCCCGGGGCCGAGGCTCTTTCCAGCAGATGCAGCAATAAAATGTTGCAACGAGTTTGACTTTAAATCAGATGTTTTGGCAAAAGTCCAGCTCTGACTTGCCTCTCTCGCTTCCATCTCAAGGCAGCTGGAGACACCTAAACCTCGAAAGGGTTCCTGATTCTTTCCGACAGAAAGAAGGAAATTGTTGTAGTTATTATCGTTGTTCTTTTTCCGTGCCGAGCTCTGCTCCAGCCCGGCGGTTCTGACATCAGGAATGGCCGTTTTGAGGAAATCGCTCCTTGCTTCAGTTTTCCCGGGCCTGGACGAGCTCTGCGAGCAGCTGGAGCCTCGCGGCTGCTGTGGGGAAGGCAGCTCTGCCGGCGGCCCCCGAGCAGCCGCTCCTGGGAGCAGGGAGGGCCGAGAGAGAGAGGATCGACGCTGAATGTAAACTTCCATAATCAGCTCCTAAAGGGCAGAGCAGCTCGTTAGCCGTGTCACAGCCTGTAGCTGGGACTGGCCAATCGAAAACCCCACCCAGAGAGAGTATTTGCATCAAAACTCAATCGAGTATTAATTAACACTGGGTGCACAAACTGTTAAAGCAGCTGGTTCTTATTCAGCCTTAAGGATTAACTTCAGATTTCCTCAAGGAGTTAAAACTCCGTTGGGGAATTCTAGGAATGTATGCTACAAAACCAGAAGAAAATGGCTTTTATTTTCCTTTTTTTCTTAATTGTTTTCTCTTTTCAAGAATATAAGTTTTACATGGAATTGGGGGCATTACACTACATTGCTGCAGTGGTGACTCTGCATGCTGAGTACCTTGTACATGGAGCTCTTACCAAAGATGTATGGGAGGATAAAAATCCTGAATTCACTTCTGAAATCCAATGCTTTGGAGCACTTCAAAGTCCTTTTAGAGTATGGTTCAAAAAAAAAAAAATAAAAGACTTTTCTGGATGTGGGTTGCAAATGGGACTGGATGGGTTCTTGGTGCTAGAAGATAGAGCACTGATGGATTTTGTGAATTGAAAAGAGTCTGCAGAAGCTTAATGTAGAAATAACTCTTCCATCTCAGCCCTAAAGAAGAGGAAGTGAGATTAGTTTATTTTAATCCAAGGCTTTTTGCCATTGGAATATCATTGCTCTATTTTCTAGCTTTTATTTTTCTTTTCCTGTTGCTGTAACTTAATGATCAGTGTGGTGGTATAAAAACTTAAAATTACAACAATATGGTTACTGTTTTCTTCTGGAGCATCAATAAAATAGCCAAGCACAAAGTAAATGCCTAAACTGGAAAACTTGAAGCTCTATTAATGGTTCTTGAACTTTCTTAAACCTATTCTCAGTCAACATGAAAACTTCAATACCTTCATTTTTTGTCTGAGTTGCTTTCCTGTGTTTCCAAGCGCTGGGGCATCCTTTGCATTAAGTTGGCTTTGCGATTTTGTATCCCCTTAGAAGTAACTTTGTAATTCTGTTTTGTAGGTGAAAGGAAATTGCTTTTGCTCCTGGATTTTTTTTTTTTTTGGGGGGGTGGGGGAGGGAGGGGAGTGGGGAGGAAGAGATGGGGGAGAAAAAGTTACTGGAAGGTGTGGCAGAGCCTCAGAAATAAACGGCTGAGGCCACCGAACAAAAGCCCACAGGTTTCACTTCCAACACGGCCTTTCTGGGCTGTAGTTGGACCTCAGCACGAGGCAGTGGCTGGCAGTAGGATGAAGTGGGAATTCTGTACCAAACAAACCAGTCTGGAGTTCCAAGTGCATCGATTTGTGTTCGTGTGAATTTATGGAGTAAGTTTTGAATGGCGTTCAATCGTGTCCGACCAAGTGACTGAGTTTGTGGCCTGTGATCTCCCTGACTGAAGTACCCAGGAATTTTGTGTTCTCAATATGGCTGTAGTGTTGGTAAAGAACTAATAAGCAGAAAATAAAGCAATTATACAGCGGAGCTCTCCTGGTATGTCACTTATATTGGATTATGGGAGAAGCAGAAAGGGGCAATGTGGTGCTGGAGTCGGGCGTTGTGCTGGCATAAAGAGGGCTCTGTTCTGGATCTCCCAGACTGGAAGCCTGGCTGTAATTCCTTGGAGAATTAGATGAGAGACCCTAAGTGGAAAAGGAGTATGCTGCTTTGGTATTCCCACTTGAGCAAACTTTCCTGTCAGGGTCCTCCAGCCTCGGTGCCAGCCCCACGGAACTGGGCTGCCACTGCTGCAGGGAGGAGGTTCCCTGCAAAGGACAGCCATGAGTGGAGCATGCAGGGACGGACAGAGGGGCTGGTGAGTGACCAGGGGTGCTTGTGGAGTGACAGGTGTGGCGTTGGGGCGTGGCGGTGCCTGAGTAGGACACCAGTGAGCCGACAAAAGGACTCGGCAGGTGCTGGGGCTGCGGGGGCTGCCGAGCAGCGGGATGTGGATCCTGTGACAGCTGCCAGCCCCTGCGACAGGCAGCGGGGTCACAGCCCGAGCGCTGCTGGCAGAGGGCACGGCAGGGCTCCGGGGCCGCTCCCACAGCTGCAGGTGCCAGGCCAGGCTCAGCCCTGGAAGGGCCTCCTGGTTGCAGAGCTTTGGGAATGCTCAGGAACATCACTCCTGGCCCAGTGAGCGGCATCCCTGCTGAGCTTTGAGGTGCCTTCCCACCCAAACCACTCCGTGATTGTCCAGCCAGGTGGGCGCAGGGCACGTGGGGCCACCGCAGCCACGGACCTTCCCCTTCCAGGGTGTTCAGGCTCTGCCTGGCTCTCAGTCCAGGGTGTGGCTGTGCCAATGAACTTACTCTGACTTAGTCGAACTGCTCGGAGCGGGAGACAGGCGGGGGGAAGCGGTGTGTCTCTCGCCGGAGCACTGAGTCACATTTCAAAATGCCGGCGCTTATCGCGTCCCATCGGAGCGCGCCGTGACTCAGCCCTCAGCAGGGCTCTGCCCCCGCCACAGGGCGCAGTCCTCACGGCCAGCCCTCGGAACAACTGCGCCCACCATTCCTAACTGGAAATTATCCCTGCTAATGCAAGCCCTTCCGAAGGAATGGGTCTCGCTTATAAACGTTGGCGGAGCAGCTGGGCACAAGGGCTGGGAGGGCCTGGTGGAGTGAGGCCATTTCCCTTCCCACTGGGGTCTGGGAATGGCCAAAAATGGGGCCCAGGAGCAGAGAACTTGCTGGGGGTGTGGAAGCAGCCTCGGTGTGAGCACTGTGACTCAGACTTCCCTCTAGCACACGGCTGTGCTTTTTATCTTGGATTTGCTTCTGATATCTGTCCAACCTGCCCGGCTCGGCTGGGGAACCTGAAATCCCCTCAGCTTTGGTGCTTTCTGGAAATTAATAAAAAAAAACTTTCCCCTGGTCTCGTGGGGAAGCATCAGCTCCCAGGGGCTGTTGGTGAGTGATTGTCACCTCTGCTGAGTGACTCAGTTCCTCTTCTGAGGTCCTGCCGTCTCCGGCACCGCTCGTGTTTCGGAATTTTGCCTGAGCAGAGGCTCTCAGGGCTTCGGGCCGAGGTGGAGCCCCACAGTCCATCTCCCTTTCCAAAGTGGGAGCACCCCAAGAGCAGCAGGGTGTAATTTTCACCCTGTGTCGGCTCTGGAAGGTGCAGGGGTGAGTCAGAGCCCCGGCAGCTCTGTGGAGGGTGGTTTTTACACACGGGAAATGCAGGGTGCAGGGGGTTGTCCAGGAAGTGGCTCTGCTCTTGCTTAAGAACAGGTATCTGTGGCCTCCTTAAGAAAGGAGGGGGGAAAAAAGTCAAGTTGTGAGTCACTGCTGAGTCTCACAGTGGTTTAACAGGCTCTGGCCCTTGCTTTGCCTCAAGTTTTCCCTTCCAGAGGCTGCACTTCACTCCTCTGTTCCTGGTTTTGTTGAGTTGCATCTTCCAAGACAGCTTTAGTTAGGAAAAATGCTTCAGCAGGGTTTAATGGGTGTCCTGTGAGATGGAAATTGGTGATGCTTGGAAATTGGTAACACTTAGAACTCTTTGTTTTCCTCAGGAGTTTTCAGGTGAGAGCAACCCCCAAGGGTGCCACCACCAACTCCTGGATCCCTACAGGATCCCTGTGCTCCAGCTGCCTTTCTGTGAGTGAAAGCTCCCTCGGTGGTTAAACAGAGAAGAGGAGGGAGCCAAGGTGTAGAAAAGAGCCTGAATTCCTGGCTGGGAGGGTGGGGAGGCCCTGGCACAGGCTGCCCAGAGATCCCTGGAAGTGTCCAAGGCCAGGCTGGATGGCCCTTGGAGCAACCTGGGATAATGGAAGGTGTTCCTGCCCATGGCAGGGCTGGCACTGGATGAGTGCTCCAACCATTCTGGGATTTTATGATGCTATGAACTCCTAAAATTATTCCCAAGCTTGTGCCTAGAATGGATTCCTTGTTTGATTTTCCACTGCCTAGACCAGGCACTGGCTTCATCCCGAAGCGTCTGATGGAGCAGGAGGGGAGGTTTTCTCTCTCAGCATTGCAAGGCATGAAAAACCTGAAAACCTGTGGAAAGCTGCAGCAAACGCTGCATTGCACCGAATGATTGTTGAGCTGCTTTATGAGAATGCACTTTTCTTTCACATTCTGGGGGGAAAAGGGGAAAACCTCAAGCAGCCTCTGTAGTTACAGGAGAGTAGGACACAGCGTGGGCTGGCTGGGAGACCTCAGAAGCAAAGGAAGCAATTTCCCAGGACTATCCTGGATTTTTGGGAAGTCCACATTGCTTTTTTTGTGGCTGAGCTCCAGCAATTCTCATCCCACGAGGGTCCATCAGAGGAAGGCACTGCCTGGATCATCACTGCAAGGCACAGAGAGGAGCAGAGGGAAGCATCCAGTGCCAGTCCAGCCCCAAAACACCTCTGCCATTCCTGCAAAGCTGCTACTGAGGACAGAACTCATTCCATGAAGGCTGGGAGTTCCAGGGTCTGACAGCTCCTAGCTGGGCAGCACTGCTGCCTTGGAGCGCTTGCTCCAGGGGAGACTTTGCACTTTGTGTGTGGAACGTGGGATTGCAAAGTCCCTGTGCTGCTGGTATTTGTTATTTTTGCCCTGAGGAGCTTTGTACATTTTCCCCTAGGAAGCAGGGGGCTCCTGTGGAGCAGCACGACCCCGTGCCTGGGGACTTCCCTCCACCACGAACTGTTGGAGAGGGATGTGCCTCAGTCACCCCGTTAGCTCAGCATCTGCCAGGATGCCTTTCCCACAGGGGCTGGATTGGGCTGGAACTGACCCAGCTCCCCAGGAACCTTTTCCCATCACAGACTTGTGGCCTTCAGGCTGCTGCCCTGGCTGTAACCAACCCCAGCACCCGCCTCACGCCGCCGAGAGGGAGCTTTGGCAGCCCAGCAGGGAGCTGGATTTACCTTTGCCTCCAAGGAATGTCTGGTAAGTGTTCAAATTCCATCCTGTGTATTCTGGAGCTACTCGTATTTTCAATCTAACGAGTTTTTTTGGGCTGTGATGACTCAGAGTGGAGCGGGTTTCACATCAGCACCGAAAACAGAAGGATTTGGGTAGGGAGGTGAGGGGCAGCAGCAGGACAGACACTGCTGGTGTGCTCGGTGGCTCCTTGCTGCCTGACACAAAGGTTTGGGATGAGTTTCCCTGGCATCTGCTGGCTGGAAGAAGAGCCAAGCTCAGCAAGGGCCGGTGTGGAAGCCGCTGTTGTGGAAGGAGCTGAATCGCTGCCAACGAGCTGTCCCTGCATCTCTGGCTCGTCTTGCAACCTTGGACTCGTTAATGAATCCAAAATCCTCCAGCCCTTGTCTCCAAACATTTTGAGTATGTGGCATTTGGGAGCCAGGGTCGCCATCCAGGCTGGGCTCTGGGGGCTGGCCATGCTCCTGGGCTGCTCCTGCAGCTCTGCTTTGATCTGCTCCTGGCCACGCTGGCTGCAGCGTTCCAGCCTCTTCAGGAGGGCTGGCAATACTGCAGGGAAGAGGGCAGAGGTGTGTTCTCCTTTAAGGAGCACTGCCTGCAATCTCAGGATCTCCTGCTGTACCTGTTTGGCTGATGCCTCACAGAGAAATCCTGCCCTGCTTTTCCCCTGGATGTGAGGTTACACTTTTAACCACAGCACCAAAACTTCCCAGCTTTTCATTTCATTTCATCGTGGCCATTATTATGATTTTTGGAGGGGGATGCATCTCCCCACCAGGATGAGCTGCATCTTTTCCACCTTGCTGGTGAGACAAAGGGTTCGGAGCTTAATCCATTTTATAGTTAACCAATTTTTATAGTCTTATAGTATATTGTATTTTAGAATGTAACAAGCACAGTAAGAATCGTGTTCAGTGTCTGTGACCTTCACTACGCTTGCAAGAATGCAGGCACCTGTGAAACTCTTGGAGTTGTCTGTGGGTTTCCCTGACCCAAGGCTTCCAGGTCACAGCCTGGAACCTCCTGCTCCAATGCCACACTCTGCTTTTTCCCTCCTCACCATTCCAGTGTCCCCCCAGCCCCAATCTGCCATGGCAGAGAAGGGGCTCCACAGCTCCTCCTTGCCCTCCCCAGCTCCCAGAAACGCTCCCAGTAGTGAAACTGGTTAATCACGTTGCCACTGGAGGAGTGCTGGCACCCGAGAGGGACCTGTGGATTAACTGGTTCCGGTGTTTGCCAATTTCTCGGCAGCCTGATGCATTATTCAGCAGCTGTGCTCCTTTCGGGCCTTCGGAAAATCTGGAGCTTCCCAACACTTGAGGGTTTATGAATTGACGTCTCTCCTCGCAGCTTCCTCCTCCGTCGGACTTCCAATTAACCGCGGGCAATTAAACCCCAGCCCCGGAGTGTTTTGCCGCCGGCTCTGCAGTCTGCAGAGGAGGCTCGGGGCACCCGCAGCTTCCTCCTGGGCTCTATCCCACCTCCAGCATCCGCCCCTGGGAAACCAGGTGCTATTTAAGGCCTGGGATCTGTGCACTCGTTTAACATCTGCCAACTCCCCGGCATTCCCAGGGTGCCAAAAAATGCGCTCCGCGGCGGCGGGGAAGGCTCCGGGACAGCCGCAGCTGCGTGGCCCCGGAGCAGCCCGTTCCCAAACCTGCAGTTCAGGCCGGAGCACTCGCAGATGGCAGATAGGGAGGGAGAGGTGACTCACGGAGATTAAATATCCTGCTGCGCCCGCCTCGTGGGCAGCCATGGCTCCTGCACACACCAAGGCCGCTCACAGCCGGCTCCCTCCCTCCTGCTTGGCTTTTGCCTCCAGGCAGAGGGGAAAACTGGGAAAGGCAGCAGCTGTGGTAGCTGGGATGGCCCTCAGGGGGTGGAGGATGAAGGGACAAGAGGACAGAGAGGCAGAGCAGCGCCCGGGGGAGGCTCATTCTCCCTCTAACACATTTCTAACATTGGTTTCGACGGCACAACGCGGAGCGCCGCATCCTTTCCCACGCCGCAGTCCCGCCGCTGACTCGGTGCCAGCGGAAGGCGCTTGCGGGGCCGTCAGGTCCGAGACAACGATTTTCCATCTTCTCCGATTGTTGGACGCACTGCAGAGTTGTTGTCAGAGCCCGTTCCCCGTTTTGGAGGCGTAATTGGAATTATGCAAATGCCGGTGCGGCACCGGTGAGCAGCGACGCGCTCCTCGCCCGCAGCCGGGCTCCCGGAGCTGACGAGGGCCCGTTCCATCCCGGGGGAAGCGAGGGCTCAGCTGACGAGGGCCCGTTCCATCCCGGGGGAAGCCGGGGCTCAGCTGACGAGGGCCCGTTCCATCCCGGGGGAAGCCGGGGCTCAGCCCCGCTCCCACCGCAGCCGGGCTCCCGGAGCTGACGGAGGGGCTCAGCCCCGCTCCCACCGCAGCCGGGCTCCCGGAGCTGACGGAGGGGCTCAGCCCCGCTCCCAGCGCAGCTCCCGAGCGCACAGCTCGGCGCGTTCCTGCCCCGAGCTGCGATCGGCGACACCGTCGCTCGGCCACGCTGGTGTTGCCAAAATTCCTGACGGTCGGGAGCAGTTTTGGGGGATGCCGAGCTTCCCAATGGCAGCTCGGGGGGCTGTTTGGTGGGAGCAGAGTGGGATCTGGAACACGAGGCTTGAGGGACTGGAGCGAGACTCCCTGTGAGGGCTGGCACTCTGCTGCCCTCCAGACGCGTGGGGATGGTGCCTGGACCCGGCTGCGGCTCCCACCTGGAACGGGCCTTGAGCGGGCTCGGCGGGGGGAGGTTCTCGGGGCACTCTGAGGCTCTGTGCCCGTGGGAGCGATCCCTGACACAGCCCGGGCTCCTTGGAGCGGGATCCCGGCAGGGGCTCGGACGCACGGACAGGCTCGAGCTGCACAAAGTCCTCCCGCGGGGGGATTTGCGAGAGGGAAGCGCGATTTTGCCAAAATAACAGCACTTCTCCCCCACCACACACACACACACCCATCTCAGCCTTTCCATCTCATCCGCGCGTCCCGCAGCGGTTCCTCTTTTAGCACCACGTCTCCCAAAAAAAAAAAAAAAAGTGTTGACTGCAGCTTTTCTGGAGGCTGCAGCGCTCCCGGCCCGGTGACTGCACAGCTCTTCCCAGCCTCCTTCCCGCTGCGGTTCCTGGGCTGAAGGCAATCTTTTCCGGTCTGATCGCATGGCCAAGGAATGTACGTGCACATTCGGCGTGTCTGGAGTCAGTTCAGTGCCAACAGCGAGGTTTTTGGGAGCAGCACGGAGGAAAAAGCGATGGCCAAGTTGCTGCTTGCCTCGGTCCCTTTGGAGCTGGGACGTCGATCCGGCTGCCCCGTCCCCGACCTCGGCGTCTCCGCCCGCGCCGTGGGTGTGTGGCAGCGATTTCTGCCTCTCCACGGTTAATAAAGTCTTGGCCAAGTGGAACGAAAATACTCAATCCTGTTAGTTTGGAAGGTAATTCCAGCTAATAAATAAACGGGGTTGGGGAAAAAAAGCCCGGCGATGCAGCGTGGCCAAGGAGCGCATCATCGGCGCTCCCCCAGAGACGCCGCTGCGGAGGGGGATGAGGGTAATTAACAAAGCAATTAATGCAAAATACGAAGCCGCTTCCCAAATACACAAGGAAATCTAGACTCCAGCTGTGTTGGCATTGCTTGTGCTGGCAAAGGCCTTGTCTGTGCTGGAAGGGGGTTGCACGTGGCACGTTCCTTTGCAGATTATCCAGGAGAAGCAGCAGGTTGGGCACTTGGCATGGTCCAGCAGGTCCCAAACCTCTCCAGGAGCTTTGGTGGGATCTGTGGTGCCCCCTCAAAATAAAGCTGGAAAAGGCCAACTGGAGCAGGAGGACCAGCAGCTCGTCCCAGCTGCTAGGGCTGGGTGATCCAGGGCTGGAGCTCCCTGAGCATCTTTCCAGGCCAGCTGCTTTGTCAGCTTGGAGCTCTTGGAAAGAAGAATGGGATGATGTTTCTGCAGCAGAGCCAACATCCAGCACGCTCAGCTTGGCTGCAGTCTGAGCGTGGGGCCGTGCTCAGGCCCGGAGCTGGATGGAAATGCCTTTAAATGTGGATCTAAATCGGATCTAAATCTATTTCTGTGCTGGGGGTGAGCTCAGGTAAAGAGGGGAAAACCCCAAAGACTGCTGCTGGCTCCAACTGCAAAGATTCATATATATTTATAGAGATATAAATAAATGGAAAGGTTTATCTCTATTTGTGCTGAATGAATCCCAGACTTTATGGATCAGATAAACCCAGTGACACCACATGTAGCAGAAACCCAGAATGGTTTGGTTTTGAAGGGACTTTAAGGCTCATCAATCCCAACCCCTGCCATGGCAGGGACACCTTCCACTGTCCCAGGCTGCTCCAAGCCCCAGGGTCCAGCCTGGCCTTGGGCACTTGCAGGGATCCAGGGGCAGCCACAGCTGCTCTGGGCTGCTGGGGGTTCATGGCAACGAAAAAAAAGGCTCTGATGTGACTCCAAGTGCTGCCATGTGGTTTTTTGGGCAGACACATCATCCTCTCTTGGTTAGTGGGAGACTCAGGAACCGGATCTGGGCATTTCTGCCCTTTCTTTACACGAGTGTGAAGCCTTGGGAGCACCTCCCCATCTCCCAGCCGTGTCTTCCTGGCACCAACTCTCCTTTTCCCAAAATATCCCCTCCACAAAGCCCTCAGAGCTCAGGCTGCCCCAGCAGCGTTCTCAGGGCGTTGCCTGCGGGCCTTCCCACTGAATTATATATAACACTTGGGTTTGGGGTGGGATTTTTGGGAAGGAAATCTGTTGCCAAGCAATGGAGCTGTGGCCCGGCTCTCTCCTCCCAAACTGAGACTTAGAAGTGTGTGTAAAATATCTGAGACATCTCAAGTGGGGTTGCAGGAGGCTGGATCAGAGGAATGTGGTGGAAAAGCTTCTGCTGGGGTTGGGAGAAGGTTTTCCTTTCATTTTCCAGAGCCAAAGCTGGAAGTGGAGACTTGTTGATCCCAGAGGCAACAAGAGATACGAGGGCTCATGAGAAATCCCCCAAGGGTCCTGTGGGGAGTTCTCCCCACGGATTTACATCCAGGACATGTTTTGGATAGCATGTATAAAAAACATGGGGGTTTCTCCCCAAAAGGAAGGTGGGATCAGCCCCAAAACGGAGATGTTGGGGGGTCAATCTCAGCACCACAAACCAGAGCACGAACTTCGGCACCCACTCATCAGTCCACGGCACCCACAGTGGGTGGGGATGAAGCAGAGGGTCAACAGTGACCCACACCCCACAGCTGGGGGCTGGCACTGCCTGCTGGCCCCCCTGGGAATGCTCCAGTGGGAATGGCAGTGCCAGTCCAGTGACTGACTCCATCTCAATGCCACAGCCCCGGGTGGGAGCCCCTGGGAATGCTCCAGTGGGAATGGCAGTGCCAGTCCAGTGACTGACTCCATCTCAATGCCACAGCCCCGGGTGGGAGCCCCTGGGAATGCTCCAGTGGGAATGGCAGTGCCAATCCAGTGACTGGCTCCATCCCGATGCCATAGCCCTGGGTGGGAGCCTCTGGGAATGCTCCAGTGGGAATGGCAGTGCCAATCCAGTGACTGGCTCCATCTACATGCCACAGCCCCGGGTGGGAGCCCCTGGGGATGTT